>CM060960.1:64316561-64916561 GCA_030765055.1 Mantis religiosa
AGCACATGTTCCTATATGACGTTACTGCTAGTATGATATTGTATTACTTTATGGCAAAAAATACCTGCAAATAAGTGAACATCTATGGCATAGCAGTTGAAGTACATAGTTTTGTATATACATAATTACAAATACAATCTGTTGTATTTTGTGGACAGAAACATGCCCAATATGGAAATTTGTTTTGTCCCGTATGATTTTGCTTAGAGCAAGTTCTACAGTGTATCTATTTGTATTAGTTCAAGAGCTTGATGTCACATGTACTAAATCATAAATGCTAGAGTAAATATAAGGCTTATAATTGAAAAGAGTCAAGACTTACCTTGAAGATTTTATTGGAGGAATGATTGCATCCTGTAACAGAATAATTCAAATGTACAGCTTTCACACAAATATCTACACAGTGTTAAATGTACTGCTAAAATATTTACAACATATGTAGAGACAATAGTTGATATTTTATCTTGCAATGATGTGTACAAAAACCAAGAAGTGCAGAAAGTATATGTTTGGTTTAGAGAACAAAGAACTGGAAACTGAAATGTTTAATAAATCAGAATATATGATCAAAGTGGTCAAGCACTTACAAATATTTAGACAGGAACATAGGAATAACAAAAAAAGTTAACATACTAGATTTATTTATACCAATATCACATTTGCTCATGACATCAGTGATGTAGCTGGTAGATTCCTCACTACAACTTGTACCTAGTTTTGGAATCCATTGCCTTCATTTTGAACCTCTCTATGTCGTCTGCTCTGTTATATTGTTGGATTACATTATTAGTATTTTATTTACTTCATATACAAAACAATGTAAGCCTTGTCATGTCTAGAACACATTTTAGTGCCAGTTATATACCTGCACATAATAAGTTACTCTAATTGTGACATGGAGGTACAATCATATCTTGTATCAACTAGGCTTATAACTCAGTTATCTGTTGTCTTTGAATCCTTGACTTGATTTGCCATTCATTTTACTTTTTAAGTGTAGCAGATTGTAATATTCTGCAATAACACAAAATATATTGGGATGATTATTACCAAACATTTCTCTAACTACAATAGACTTCTAGATAACCTACCTTAGTATTATCACAAACCGATGATGTTTCTGTTTCCAGCTGCCAAGGTTCTACTTTAATTTCTATTTTGTTACACATTTCATGATCACTGTTGTATTTCTTATTCATCATTTCAGGATTGTCTGGAAGAATTTCTCCCTCATCCTGTTCAACTTCATTGGTTTTATCCGTCTCGTAGTTGTTGCTCCATATAGCTGTTTTGGTCTTAATCTGTTTTTCAAGTTGTTTGATAAAAGGAGTCTCTGATTTAATTTCTGTTTTGACTGTCATGTCACAATTAGTATCCAGAAGTACAGTATCAGTACTTGTCTCCATAGAAACAACCTTGTAAAAGAACTCTCTCTCATTCTGTGAGGTTATGTCGTCTATGAGGGGATCCTCTTCTTTGATTTCCATTTTCTCATCCATTTCAAATAGCTATCCAATCAGATGTAGATCTTATTTTCACATACAAATCTGTGAAGAAAGAAACATATTACAAATACTACAAAATATGTACAGATTTAACTATTACCTTCTTTGAATCCATCAATAATTGTTCAAAGTACACTACACATGACTGTTGTCTTATTGTACAAACAACTTCTTGGGAAACAGTGGATTGATCCCTGGCAACCTGCCAAAGTTTTCGAAACAAAAAATCAGTTAATGTATAAGTATGTGATGCAATTTTCACAAGATATACTTGATGATAGTTTCTCGGGCTAACAGCCAGGTCAGATTAGGGTAACTACCCAAGCTTTCAGCGACTAACTCTGCCGCCATCCTCAGGGGAACTGAATCTAGGCTACTGATGTTGCGATATTTATACCTGACGCGCGGCCGATAAGAACCGCCTACTTTCTTCCCATTGGCTGAGCTCCAGCCGATGGAGAAACGTGCGGAACCAATCAGGTGATTGCCGATGCTTCTTTGCACTGTGGAGGAGAGATATGCTGAATGACTGATGTCCATGCTTTGCTGATTTGAAGGCCTTCTTCCCTGTTGAAGTTGTTTTTATTCGCTTTAATGTATAGGGCTTCTTTAACCACTCTATCGTAGTACCTAGAGGACTTTTCAAGTATTTTTGTAGAGTCGAATTTGATTTTATGATTTGTATTATATGTGTGCTCAGCCACTGCAGATTTTTCTGGGTATCCTAGTCTAATACAACGTTGATGTTCTTTGATGCGATCTTCTACTGTTCTACCTGTTTGTCCTATGTAAACTTTGCCGCAACTGCATGGGATTTCATAAATGCCTGGTGCACGAAGACCTAAATTATCTTTAGCAGAACCTAAATACTGTTTTATTTTGGTTGGGGGTTTGAATACAGTTTTTATTTGATATTTCATGAGCAATCTGCCAATTTTTCCTGACAGGGCGCCACAATAAGGGATGACTGCTAAGCCTGCGTGTTCTTTCTTTGTGTTGGGTTCACGGTTGCGTTTGGAGTGCATTTTCTTAAAAGTTCTGTTTATTTCCTGGTTAGTGTATTGGTTCTGCCTGAAAACTGTACGCTGGTGTTTTATTTCTTGAGGTAGATTTTCGAGATCAGAGATAGCAATCGCTCGATGTATGAGTGTTGAGAGGACTGTCTGCTTTTGTGCCGGGTGATGACAGCTGGTGCTATTAAGGTAAAGATCAGTGTGGGTTGGTTTCCTATATACCTTATGACCCAGGTGACCATCGTTTTTTCTATAAATAGGTAAATCCAAGAAAGGTAAGCCGTCCGGGTGTTCAATTTCCATGGTAAACTTAATGTTGGGATGGATGCTGTTGAGAAATTCGTGGAAAGCTGTCAGGGCATCTTTTCCGTGTGGCCATACCACAAAAGTATCGTCTACATAACGGAAGAAATGAGTAGGAACTAGGGGTGCAGTCTTGAGTGCCACATGTTCAGTTCCCCTGAGGATGGCGGCAGAGTTAGTCGCTGAAAGCTTGGGTAGTTACCCTAATCTGACCTGGCTGTTAGCCCGAGAAACTATCATCAATAATCAACGCCGGGAAAGCTTCAAGTCATTAATCAAGATATACTTATATACTGAAGAAGATATCACTCACTACCTGTACAACTACATTACTGGGCTCAACTTGTTCAAGCTACAGGAAGAAAAATATTTCATTACTCAGAAGTGATGTAACGAAGGTATTTATGAAGATTTTAGTTAATTGATGGAAATTAATCATTTCTCCACACTAGCCGTATATAGGCTAAGATGTTTGATGGATAGAGTCAACATGAAAAATTCACTGCCATGGCAATGCCATCAAACATCTTAGCCTATATACGGCTAGTGTGGAGAAATGATTAATTTCCATCAATTAACTAAAATAATAAGAGTTAAATGATGAAGCCTGGGACTTAAGTACTTACAATAGTAAGTCGCCACAAACGGTGTATCTCGGATGCGAGAGCCCCTAGTGGTCTACCGGGGAAATATAGGAGTCAACTGGAAAATTTAATGTCAGGACGGTGCGTTGGCCATGGTAGCTCAAAGGTTAAGAGCGACTGGACGGAAACCAGGAGATCCGTGGTTCAAATCCCGGCCATGGCATTGAATTTTTCATGTTGACTCTATCCATCAAACATCTTAGCCTATATACGGCTAGTGTGGAGAAATGATTAATTTCCATCAATTAACTAAAATAATAAGAGTTAAATGATGAAGCCTGGGACTTAAGTACTTACAATAGTAAGTCGCCACAAACGGTGTATCTCGGATGCGAGAGCCCCTAGTGGTCTACCAGGGAAATATACGAGTCAACTGGAGAATTTAATGTCAGGACGGTGCGTTGGCCATGGTAGCTCAAAGGTTAAGAGCGACTGGACGGAAACCAGGAGATCCGTGGTTCAAATCCCGGCCATGGCAGTGAATTTTTCATGTTGACTCTATCCATTTATGAAGATATTCAATGTACAAAGGATGTGTTAGAAATCTCTGAAGCTTGAAGCTGATATTGCATATATGGACATATTAAGTAAACATAGCCATCTGTAATTCAACGTAAGTTAATAACCAAGCGGGCCATATAGATGATGCAACAAATGCTTAGGTTTATTGAAATCCCAAATTGTGACATAGGACCAATCAGAATTAAGTATTACGGTAACTTAGCAACCAAAACAGAAAAAAGAACCAATGATTTTATACTTAAATTTTTTCTTCTGGCTTGAACTCTTGAAGATGGTAGACACATTTTCGGTAAAAGACTTCTTGAAACTATGAGAAGTTATTGGAGTTCATCATTTGTGAACGTTTAGTAAACGTTTAAAATATAAATAAAATATGTGACGCTACGATAAATAATTTAAGTAAAAAACCGTTGTATCATTTATAAATAAAAGGAGAAAATTAAAATATAGTAAAGGGCTATATACATCAGTGGAAAAAGTCGCATGTAAAGAAGAAAATGATGTCGAGAAATATAATTCCAAGTAAAGTGAAACGGTATCAATTATTTTATTCCATAGTTGCCCAAAAGTGAAATTCCTTTTGTATCGATACCACACCTGAGAAGTTTCACATCTCATTGCTCACTGCAGCTGCGGGAGAGAGGATTTATAAAAATGTTTGAGAACATCATCTTCACGGCTTTTAGACGAAAGGTTCATCGCTTCTACATCAATCTATACGCGTCACCACACCGAGGGAGCGCGAAACTTTTGCACGTGTGCGGCGTAGACCTCACAACGGAAATCATAAGATAGTTAGAAAGATGGAGAGTAGAAAAGAAGTAGATAAGGGTAGAGATGTAGAGGAAGAGGTTCAAAAGCAAAGTACGGAGGAAGTAGGGAAAATTAAAGATAATGAGATGACGTTGGATAGGTTAGCGAAAATGCTAATATAGAGGCTAATATGAAAAATTTAAGACAAGATATGGGTAATATGGAGACCAATATGAAATCAGGGTTGGGTGATGTAAAATCAGAGTTAGTGAAAACTGAATAAAATATAAATGAATTGAGGTAAGAATTAGCTCAGAATAAAGAAAATATTAAAGATTTGAAACAAAGTATGTGCAATTTAGATGCAAGTGTAAGACAGGAATTGGCACAAAGTGTAAGCAATTTAGAGATTAGTTTGTCACAAAAGTTCAAACAGGAATTGAAAGGTGAGATAGCACAATAAATTAGAGAGGGAAGAAAAGAATGTAATGAGAATATAGAAAGGTTATTGCAAACAATAGAACAGAATAAGAATGAAAATAGACAGGAAATTATGGAATTAAGAGAAATAATTCAGGACACTAGGTTAGGTCAGGACATTGTAAAACAGGAAATCAAGTTAGAAGTGAGCAAAGAATTCGAAGTGTTTATGAAAAAGCAAACAGAGATAGCAGATAAACAAAAAGATGAGTTTGAGGAAAAGTTAGATCAAAGAATTGCTATAATTAGAACTGAGATGCAATTACAACATAAAGAGATAACATCTCACCAAGAAAAAATTAAGTTAAACCTTGGTGAAGTAATCAAAAGATGAGACAATTCGTCAGATTCAAGAAATCAAAGACAATCTTGAAAAAGAAAAAGATAATGTAAATAAATTGACACAGGTTGTAATTGCATTGCAGACAAATAAGTAATGTGAAAGATGTGTCTAGAGTTGAAAATGTTAATGATGGTTACCAACTGATAATGTAAACACTAATCCAAATCCTGATGGATTGTGATGCTATGAGTGAATGCAGTGATCTAGTAAGTCCAGAAAATGAAGTATATTGCAATAGCAATAATCAAAACGTGCCCTCACACATACATTTTCACACTCAGGGTCATAATGAATGTGTTAACTATTCCCTTAATGATATCAGTCCACCATGTTTTGATGAAGAGTCCGGTGATAATCCTAAGGTTTTCCTAAAAGAACTGGAAGTGTATTTCTGCATAAAACGAATTCCTAATGAATTTAGAATGATGATAGTTAAAAGATGTTTGAAAAAGAATGCATTAGAATGGCTTAGGTTAACCTTAACCTCTCATAAAACGTATAACACATTTAGGACTTCCTTTTTTAAAGAGTTTTTGGGGAACAGAAAGACAAAACAGAGTAAAAATTGAGTTGGCTACAGGAAAATATGAGGCAAAGAAAGGTATCTCAATGACTGAATAATTTCAAAAATTGGCAAATAAGAGTAAGTTAGTGAATCTTGAAATGTCAGAAATGGATATAGTAAGTACTTTGATCAGACATTATCCTCCACATATTAGGAATCACTTATTTGTGGCAAGACCTGTAGATTTTTCTGATGTGATTGAGTTGCTTTCTTCATTTGAAGCATATAATACAAATCAAAATTCAAACACTAACCCAACAGAAAGACATGGCTCATATGTAAATAATACGTTACCTGATCAACCAAATGGCAGAGTAAATTCTGGTCCAGGTCAAAATCTTGAAAATCTTCGAAATTTCAGAGGCGAGGCACAAGATCATAGAAATTCCCGGGAAGAAAGAGACCATAGTTTTAGACGTAGGTATGAAACCGTTATGCCTCGGGGAAATAGGAACATACCATCATTTGGGAGGTACAGGAATCAAAATTCCAACACACAGAGAATCGATCGAGAGGGTCAGATCAATCACATACGATTTTACAGAAATTACCGGGAACGTAGCAGAAATTTAAATCAAAGGCGTGACATTTCACAAGATAATTCTGTGGATAACACCTCAACTCAAAAGTTGCCTGAGAACGTGAGAGAAGAACCAGAAAACCAACAAATTAACTCGACAAATTCACGAAATACAGTAAGTGATACCAACTTAAGAACTAACACAGATATTCAAAATTCTCTTCTGGAAAACTAATTACGTCCTCACTTTGTGCTCTGGAAGGTGATGGGAAAACGGTAAAACAGAGCGAAAGTAGAATTAACATCAGGAATACCTTGAACAATATCGTAGTATGAAACCCAGAGAAAACTGAATTAGTAAACCCTCCACAAATAGTCATTCAAGTACGGGAAAAATCAATACCTGTACTAATAGACACTGGGGCAAGCTCTTCGGTAATTAGCGAAGAATTCTTAGATTGATGATTAATTATTGAGTTGAACATCTAAGTGTGAGTAATGTATACTGTAGCACAGCTATAGGAAAAAGAAAAGATTGCGTTCAACATCAGGCATTGATTGAAGCGAAAGTTAAGGGAAAGAATGTAAGTTTCATTGCATTAGTAATACCTAACTTAGCTAGAGAGATCATTATCGGAAATGATTTGTTGTATAGTTGGCAAAGCGTAATCGACTTTGACAAACATGAGATTAGGATTAAAGCGGACAATATTATTTTAGATATTAAACTATTAGAAGATGTAAGTATAAAAGAGGAGGAAAGAGATTATTTAAATAATGAGAGATTCTTCATCGAAAATATATATTTGCAAGAAAATGATGTTATGTATGATGATACAGATAATTATGATGATACGTGGTATAATGTTAAAGAAAACATGTCCCAGAACATCGATCCTGATAACAATCATTGTCACTTGTATGGTTTGCAACTAAGTGATAGTAAGATTATAGATAAACAATGAGAGGATAGCAAATTCATTGAAAATCTGAAAGCTAAGTTAGAGAGTACTAATAATCTAAATGAAGCACAAAAAGAAAAATTAAAGATGTGCATCCTTAAAAATCGCGAAGCATTTAGTTCGAAGCCTGGGCTCTGCAACAAGTGTACACATAAGTTCAAAGTTAAAGACATTGCCCCATGCACTCATAAAAGTAGACCTGTTAGGATATCAATACGTCAACAGGCTACAGGCGTCATTAATAAAATGTTGGAGGATGTAATTATTGAAGTGTCTGACTCGCCATACTTACATCCACTATGCTGGGCTCATAAACCTGATGGATCAATAAGGATGACTATTGATGCCCGGAAAATAAATGCCCTCACACAACCCAATCATTTTAGACCTCTGGGAATAGATGAATTATTTTCAAAACTGGGGTATGGCCGATATTTTTCAAAAATCGATTTGGTTTCATCTTATTGGCAAATTCCATTAGACGAATCGGTGAGGAAGTACACAGGTTTTAATTTTGGAGGTAAAATATACAAATTTAAGACTTGCAGTTTTGGGTTATCTACCAGTGGCAGCGCCTTACTTCGCGCACTATACCATATTTTTGGTGATACTATAGAAGATTTTGCATTGCAATATATTGATGATTTTTTAATTTAAGATCAAGATTTTGATGTGCACACAGAGCATCTGAATTATATTTCTTCCAAATTCAGGGAGAGTGGAATGACAATAAACTTGGCTAAATCACATTTTCTGGTCAAGGAAATTGAGTTCTTAGGTTATATAATTTCTGAAAAAGGAATGGCACCAAATCCTAACCGAATTAAAGCTAATGAAAAGATTCCTCCACCTAAGAACACCAAACAGTTAAAAAGGTTCCTAGGCATCCTACAATATGAAAGCAAATTTGTTATAAATTATGCAAAAGAACTAGGTCCTTTAAGGGAATTATTAAAGAAAAATACTGTTTGGAAATGGTTAGATGAGCAGCAGATGGCTTTCCAAAGAATAAAAGATTTATTTAAGAACACCATCTTCTTGGATAGACCAATTCAAAATTTTTTCATATAATATATATATATATATATATATATATATATATACAGATGCTAGTATTCACGCATATACAGCAGTATTGACACAAACTGACCATGAAGGAAATAGCCATGTGAGTGCCACTGCATCGAGAACATTGAGTAAGGTTGAATCGAATGAATGCATCATAGAATTGGAAATTGGCGCTATTTACTTTGCTTTACAAAAGTTTATGCAATATGTATATAACACTAAAATTATAGTATATAGTGACCACATAAGTTTGTCCTTCATAAAGAAATGCAAACTAAGAAGTTCCAAGATATCTCGATACATACATGAGATTACTTTGTACGATATCGAGATATGTCATATTCCAGGGAAAGAAAATATTTTTAGTGATCTGTTATCCCGACAGAAGATCGGAGATGAAATCCCTGAGACGCTCTCCCATCCACATAATGAAATTAAAATATACAAAATGGAATTCCATTGGAATAAAAATTTGGAGGAGTTTAATAACATTGTTGAAATTCAAAGCAATGATATCTCATTAGGTCCGCTGCTATGAGTTGTCCCTGAAATAGAAAATGCAACAAATAGTACTATTGCTAAGAAAGATGGAGTAGTATACAAACTCCATGGAGGGGTGCCAAAGAAATGGAAAATTATGGTGCCAAAGATCCTCGAAGATGAGATAATAATGTCCTTTCATGAATATTTGGCACATCCAGGAAGTGAGAAAACTTCCTTAGCCATACAAGATAGAGTATACATCAAACATTTGGACAGGAAAGTACGAAAATTCATCTCATCCTGTGCCTTATATCAAAAAGCAAAGCCTCTGAATGTGAAATACGATTATGAGCCCCAGGTAATCGTAAGGGAGAAGAAAGATGAGCTCATAGCAATTGATGATAATGGAGAAATGCCCGCAAGTCAGTACAATTATAAATACATTATTGTAATGCTCAATGTATTCACAAAATTTGTGAAAATCTATCCTGTAAGGAATATAAAGAGCAGAACTTGTGTATCTAAAATAATTAAGGATTGGATTCCAAAATTTGGAAAAATAAAATAAATTATCTCGGACAACGCTACCGTACACCGGAGCAAATTCTTTACTTCTGCGCTCCAAAGCCAAGATATTAAATTGTACAATTCTTCAGCATATTTCCCACAAGGAACGCCGTGTGAAAGGATATTAAAGGATATAGGATACTACTTTCATATATTATGCCACTCCCATCACAATGTTGGTTTAGGTATTGTGAAATAATAGAAAACGTTATAAATCACAGTCCAAATACACCAAAAAAATTCACCCCCTACGAGCTGATGACGGGTTGATCACCTAAACCTTTAGTAATAAAATTCCCAACAGCTGTTGAACCCTCCGATATACAATTTTTGGAAGAAGAAAAGCTGGTAATTGCCTATCAAAAGCTTAGTAGATAGAGCTAATAAAAGATGCCAGAAAATTAAGAGGTGACGAGGTGACGAGGTTCTGGTGAAAACTATCAATCTTTCAGATTCTAATCGAAAACTCTATTGGAGAATGAATTTGATTTACAGAGGACCATACAGAATTATGTGGAACACACTTATGAAATTGCATCAGAAAATGGGAAAGTAATTGGGAGATACCACAAAACTTAATTGAAACCATTTAAGGGACCAGACACACATACACCTTGAATGATACTGCAAAATTTCTGAATTTAATAATAAAGTTATGTGTAATTACAATTAAAGAATGAATTTATGGATAAAAAAAATGTTAGTTGGTGTTTACGATGTCAAATCAACTTATTCTTGTTTTAATGCTGTAATAATGTTCTCTATATGTACATTTTTTCCAGTCAAATGTTAATTTGTATTGACAAGTTATTTTGTTCATAAGTTGTTTAGAAAAGATATTTGTAATTCAGGGACAACATCCAGAATTTATAACAAAAAAAAAAAAAAAAAAAAAAAAAATAGATAAGATTGTTTTAGAAGAAATTAGTTCATAAATTCTTGATGGAGGCATTTGAAGCTGATATTGCATATATGGACATATTAAGTAAACATAGCCAACTGTAATTCAATGTAAGTTAATAATCAAGCAGGCCATATAGATGATGCAACAAATGCTTAGGTTTATTGAAATCCCAAATTGTGACGTAGGACCAATCAGAATTAAGTACTAATGTAACTTAGCAACCAAAACAGAAAAAAGAACCAATGATTTTATTCTTAAATTTTTTATTCTGGATTGAATTCTCGAAGAGGGTAGACGCGTATTCGGTAAAAGATTTCTTGAAACTACGAGAAGTTATTGGAGGTCATCATTTGTGAACATTTAAAATATACATTGAATACGCCATGCTACGATAGATAATTTAAGTAAAAAACCGTGGCATCATTTATAAATAAAAGGAGAAAATTAAAATTTAGTAAAGGGCTATATACATCAGTGGAAAAAGTAGCATGTACAGAAGAAAATGATGTCGATAAATATAATTCCAAGTAAAGTGAAATGGTATTAATTATTTTATTCCATAGTTGCCCAAAAGTGAAATCCCTTTTGAATTGATACCACGCCTGAGAAGTTTCACATCTCATCGCTCGCTGCAGCTGCCGGAGAGAGGATTTATAGAAATGTTCGAGAACATCATCTTCACGGCTTTTAGATGAAAGGTTCATCGCTCCTACATCAAGGTAAGGTTTGGCTTCTTTACACGTCACCACACCGAGGGAGCGCGAAACTTTTGCGCATGTGGGGCGTAGACCTCACAACGGTGCGAATCCTACCTAAGATATGTCACCGCATCGTGTGATATAAATCCAACCCAAAAGGAGGGGATCCGCTCCAAACTAAATACTTTTACAATAGATATTTTAAGAATTATATTTTTTTGTAATTTTTCTTCTGCTTCACTGTTGTTAGCTTCTGTTTTTACATACTAAATATTGTTGCTTATACTATGTGTGACTAATGTCATGTAACATTACAGATTGCAATGTTCAAGGATATCTGCAGTAAAATTGTTAAATCTGTATAAACATCTACATGTTATAAATCATATGTTATAAAACATATATTCTCTTATAAAACAGAATTGACATTCTTTTAAGGGTACATTTTCATCATTTATAGAACTAATTTAAATGTATTGTAAAATACGAAGATTAAAGTAATTGGTGTTAAAGAAGCATTAAATGCATGTATGTGCAGGACGTCTATGCATGTTGTTATCGGTTTGGGGCATTTTAACCTGGATGTCATGGGTTGAAGGTGTCTCCATGTACAGTATGCAGAATCAAAACAGTAACACTGAATTTCTGATACTCTCCCACTATTTTAAGCCTAAATCCACTGATAAATATACAAATTTAATTTTAAATCAAGCCATAATTAATACTGTTCAGTGATGAAGACTGGTTTGATTTACAAGGTCATGCGGTATCACAACACAACTGATATACTACATGTAAAGAAAAAGTTGGGCATGAGTATCCGTTATGTGTTAATAAAATTGCATTATGCTCCGCAATAAATGGATGCAGAATAATATGAACTATTTTTATCAGCGTACCACATATGCAGTAAGATACAGAAATAATATACTGGCACAAAGTTTGAACAGCTGACGGATATAAAATGACAGTTGGAATATTTCTAGCAGAAATCTGTCATAATGCATATAGCTGAAGGGTGATTAATTTATTGCAGGAATATTTTATAAAATCATTAATAAAGGTTTAAAGCCAGGTTGATTTATGTTTACGAGAGGGAATGGGTGAAGTGATGCTCAAATGAGCCCGGGGTCCATAGAGCTTATTATTTATGGAGTAAGATACGACATAAAATACTAAAAACTAATTTACACATTTTAGAAGAATTACAACATAATATAAGGACAGAAATTAACATTATTTCAGATTATAAAGAATACAAAAAATTTTAAAATTCAATTATTACTCTTACTGGTAAATATGGTATGTCACAAAATATGCAGTACTCATTTTTGCTTTTTTTTTTAAATTTACGTCCTCCAACATTAAGTCATATCGGACGATGAATGGAATGGGTGCAATGATGCTCAAATGAACCCGGGGTCCATAGAGCTTAAAGTTACCCGACATTCGTCTTTCAAGATAAGGGAAAACCCTGGAAAAAACCTTATCCAGGTAACTCACCCTGACCGAGATTCGAACTCGGGACCTCTTGAACGTGAGGCAGACATGCTACCACCACGCTACCAAGGCGGGCGTCTGCATGTTGTTACATCGCCATGATATATAGTTAGTTGTGTAAAGAACGTTGTGTTCTGTGACTGGAAGTAAGAATGGAGCTTGCAACAGAGAAGAATTGTTTATAGTGGAGTATTATTTTCACTCATATGGAAATTGTTATCAAGACAAGCCAAGTTTAAAGCTAGTGATGGAACAATATCGTGAACACTTCAATAAGCCACCACCTAGCCTCACAGTTATGCTATCTGTTGTTAAAGAATTTCATCGTACAGGTATGTATTGTGTCAACACAAGGGAAGGTCTGGTAGGCCAGGAACATAGTGATTGCGCCATTTATTCAGGATCTAAGAAGGTTATGTCCTACCAGGAACATACAGATAAATAGACAGTGGTTCCAACAAGACGGGGTGACCTGCCACACCGCTTAACAGTCTATGGTTATGCTGCAGGTAACCTTTCCAGGACGAGTACTTTCCCGCATGACTTAGTTCCCATAACCATCACATTCCTCCGCTCTTGCAACACCTGATGCTTAGGTCTGGAGAATGTTAAAGGAGAAATTTCTCAATTTTCCAGATCCACCCCAAACTGTGTCTGCATTACGTCAGAAGATAGTCTCATTCTTCGGGACTCTGCAGCAAACTGCGTTCCAGAAGATGTTGGAAAATCTCTGTGGTCGTTATGAACACTGCCTATAGTACAATGGAGTACATTTTGAACATTTACACTATCATCTCGAGACGTAAGGTAATGACAATAAGAGTAACATAATTTCCATCCAACATAACATTTGAAGATGTAAATTAAAAAAAAAAAAAAAAAAAAAAGGAAACATAATTTCCAGTACTGTATATTTTGGCACATACGGCACATATATTCTCTGTTAAGCTATTTTCCTGTTCTGCATGTTAAAGCATAAGTGTACCTAGACCAACGAATAGTACAAAACTGTTCCAAAAATGTTATTATTCTGCAATAAAAATTTATAGTGGTCTTCCATTCTACTTGAAAAAATTAAGTAACCCTAAACATCATGGAATTTTTAACAAGGATATCAAGTAGTTCTTGCATACACACCTCCCATATAATATTGAAATATTCATTAATGCCCCATTAACAATATTTAGTTCAGATATCAGGTATTTTGATGATTTACATTATATTGACCTACAGTAATGCATGTTCTGAGATTAATGCTTGAAATGTTGGTGGTTCATAAATTTTAATTTTTTAATACATAATGTAACAAAAAGGCAATAAAGGTACCAGAGTACTAGTAGTGGTATATGTATTATGAATTATGCTGCATGTGCCACAGATATATGACATGTTGAATGTCTATGTAGTTTGCTCAGGCTGGCACCTGAGATATGAACAAAGAAACATACGACAAACAAATGCCATGAATGTGTGACTGAGATGGATAAATCTGAATGAAGATGTACAAGATATATAGTTATTTGATTATGCATTTACTTATAATTAATTTAATTTGGCAATTTTCAGCTGAATAAAATAGTTGTCCCAATACAAATTATAAACAATCTCTATGTTTTAATTTAAGTTACATATATGTGCATGTGTAATAAATAGTGTTAATATTATCTGAGTAATTGTGTATGGAGCAGAATTTAGCAGTTGAGAAATACGCAGCACAATCAGTGTTTGAGTCAGAATTATTGACTTAGTTTATTTTTAGCAAATCAGTATGTGATGCTAGCCACACTGATATCATGTCATTTGTATAACAAGTTCTCTTTAAGAACAAACAAATAAAGTGTTTCAGTGTTAAAAACTGACTCAGTAGTAATACACTGAAATACAGTTGATGATGTTACCTAACAATAAGGATGTAAACATGCGACACTTCTGAGGCAAGAAGGCACTTCCTGTCTCCTTGTAGAGGAACTGAAATGTAATGATCATGAGAGGATCATGTGAGGGCGAGTCAATAAAGACTGAAAGCAACTTTTTGTTGTTGCACACAACAATGGCAGAACTGTAGAAGCAACTTCACATGATGCCAATGTGATCAGCTCTGATTGGTGGACAAAGCACACACTCACTTGCACATACATTTGTAAACAGGGGATAAACAAATTAGGTCAGTTCACCAGCCGCTTACAGAGAAAATGGAGATGTCACGCAAAGAACAATACACTGCATTAAAGCTTTGCTTTTGTTTGCAGAAATCCGATATGGAAGCTTAGAGAATGTTGCAGGAGGCATATGGTGATAATGTTCTGCCACACTACGCGGTGGCCACGCAATGGCTCAGTGGTTAGACCACTTTGCTCTCACCAAGGTGGCCCGGGTTCGATCCCAGGCGACCGCAAAGTGAGATTTGTGGTGGACAACACAGCGCTGGGACAGGTTTTCTCCAGGACCTCCGGTTTCCCCCGTCATCTCATTCCACCGGTGCTCCATCTTCATCTCATGTATCATCAGTGTCACCGCCTGCGGTGCCGTATGTAGTAAAAGCGGGCACTAAACACTACACGGCACTTCAGTGGTTCAAAATATTTAGGGAGGGCCGTGTTTCTATAACAAAGCAAGGTGGTTCAGGTACTGCAACAAACAACACAGCTGGCATTATTGTTTGTGAAGACCAGCAAATATGAACTGACACTCTTGTAGACATGGACAGAGTTCCCATGGCAGTGTTTTATCAATTCTGCATAATCACTTAAACATGAGACATGTCAGTGTAGGGTGAATGCCAGGATTATTGACTCCAGTACAGAAGATGATGGAGGGAAGTATGTATGGAACTGCAACGTCTGGTTGAGATGCATACCTCAATTTAATCATTACAGGTCTTTACCTGTCTGTAAAAGGAAATCAAGAGGAAGTATTTTGCTACTTTGGAGGCTGTTGTGAAGAAGGCAAAGGATGGCTTCCACTGTGTGTCCGAGGATTGGCAGAAACACATGCACATATATAGCAATTGTAGCCAATTTCTAAATTTGCTTGCAAATGAATTCCGGGAGGCAGGATCATTCTTAATAGCAAATGAGGCTTAAATACTCATGTACTTAGACGGTAAAATTTACACACAATCAGCAAAATGTTAGGATAGTCATCACAAAAATCACTCAGGTACCTTGTATAAGAAACTAATATTTCAAAAATTTCAGCACAGAAAGCAACAGAACTTTTAAAACTCAAATCATATAAGGTTACTGTTGTCTTGGATTTACTCAAGTTACTACTAGTCAGGTAAGCTTGTGTAACTGAATTTTAAGAAATGTTAATGATGGAACAATCAATTTATGATTAATAATGTTCAACGGCAAAGAATGGTTTCATTTATATGGCCACATTGCATCACGACACAATTGACATACTGCAGATAAAGGAAATTTTGTTCATGAGTATCCCTTCTATGATACAACAATCGGGGTATGGTGTGCAGTAAATGAATGCGGAATAATGTGTGTCCAACTTATGCAGAAAGGTACAAAAAAAATATACTTGTCCCATGTTTCCAACAGCTAATAACATATAATGTCCGTCCGGATATTTCCAGCAAGACCCTACCACAGTGTGTACAACAGATGTGCCATTAATTTACTGTAGGAATTTTTTAAAGAATCATTACTAAGGTTTAAGCCCAGCTTGGTCTTATGATCTTCCAGTGTGGGATACTTATTTATGAGGGAAGATGAAAAATAAAGTATAAAAAACTATGAGAGATTTAAAGCTTTCTCGGCATTGATTCATTAGGCTGGTTTCTCGGGTTTGCAGTCAAGTGATGTTTCCTTCTACCACGCTTTCAGCCATCTTAACTCTGTGGCCTTCTTCAGAGAGAGCAAGAGCAAAAGATGACAGTATGGAAAGCCGAGTAGCAGACCAGCAGAAGAATCGAGTCGTCCAGGTTTACCTGGACGGAGTGGTTTCGCCCAGCACCTAGCAGCTAAAGTGCGGCTTTATCTGAGCAGTATGGTAGTTGTCGCTTGTCTCAAGTGTTTGTGTCAGGGCATAGGTTTCTCTGATCAATTGGGTTAAGCCGCTCAGGCTGCCGCCTGGGGTATGTATTCCCAAGGCCGCCTTCACCAGAACTCCCTGCTTGAAGGTGGTCAGAGTGCAGACAGCACGATTAGAGGGGGTAGGAAACTGTGTGAGGGTATTATCTGGACCCATTTCTGGTTCTGGGGTTTATGGTGGGATGGAGAGAACCCCTCCAGGCTAATAGCCCATGGCGTCCTTGGGGAGTTTGTATCTCCTCCTCCTGCAAGGAGCTCTGTGGTCATACCGACCCAAAGTATTGACCAGCTGGTTGGAATGGGTAGACAGTTTTTGGTGGAGGGTTCGAGATCTCTCTCTTACCATGTCCACTATGTAAGGGATTTGGGAGTATTCGTGTAGGATATGAGTAGGGAATCTGTGTCCAGTACCATAGATCATCCTTAACACCCGATTCTGCACAATCTGTAGTCTGTGGATGGTGGTCGGAGCCGCCAATCCCCAGACCTTGCACCCATACAGAATCATGGGTAGAATAATCGCCCGGTACAGGCGTAGTTTGAGGTGAGCAGGCATCTTGGATTTGAAGATGGGATACAACTGCCTGAGGGCGACATGGCCTAGTCCCGCCTTGGCCCTGACATGGGGAGTGAAGTTTAGCCCGTGATCAAGCAGGACACCCAGGTATTTAGCCGAGGTAACCCAAGGGATTTGCCTTTGCCTCAGCCTCAGTGTTCCTGTCGGTCGCCAGCGTCGGACCTTAGCTAGTAGAAGAGCAGAGCTCTTCCCTGGACTAATTGCCATCCTCCACTTCTCACTCCAGCGGCCGATCGCTCGGAGCTGTCGTTGCAGAGGCAGGAAGCAGAACTTGACATTTTTATTACGTGCCATAATGAGAACATTGTCCGCATACTGGCACGTAACTGTCTGTAGTTCTGTGGGGAAGTCAGACATTTAGGCCGCGAAGAGCAACAGTGATAGAACACTACACTCCGGGACTCCCGTAGCTATGGGTCTAACACTGGAAAGCTTACCTTCCACTCTCACTCTGAAAGTGCGATCCCGAAGGAAGCTGCTGATCAGTGCAAGATAGGGAGGAGGGATGTTAACTTCCTTGAGCTTGTACAGTAGACCTGATGCCAAGTTGTCGCAAAGGCCTTTTCCATGTCCAACAGAACCGCAATGGTTTTGAAGTTCTCCTGGAATCCCAGGGTTACCTTCTCAACCAATCGAAGCAACTGCATGATCGTGGAAGGTCCCCGCTGAAAACCAAACTGATGATCTGGAAGGAGTTGCCTGTCCTCAAAAAGAGGAGTCAGGCGGGCAAGGAGCAGTCGTTCAAACATTTTTGAGACAAATGGGAGAATACTGACGGATCGGTAGTTGCAAGGAAAGACCGGATCCTTTGCAGGTTTCAAGAAGCATACCACCCTCGCCTCCTTTCAGAAGATCGGGAAGTGGCGCAGGTGAAAGCAAGCATTGAATATCCTCATCAAATGGATGACAGCCCTCTTGGGAAGGTGCTGGTCCATCATGTCCAGGGGATTTATTTGGTTTAAGCTTTTTGATTTCGGAAGCCAGCATTTTAGGGGTGACTATAGGGATATGGATCTCCGCGTGTCTCAGTGGTGGATCCTCATACAGGAACTTCACCTCTGCTTCCACGTGGTCAGTAAAGTCCTCGTCTTGGGGGTCCTCTCTAGGTTCGAATTGACTCTCCAGATAGTCTGCAAACGCTGTGGCTTTCTCGTGAGGTTCAAAGGCGAGCCTCCCGCGAGTGCCATGCAAAGGATGCCGGTACAGAGTTTTGTCTATACGTAAAGACTTGATTATTCGCCATGGTTTCTTTTCTTGCAGATTGATGTTCTGCATGGTGTTTTCCCAGGTAGCAGCTCGATGAGCTCGGAGCAGTCTTCTTGCCAGGGACTTTAACCACTGGTAGACTGTGCCTATCCTGGGATGGCGGAATTGTTGCCACAGCTTTTGTATGGTAGCTTTGGCTTTTAAAAGCTGCCAAATCTCATTGGAAATGATTCCAGGATTAGGCTTGTTAGTCGGGATGCGGTAAGTGTGTGCTCTTACAATCTGTTGGATTTGTTGGGAGAAACATGTCACCGCCACCTCCAGCGCCTCAATATCATTGATGCATGGACGTGGGTCTAACGTTTGGTTAAGGGATTGAATGGCTGCATCCCAGTCAACCTCGTATTCCCAATCAGGGAATATCAGTGCAGGGGCACTGATATCTGCGTCGACTGTGACAGGGTCATGATTAGAGTCCATCTCATTGACAACTGAGAGGTCCAGATAGAATGGAATGTTTTTGGTGATTATGATGTCTATGATATCCGGTCTGCCGCGAGCCGGATGGCATGTTGGACCTCTTGGTTCATGCCCGATCAGATTTTGGTCTCCGCTTATGAGGCAGTAGAGCCCTCGTCCTCTCTGGTTATTGTTGCGGCTATTCCAGAGCCCATGCTTCGCGTTGAGGTCTCCTGCAATGCATATCACTGGGTGTAGGTTCAGTAGGGTGCTGTAATCTGCCTCATAGAAGTGATGCCCAGGTGCATCTGTTATCAGTAAAGAGTCCAGGCCACCGATGGCAAGTCGGATGGCGCAGGCCTCAATATGCTGAAGCGCAGGAAAGGGAAAGGGGGTGTGTGTGTGATGATGTTTTTAATGAAAATGGCTGTTCCGCCCCCCTGGCGGCCAACTCTATTGGACCTGTGGGTGACGTAATTGGGCAACGAGAAATCTGTACCAGCCTGTAGATGCGTTTCACAGACCATTAGAATGTCAATTCCATAGGACTGTACAAACTCAAGCACACTAGGATACTGTGCCCCTATCCCGTTCGCATTCCAGAATATGACCCGCAATGGTCTCCACACAAGTCTGGGGGCCATTACAGTTCAGTACTAGGGAACAGTTCCTCGAGTGTTTTGAGGAAGATAAGAGTATTTTTCCAGGGAGTTGTAGTGTGGGTCATTCATTACCCACTTGCACTCTCTAAGTGTGGGGAGAATCCTTTGGAGGAGATCGCCGAACCTCAGAGAGAAGTCCCTGAATTCTTCGACGTCTCTCTCAGATATTGCAATTGCTGCAGTTAGGAGCAGCGAGAGAGGCACAGTAAGCTTAGCTGGCAGTGGATTGGTAGGAGTTGTAGACTCCGCCTCCTTGGGCGGGCTTGCTGTTGCTTCTTTTGTGGGACAGCAGTTGGCTTTGCTGCCTGCTGTTGTGGAGCAACAGCCGGTTTAGCTGCCTTCTTCTTACTCCTCTGAGGTTTAGGTTGATCTTCCTCTATTTGTGTAGTAGCCGTTTTTTGTGTAGGGGCCTTTACAGATTGTTCTGCGTGCTCAACTGTTTGTTCTTCCCTGGATAGGGCTGCCGCAAAAGACACGCCAGGTCAGACAGTTGCTTTCCCGACATCTGTTCTGCGGCAGCTCTCTATAATCCTTTGCCTCGCCACGCAGCCCTTGTAGACGCTGACGTGATCCTGCTGGCAGTTGGCACAGCTCTTCTCTTCCGGGGCTTTATCCAGTCCCTCAGAAGATGCGGTCCAGCACAACGCAGGCATACTTGCTTTCGCTCGCACGCCGCACTAGTGTGGTGGAACCCCATACATCTGTGGCACTGGACTGGTCCACTTTGGCCGTAGAATCTCACAATTCTGACAACCGTATGGAATAGCTTCCGGACGGAGTTGATTGGTTGTTCCAACTCTCCAGCGACCTTGTCTACATCGACCAGGAAGAGAGGCATGGCAACTTTTACAGGCCCTTCTTCTGTAGGTATTGTCTTTTTTAGCTGAGCGACAGAATTGACTTTAACCCCATACTCCTCTAATAGTGCAGCCTTTACATCCTCAGGTGGGCATTCGGAGTCTAGACCCCTAATGACCCTCCTTTCAACGTTAGGACGTTGAGGGGAGTAAGAATAGAAGGGGATCTCCAGTCCCCTTAGCAATTCTTTGGCTGCCTCAAAGTCAGCAAGGCTGTAGGTCTGAATGTGAACCTTCTGAGGCTTCCTTCGCACCTCGAAATCCTTGACCTTGGTTGCCAGCTGTCGCATTAAAGGGTAGGGGTTGTGAAATGTGTAGTGTTTAACGCCCGCTTTTACTACATACGGCACCGCAGGCGGTGACACTGATGATACATGAGATGAAGATGGAGCACTGGAGGAATGAGATGGCGGGGGAAACCGGAGGTTCCGGAGAAAACCCACCCCAGCGCCGTGTTGTCCACCACAAATCTCACTTTGCGGTCGCCTGGGATCGAACCCGGGCCACCTTGGTGAGAGCCAAGCGGTCTAACCACTGAGCCACGGCGCGGCCCAAGGGTAGGGGTTGCTTCTCCCCAAGTGCAGGCGGTTGTGGTTGTCCCGTATTTTTGGGACCAGAGTTGCTTCTCTTCCTCCTCTCAACGACAGTGAAGTCGTCAAGGTCAGACTGTCCCTCCGACTCAGGCAGAGGTCGATAGGTCGAAGGGTCCATGGATGCTGGTGTTGTCGGTGCTGTGGGTTTTTGAGGAGCTGCAGCCTTCCTCTTTAGGCATTTTGCCTTGGTGGTGGTTCCCGTAGGGAGAGGGTGGGTGCTGGTTGAGGGTTGTTGCCCATCTTGGTTGGTCAAGGTCGGTGCAGTTGCCCTCCGGCTCTCTGCAGCGGACTGGACCTCCCTAGGGTAGGCGCCTGAGCGGGTTTACAACTCTGGATTCAGAACTAGAGTTCTGACCCTTGGCTATGGTCTTGCGGATCTGCTGTCTCGTGGTCAGTAGGTCTATGTCTTGTGTCAAAGAACAAATAAGTCTAGTGCTGGTATTGATTCTTACACTAGCAGAAGCTTGAGTATTCGGTACACTGACCACTGCCTTCCGCTAGTGAGCTGCCAAGAAGTGCTGGTGCCCTATTGCGGAACTGTATGCGCTGCGTACCGGGGTAATAATGCTGTCCAGTACACCAGTCAAGAATGTGGCAGACACAAAAGTCATAAAAGCCGAGTTTTTATGTACCAGCGGAGAAGACTACGCAACACGGACCCCTGAGAAAACAGCCCCTCCCACAACTTACACTGGGCCAATGACAAGAACCCGGGCCAAGGGAAGAAATAAAGACAGCTGATTGGTCGCACTGACCAAACCAATCATAAGGCATATTTTAGGTTATAAAATAGGAACTAGGCTGCCCAAAACGACATATCCCTGAAGAAGGCCACAGAGTTAAAATGGCTGAAAGCTTGGTAGAAGGAAACATCACTTGGCTGCAAACCCGAGAAACCATCCTTATAAAAAACTAATCTACACACATCAGAAGAATTGCAACATAATATAAGGCTAAAAATTAACCCAATTTAGAATACAAAAAAAAAAGAGAAGCTAGTAACAGTAAAGCAATACTGATAAAAAAGCATAAAGCGAAAGTGATACTTGCTCTTTTGCAAAACTTGGCAGTCGTCTATTAGAGACCTATAGGTGTGCCATGCCTCATTGCACATTGACTTGCCTGTACGCCAGTTCGAAATCAGTTGGGATGGTGTAGTGTGACCCTGAGTTGAGTTTTGTGAAGTTATCGATGTAGTGAAGCGTCAGATGGATCAGTGATTGATAATCAATCCTGATAATGTATTGCAATTGGTTGAGATGAAGTTACAAAGAACTCTTCTTCGTGAAGATGGTATTGGTATAGAATATGAATCATTTGCATGTTTTCTGATATCTATTATAGTGCGGAAATATGAGCATTAGTTAGAAACAGATAGTATTGAAACACCAACACATAATTATGATACTAGTGATGATAATGACCAACAACTCATTGCAGGCGGTAGTGATACAGCAAGTGTGGGAAGAGGCAATGGAAGCAGTCATAAGATTGTTAAAGTCGCAAGTGTCATTACAGTGTTTGATGACAACATGCTAGAGAACATATACAATGATTATTACGTAAGAGGTTTCAATACATATGAAAAGCTTCTGAAAAGATGTCCTGAACAGAAGGCTAAAAGCTATATTAAAAACATACTGGACTATGTGGCCAATAAACCAGAAAGAAACGCAGTTTAAGATCATCAAGGAGCATGTAATGGTGGAATTCAAAGAAGCATGAGAATCCAATCAAAGTATAAACTTGAAAGAAGTGTAGAGATAGTGAAGCACAACTTAGCACAAAAGTGAATCGAGAAGATATTGACACACTGCTTCACTTACACTGTTTTTTAACAGGACATGTTTCAAGTGACTCGAGTTCCTGCTGATGATAAGAGCAAAAGCTCCTGAAACATGTCCTGTGAAAAAACAGTGTGGGTGAAGCAATGTGTCAATATCTTCTCGATTCACTTTTGTGCTAAGCATGAGAATGTTGTTCCAGCATTCATTATTGGCATTTACAACACTGGCATTGCACGAAGCCAGGAATCTCGGAAGTACAAACTTAACAGCTTCACTATGAATTATTGGTAATTTGAAAACAGAGTTTAGGATAACTTCACGCCATATCACTATGCTCCAAACATGAAAAGATAAGGATGACGAAGAAGAGCTTATTCAGAGAGTTCAAACATTTGTTGCGGACATCAATGAGCATATTGCGACTGAAAAGATCAAAATTAATTCTATGTGGAACTGTGATCAGAGTCAGTTCAACTATGACCTTTCTTCTGACAGAATGCAATCTATGAAAGGGGAGAGAAACACTGACTCAATGTTCAACAAATACTTACATGATCAATGTTGCTGTATCAACTGAAGCATGGTTGGTAGACAAACTCTATACTTGCTTCCAAAAACCTTGTAGAGGGTTTGGAAACCATGTGTCAAGGGAAACAGAAACACGGTGCCCTCAAAAATTCTTCGTCAATGCAAGTGTGAATGGGAAGATGATGAATCTACATCTGATGTTGTTCTTTCTGTTAGTTTTGGATCCAAATTTGTCAAGAAAGTCAGTTGTACTTTGTGACTACTGGTCTGAACATAAGACCGAACAAGTACTACTGGACATATTTGTGCAGATAAGATGTACATTTAAAAATTATTCCGTCTAAAACTACAAAATGTGCCCAAGCTCTGGATGTATATTTCTTCGGGCAATATAAAATACATGCCAAGAGAACAACAGACTTATTAAACTACGTTACAATAATATGTGCCCAAAACTGCATAAGTTTCTTTATTATGGACTTGCACTGTCATTTACAATCAGTTATCTGCGGGGGTATACAGACCACTATTTCGTTACATGTGGCAGAATGCTGGTTACGCTATTGGTGAACCAGTGGACAACTTCAACAGTGTAATTGACGTGTTCAACACTGGTGTTATAGAATGTGCAAATATAATATGCGATCTACTTGTCTTCACTGTGCATTTTACTAGTAATAATGAATGTACCATATATGTAAGACATGCTCAATGTCTCTCAGTTGTGCTCTCAGTACGACCCGACAAACAAACAGCGGATGTTTACATTAGAAATGGGAGATACCTATAGCACACGATTTTACACATTTATCGCACTCGTATAGTCCAGAAGGGGTCAATATAAGGTCAAATAGAAGTTAATAACATTTATGAATTTACCTTAAAAATTGTTTATAGTCTAAATGTTGTCACTTCGGAAACCTGCAACCAACGCACGCGTCTTATTTATAAGGTTAACTTTCTTAACAAAATTACGTTTTGAAGACCCAAAACCATGCGATATGAAGGAATTGCAGCTGCGAGAGCCTTTCAATACCACATAAGACACTAATTTCCAAATGATAAAAGCACTATTACACCGTAAACCTATGATTTGTATGAGCATTGCTCATGGTCAGTAACCATCAAACAAACAAATGTCTTACCTGTCAAAATACAAGAACCTAAATCTTTTAATTCATGTACTACTATTTCTGAAAGTAGATACTTGATAAACGTTAATTTAAATAACTACAGCTCATCGTCCTTTGTATCATTTATCTTCGACGTAAACTCCGTGAATTATTTGATTTACTAGGCCGTGATACGATCAGTTTGGCAGTTGTTTGAACATAGTCTGTGTATAACATGATCAGCTGGTTTAACAATTGGTTTTTAACACAAGAAAGTGAACTCATTGAGAAAAGAAGAAGGAAATAGATATGTGGAAAATATCAACAGTGTGAAGCAATACGTATTAATAAGAACGGCAATTCAAATTTCTAATAATTTTGGCTGAGTGGTCTGGCTCCAAAGTTGTACTTCAGGTTAGAATAATTACTGATGTTATATGTTTGGGCTGGTGATAAAAATAGCATGTTTTGATGTATGGTGGTGGTAGTTAAAATGATTTATGTTGATTTGGTGAAGTTGTTTTGTGTATGAAGTGTTCAAAGTCCTAGAGCGCTGCTCAGTGACGAGAACAAACAAACAAAACAAACTGACTGTTAGCCTCATTGTACTGAACGAATTTAACAAATATTGTTCATATTCATATTTATTGCAACTTAATACAGTGTTTGAACACAATTAAGCCATGTCATTTGTAATACATACTCTCTCTTAAAAGTAAACGATTAGAAATAAAATAATGGAGAGATCAAATTAAATATACAAGCTAGTCATAAATTGCTTAATGGTATAGAATTTAAAAATAAATATAATATGCTAAAGTCAGTAATGAAGCCTAGTTATTTTTACAGTGATAATAAATTGTTCGATGGCATAAAGTACATTATCTATTAGAAAGGCAGTTAAATGCGTTTTAAATGTATTTAAACTATTACAGGTTGTAATTGAAGCGGGAAGTACATTATAGAATTTTATTCCTGTATAACTAGGCATCTTTTCATATAAGTGCATTCTGTGTCCTGGAATAGCGAGATTATTTTTGCCCCTTGTATCATAGTTATGGATATCTGAGGTTGTTTTCATTGGAAACTTATGATTAACCAAGTGAAGAATAGATCTATAAATAAATAAGCTCGGGAGTGTGAGTATATTTGTTTGCCGAAAGGTATTTTTGCAAGAATCTGTATGGAAACGTAGAGTCAGACTGAAAAATTCAATGCCATAGCCGGGATTTGAACCACGGATCTTCTGGTTTCCGTCCAGCCGCACTACCATTGTGCTACTATGGCCAACATGCCGATATGACATTAAATTCTCCAACTGACTCGTATTTTTCCCGGTAAACCACTTAGGAGTTCTCATACACACATGAGACAACTACCTTAATGGCGACTTACATATTGTAAGTACTTTAAGGCCCGGGCTTCATATAGTAAACCACTATTAGGTTAATTAATGAAAATTAATTATTCTTTCACACTGGCCGTGTGTAGGCTAAATTGTGGAAACGTAGAGTCACTGAAAAATTCAATGCCATAGCCGGGATTTGAACCACGGATCTTCTGGTTTCCGTCCAGCCGCACTACCATTGTGCTACTATGGCCAACATGCCGATATGACATTAAATTCTCCAACTGTTGTCTTATGTGTGTATGAGAACTCCTAAGTGGTTTACCTGAAAAAATACGAGTCAGTTGGAGAATTTAATGTCATATCGGCATGTTGGCCATAGCAGCACAATGGTAGTGCGGCTGGACGGAAACCAGAAGATCCGTGGTTCAAATCCCGGCTATGGCATTGAATTTTTCAGTCTGACTCTACGTTTCCACAATTTAGCCTACACACGGCCAGTGTGAAAGAATAATTAATTTCCAAGAATCTGTATGTTTTCAATTCCCTATATATCTAATAGCACGGTTTTGGAGTATGAATATCCTACTGAGGTTTGTTTTACTGGTGTTACCCCAAATTTCTATCCCATAGGATAAGGCCGAGTGGACAAGGGCAAAATATAGCTTTCTGATATATTGATGATCTGTTAAACCAAGTTTCTTCTGATAATAATTTTGACATGTCTATGTTTCAGTGAATGCTGGAAGAATAAACTTTCTGGTTTTTAAATTAAATGTTTCTTTCCAATGTAGCGTAAAGCATTCTGACGTATTTAACTCCGTCCGCATTGCCGTCTCTGGTAGTAATGCTCAGAGCCACATGGATTACGTCCATGAAGGTCAGGTACAACAGCTACTCTCGTATTTAGCAAGCTTTTAGTGGATATGCGAAAGGTAACAAATGTAGAATTTCTTGTTTTCCCAGACGTGATATAACAGTACTTGGTAAAAGTGTACTTCAACGCTGTAGCAATATGGCGGGCGTGACTTTATGGCTAGAGTGTTGCCAACATGTAAAGCATGCTTTCGTGGAAAATACTGTCACCCGAACGTTGGAACCACCTATAGAACCAGCTGACGGCAGCAGCAAGAAACGGACGGGCTCGGACACGCCCCCTCGTTTGTCTTATATCGGTAACGTGGGGTGGCTGGGGAAAAAACATTACCGTGCCGTCTCTTTCCGCTGCCCTTGATTTCTCGAACGGGATATTTCATCTAATTCAGAACATTTTCGATCGGCCTGCTGACCCTATATAAGCAACACGCCGGGCTGGAGGAGAGTGAGTCAGAGTTCTTGGCGAGCAGTGTAAGAGTGCAGTGCTAGTGTACGACGAGAAGACTGTGTACGTGCATCGGAGTATTGTACGTTATTACGAGTGCAAGTGAAATTGTAACGGACGAACTGGTGAATCGTAATTGTGTGCATTACGTAATTCTGTGTAATTGGCAAGTGTTTAACTGTAAGTCGGTGGAAATAAAGAACATTTTTGAGTGGTGCAATTGGACTTTTCATTTCACGAACCCACAAAGTCACAATACGAACACTACGTAAGTAAACTAGCGATACAGTAATAGCTATTAATAAGGATATTGAGGTGAGGAAACTGGTAGTGGATTATTGCTTACTCACTCTAGTCTCGACAGTTACGCGATAACAATGATAGAAAATTGGTAGTGATCATCATCATCATCATCATCATTTCAGGGTGAGTTACCTGGATAAGGTTTTTTCCAGGGTGTTCCCTTATCCTGAAAGACGAATGTCGGGTAACTCTAAGTTCTATGGACCCTGGGTTCATTTGAGCATCATTTTATCCATTCCATTCCTCGTCCGATATGACTTAAAAGTTGGAGGACGTAAATTGGAAAAAAAAAAACAATTAAAAAAATCACCATTTCACCTAATTCATTCATCGTCCGATATGACTTAACGTTGGAGGACGTAAATTAAAAAAAAAGTCATCATCGTTTTTGGGATTTGCAGTTTATTATTAGTTATTATTATTTAAAAGCTAAATGGAATTGTACCACAAAGGTTTCAGAATGGTACAGTTCTGTCCTAGTTAAACGTTTCCCTGTACTCAGGAATTTGGGTTACTATGCAGTATTTTTGTTATAGTATCGCTAGTTTATAATAAGAGATAGAAAATGTGTTGGAAACTTTTTTTCTGTATTCGTATATTTCAGAGCAACAACTAGTTTCCTTGACATTATTCCTGACCAACATAACTGTATGCCATTAAAGTGCACCTTTACCCAGTACTTTTATTTGATTTCCCTGCAATTCATGTTCTTATTTTGTCATTCAAAACCCAGCATGCCCAATATTCTACATATAGCATAGATTACCATCTTCATGGCTTCTGTTTGCCGGTTTCTCAACTGCTAACAGTTACTGCATACACAGTTACTCAGGTAATATTAATATCTTTTAAATGCATATTATTTTAACTTCGTTAGTAACAGTGTCTTGTCTTATGTACTTACGGACTGATAAATATTGCAGATGAAGCATTGTGTTTAGCTCAAAATAAGTAAATAAGCAAGTAAAGTAAGTAACTTAGACATTCAGAACATAGTGATCCACAGTAAACCACTAGGAACTGAAATTTGTATATTGAATGCTGGATTAAGTTTAAATTACTGTGTGTTTGTGAGAGACTCAGTCTTAAGTTTTGTGAGTGTGAGTGAGTGTGTGGTGTATAAGGGCCCGTCGACAACAAGGTCATTTGGGCCCCAAGTCAACACTAAAACCTAAAAGCTATAAACAATTTAGCTAAAAAGGTAAAATGTAATAAAACCACTCAACTGTTAAAAGGACATAAAAACCATCTAAAACTTATAATTTAAAATCTCTAAAATTAATAAATATAAAATACAAGTTAGACTTGTTTGTTTAAACCAATTTTAAAAACAAACCGCAGAACCTTATCCACGGCCACTGGGTCGTTCCCTAAAATACCGTGCAAGTTAGCTCTTAGGCCCAAAGACTGGCGAACGCGGGTGTATTGCGGGCAATCCAGCAATACATGCCGCACGGTGAGAGGTACTGCACACGGAGCACAAACAGGGGCCGGTGTCCCTCTTAATAGATGGCCATGCGTTGCACGTGTGTGCCCAATTCTCAGCCGGGTGAGTATCACCTCGGCCCGCCGGTTATCCCTGCAGGAAGTTGGCCAGGGTTGTACGCTCTCCTTTATCGCCCGGAGTTGTGTGCCCTCCAAAGCTGTCCAGGATTGCTGCCAAGCAGATAGGAGTTGGCGACGGAAAAAACGTTGCACATCCTGGTACGGCACCGTAGTTGTTAAACTCCGGGGCAAACGGCAAGCGGACTTAGCAGCCGCGACCGCCTCCTCGTTCCCGGAAATGCCCACATGGCCTGGGATCCAAGTAAAAACAAAATGGTATCCGCGACCGAGTATTTGCGAGATCTGGGCCTGTATTTTTACAACAAGGCTGTGAGCGGCTGTGTGCTGTTGCAAGGCCTGAAGAGCACTTAGAGAATCAGTGCAAACAATAAAAGAGCCAGGAGCTAACTTGCAAATAAAAAGGAGCAAATAAAAGATGGCATACAGCTCTGCTGAGAAGACCGAAGTGGAGTCCAGAAGTCGAAATTTATGAGCCTCACCGTTAATGAAAAACGTGCAACCCGTTGTGCTACCTAGCTGAGAACCGTCCGTAAAGACCGGAACATATTTAGGGTAACGGCCCAGTAGTTCGGCAAAAAGTTGTTGGAACACCGAATGTGGAGTAGCGAGTTTAGAGTTGCTGGAAAGAGTTAGATCGAACCGCGCACGATCGAGTTGCCAAGCAGGATAAGGGCTGATGGACGACCTCTCCACGCGAGGCATTCGGAGGCCATGGGGATGTAGGAGATCCCGAAATCTTATTCCCATGGGGCGTGTCCGAGAACCAGGGCGCATATAACGGTGGACTAAATCTGGACACAGAACTGGTTTAAAACAAGGATGATTGGGATAACTTGCCAACTTTGAGACGTACGAGCAGAGTAACAGCAAACGACGAATATGGAGTGGAGGTTCGCCTGAGTCTGCATACAGGCAGTCGACTCGACTGGTGCGGAAAGCTCCTGTGGCAAGGCGGATGCCAGTATGATGCACGGTGTCTAAAAGGCGAAGTTTAGAGGCGGTCGCTGCGCCATAAATAAAACTGCCATAGTCCAGCTTGGACCGAACCAGAGAGCGGTACAGCCTCAACATTACCGTGCGATGGCCCCCCCCCCCAAGATGCTCCAGATAATACCTTCAGCACCCGAAGAGAACGATCGCAAGAGGCTCGAAGGTGACGAATGTGGTGCTCCCAATTAAGTTGTCGGTCCAAGTAGAGGCCCAAGAACTTCAGGTGCGAGACAAATGGCAGGGGTGTGCCGTTCAAATGAATATCAGGAGGCGGGTGAATACCTCGTAGGCGGTGAAAGTGGATACACTGCGTCTTCGCAGCTGAAAAACGGAAGCCGGTTTGAAGCGCCCAAGCTGCTAGCTGGGTAATGGTCAGCTGCAGTTGGCGCTCAATGTGATCTATGTTGGCAGACCTATAATAAACTGCGAAGTCGTCAACATAGAGGGATGATGGAATTCCACTTCGAACGGCACTAGTGATGCCGTTAATCGCTACGGCAAAAAGGGTGACGCTCAAAATTGACCCTTGAGGTACGCCGTTCTCCTGCATCCGCTCCCGTGATATCGTGTTTCCTATGCGAACCCGAAAACGGCGAAGTTTTAAAAAGTTGCATAGGAATTCGGGTAGATGACCACGCATACCGTAACCATGTAGGTTACGGAGTATGCCGTACCGCCAGGTGGTGTCATAAGCCTTCTCCAGGTCGAGGAACACGCCCACGGCGTGCTGTTTCAGTAGAAACGCATCAGAAATATACCCCTCAAGGCGTGTTAGATTATCGACACTTGAGCGATGGCGACGAAAACCGCATTGCAAGTTGGACAGATGGTTATGTTTTTCTAGCCACCAATTTAACCGAGCGTTTATCATTCGCTCGAAGGTCTTACAGATGACACTCGTCAGGCAAATGGCGCGGTAGCTAGATGGTAGCGTGCGGTCCTTTCCGGGTCGAGGGATGGGGATGACAATACCCTCTCGCCAGGAGGAAGGGAAAACCCGCTCATGCCAAATGCGGTTATAGATGTTTAAAAGGAAACATAGCGCCTCAGATGGAAGATGTAGCAGCATCTGTCGGTGTACGTCATCGGGACCTGGAGAAGAATCCTTTGCTAACGCCAGAGAATGGGCGAGCTCGGCTGCGGTAAAAGGTTGGTTGTACGGCTCGGTGCAGTCACTATTAAAATTCAGTGGTACCCACTCCGCCTTTTCCTTAATAGGTAGGAAGAGGGTGTCATAGCGGGCAGTTTGGCTCGTGGCAGCAAAAGTGGTAGCTAGGGCTTCAACTATGTCCTGCTCGGTGGTGCACATGGAACCGTTGATGGCAAGGCCGGGAATTACCGTCCGGCGATACTTGCCATACATCCGCCGAACAGCTGACCGTACTTGTTGGGTAGAGCTGCGCCGCAGTATAAAGCGTGCCCTAGCGCGAGAACGTTTGAAGGTGACGAAGTTCCCTTCCGTCGGGTGCCGCTGAAAAATGCGCAAAGCACGTTTACGTGCTTTGACAGCCAAACTGCATTCCTCGGACCACCACGGTACAGGGATATGACGTGGTGTAGGTGAACCTCGAGGAATGCTGGATTCTGCTGCGAGCAGGATCGAGCAAGTAAATTATTCGACCATTTCATCGATGGTAACGAAACTATCGTCGATGAGGTGTATGAGGGATTGGAATTTTCCCCAGTTAGCTTTGGAAATAATCCAGCGAGGATGTCGAGTAGGTACACATTGGCGGCCAGAAAAATGAATGTTAATGGGGTAATGATCACTGCCAAGAGGTCGGAAAGTACTGACCACTCAAGTAGTGGTACTGATGACGGACTGCAGAAAGAAAGGTCTAGTACGGAATGTGTACCATAAGCGGATGATAGGAATGTCGGGTCACCAGTATTTAGCAGAAGCAGGTCAGATTTATCAAAGACGTCTACGAGGAGGCATCCACGGGCGTCATCAGTGTCTGATCCCCAGAGCGTGTGCTTGGCATTCAAATCTCCCACAAGGAGTAGTGGTGAGGGGAGCTGAGCCAATAGAGCTTGAAGATCACGCTCTGGAACTATACTGAGCGGCGGCAGGTACATGTTGCAGATGGTAAAACTGATGCTCTCCAGCTGTATCCGATTCGGCCACAGCTTGCAATGGTGTGGTGAGAGGAACGTTGGCGGCGGAGATGTTAGGCGCCACTAAGGTAGCAACGCCACCGCTTGCACGCATACCTGCAAGAGAGTCGCTTCTAAATGCAGAGAAAGAGTGAAGGTGTAACGAGTAATTGGGATGTAAGTGGGTTTCCTGGAGACAAATAATTGATGGTGACCGTTGAGAAACTAAATGTTGTAGGTCTTGAGCACGAGCTCGAAAACCATTGACATTCCACTGGATTATTTCCATAAAGAGTTTTTAGCGGGCCGTTTTAACCTTTTTCTTGACCTTGGCTGATTTGGGCCCTACGATTCGAAAATCGTTAGCCTCCTGTGACTCTGCTGATGTTCGGGAGTCAGAACTCCTACGGCTCGTAGAACGAGACCGGGATCTAATAGAAGGCGAGCGACTTCGCGATCTATGTGGTGGCCGGGATCGGTTTTTCGCATTTACTACGGGATGGCTGTTACCCGCTGATGGCTTGGTGGCTGGAGTCTGTACGGTTGAAGCGGAGGCTGTGCTGGTGGATATACAAACAGTCTGAGACGTGGGTTTAACGGCTAGAAAGTCTGTCTGCGTGGATGCGTGGGCGACAGGGACATGTTGAACAGCAACAGTGGTATTAGGAGTACGGCGAGCTGCTGATGCATATCCAGTAGTAGTGGTAGCAGGCTTTAGTTGCTCAAAGCGCCGTCGTGCCTCTGGAAAAGTCAGGCGTTCTTTTACACGTAGCTCCTGGATGCTTTTTTCGTCCATGAATCTAGGGCACTGTCGTGAGATGGAGGGATGACTACCGCCACAGTTCACGCAACAAGGTGTTCGACTGCAGTTTGGGTCTTCGTGTGTCGGTAGGCCACATTTCTCACAAAGTGCAGGATTGGTACATGTGACCTTAGTATGTCCGAACCGCTGACATTGGAAACAGCGCATGGGGTTCGGGACATACTGCCGGACGCTAGCACGTTCATATCCGCAATAGATGAATTCGGGTAACTTTGTCCCAGCAAAAGTTAGAAAAACCGTACGTAATGGGTACTCTTTGCCATCCTGTTTTCGTGTTAGCCGGTACGCCTGACAAACAAGTTGATCAGAGAGGCAACTTACAATTTCTTCATTTGCAAGACCGTCTAAGCTGGAGGTGGTGACTACTCCTCTGCAGGTGTTGAGTGTTTTGTGTGGGGCTACCCGGATCGGGTAGGAGCCCAACAAAGTCGCCTTTTGCAGTTTTCGAGACTGGTCTGCATTTGTGCTCTCCAATAGTAGGGTGCCGTCTCGGAGGCGCGTCGCATTTTTAACAGGGCTACTGATCTTATCTAATTCACGCTTTATGTAAAAAGGACTGATATCCTTAAACGTTTTGCCATCACATGCCAAGGTCATCACTATATACGGGTCGATGAAAGAGGTTTTGCGCGGATGCATTTTGAATATGACCCCCATCCGGAACCGTCGGCGTCAGCCTGCCATCCGGGGGTTAAAGAAAGAAAGACACCGAATCTTCACGGTCTGTGCCGTCATGGGGACCCCACCCATGACCGATCTCATTTGTACCTCAGAAAACTACCCTTCAATATCCACTGCTTGTCCGTATGGGTAAACCGTTCACCACGCACACCCCGGCTTTATGCCCCTACCACAGGAATAACCGCCTGTGGCTCCCCACTTTAGGCCGCGCTGCGCATAAAGGGCACACGCGGATACAGGGGACTTGTGGTTGATTACACCGGGGTTCCGTCAGCGGTAACACGTCCGGTCCGTGATACTAACCCAACGGCAACACGGCCGTCGGGAGATTAACACAGACCGGGCCCTCAAGGAGGTACGTGGGTGTACTTGACGGTGTGGACGGGCTACGCACCTAAGGCTACATATAGGGGCAGTGCGAAGGGTCCGCTCAACCTCCACTTTTGAGACCTCCGGAGAGCACACATGTCGGAAGCCGCGCTGAAAACCGTGGGACAGAACCACGGAGATAGGAGAGATCCCTGCTGGTGAGACAGGAGTTATAAACCTAATACCTTACGTGCTAATAATAATAATAAAAACTAGAAGAGGAAGAATGTGATGCTTACTGACAAGCAGTAGCTTAACGTGGCACAGTTGATGGAGATGAAGGGGATGAATTGAGGGTGAATGGCTAGGGACCCCGGGATCGCCAATCCCGTACCTACCGTAGTAGGTCCCTGGGGAAAAATACCAGAGCCTCTTCTACCAGTTTTCAGGGTTACTGATGGGCCTTCTCGGCAGCCGTAGCGGTCGTGGGGTACACCAAGTCCCCACCGTACATCACCCCATCAGTCAGTCCCCTACTTCCTGTTGCCCACCCCTCGGGACTAGGACCGCAGAGGTTGGATTTTGAGGGGCTTAAGTTTTGTGTTCAGTATATTATACATGGAGAGGTCCATTCCTAAAGATATACATTATAATGGTTCTTGTGTACATGGAGAGAGTCGAGATGACTTCATCTATGGTTATATGTAAGTGTTAGGCATCTAGTAGCAACAGGAAGGCTGTGACATAAATAGCTGATGTTTTTATAAGATACTGTTACAACTATAGCACCTGGCATTGTTGTAGATCTAAAATCTAGGCTCAATTTCCAACCTAAAGTGGTGCCTGTTTGAGTTACGTCCCATAGGTTTATGATATGGTATTGATCTGATTGAAGGTTGGCTTTAATTGGATGTGTAGATGTTTGAATGTTTCAGTAGTGTGGCTAGTAGCACCTTCTCTGTAGAAGCATTGCACAAATCTAATATTTAACTTAAATCCATGCAGATGATATAGCCAGGTGCGGTTCTGGGCAAATTTATTAGGTGACTCAGAAAATCGGCTAACCTAAATTTGCAACATCATTATTACTGTCATATGTTCAATGCAACAAGTTTAAATTAGGCTAATGATTGTGTACAAAATCGTAATGGGGACGATATTAAGTGGCTGATAAACTTTGAGCAGGAGGGAAAACAGAAAGCAAAAGTTACAAACTGCAATAAAAAGCAAAAGAAAGGTGCTACTGCTTACTGCTTCACGTATTAGTTAATTAAAATAAGTCTCACCTTACCGCTTATATATCAAGTTAGGGTTTCTGATTTTCATCCTCATGAAAGCATCTATGATGTCTTCGTAGAAGGGCCGAGTTTTCATCAGTTCACTGAGAATGTCCTTGTGAGTGTAAATAGTAGCCAACGATGTTAATCTGCTTTAAGCAATTTCTATTCATTCTAAAATGTTTTTGTGATTGGTTACTTTTTGTACTCACTCATCTTCTCTCTTCTTTCTTGATATTTGTTATCACCATCCTGTAGTCCTGGTATCGTTGTTTCCACAAAATTCAAATTTTCATGATCTGTTGTTGCTAAGTTCACTCTAATTCGAGTCCAGTGACGGGCGCCATATGTAGCAAATTTCTATTCATTGTAGATTGAATAGATCCTTGAAATATTGTGTACTCCTTTTTCAGACAATCTTTTCCCATCGCATGCCAGTTTGTGCGGCAATCAGTTTCTTCAGGTCACCAATTATATCGTCTGTTGTGTCTGCTTAAATAAGAGTTATGAGATCTCTCATTTTCAGGTGTGGTTTCGAGTGAAATAAAATTTTGGAAAAGTCAAATTTTGTAATATATAATTTACTTCCAGTTGGATAATCTGGATTACCTTTTACTCGAACTTTCTTTCCTTATCAATCATTGCAGGTTACCTCCAGCATATCAATAAATCCTTACTTCCTTAATAAACAGTTTCCGTTAATTACATAAAATTTCTCACTCCTGCACGTCCACTCATCACTATAAATACTTTTTATCTTCCCCGCTTCATCTTTCCACCATCAAGATTACAGAGCATATCTCTTTTAAAGATTATTGATTTTCTCTTACTATCCAAAACTTTATATCGTGACTTTGCAGGTTTGTAGAATTAAAACTCCGAGTTGTAGATATTCCAAATGTTCTTAATTTGCGTAGAAATACACTGTTCAATTCTCACGTAACAACATTACGTCACATACACAGTCTGCCGTCACATTCAGTGTCGGTCGGACACTGCGAATAGTCCAGCTATGTCGACGGCGATTCTTTCGAATGGCGCTCCGACGTTGTACTGATGCATGCGACCCCGGCTCCTAGTCTGGGGGCCGCGACTTGCCGCGCACACGTGACACTGACAGCACCATGTCTCAGCATCTGCTCGGAGCCTCAGCCAGTAGTAGCGCTACCGAAGTTTGAAGATCGTCCGGTTTGCTCCCAGGTGTCCTCCTGAAGTACTGGCGTGCACTTCCTCCAAGGCCTCCGAGACCTTACTTCGGGGAACTAGCAACTGTTCTCTCTGTGTCTTCCCATCAGGCGATTCCCATACTCGGAACAGCACGGCCTCTCTTGTCTTCTGTGCGTCCCATTGGGCCCAGTACGACTTGTAGGTGGCGCTCCTCGGTGCGATGTCCTCCCAGGTTGGTCTTGCCTCCACTTCCCTCAAGATTGGCCCCAAGTCGGCCTCCGCCAGCTGCTCCCTCCTCAGGCCTGCGCTATCCCAGCTATACGTAGGCACTGCCGTGACCACTCTGACAGCTGCGACACGCTCCTTCTCTTCCACTCTTGTGCGTTGGCCTCTGAACAGGGTGTTCGGGACATGCCGTCTGCGTTACCGTGGCTCTTACCTCTACGATGTTCAGAGGTGAAGTCGTACTCCTACAGCCTCTGTACCCAACGGGCTGTCTGGCCTTCCAGGTTCCTAAAGCTCAATAGCCAGGTAAGGGCGGAGTGGTCAGTCCTCAGGTGGAATGACTGACTGTACAAGTACTTGTGAAAGTGCTCCGAGATCTTTACCACCGCCAGTAATTCTCGTCGGATGACACAGTAGTTCTTCTCTGCCTTGGATAGCGTCTTGCTGTAGTAGGCTATCACCCGCTCGTGGCCGTCCTGAACTTTGGATAGGACACCTCCAATGCAATAGTTGCTGGCGTCGGTGTCCACAATGGAGGTGTCGCCTGGTTGTGGAAATCCCAGAATAGGAGCACTAAACAGTGTCTTTTTCAGCCGCCGGAAAGCGTCTTCGGCGTCCTCCGTCCACACATAGGGCCGGTGTTCTACAATCAGGCGGATGAGGGGTTTGGCGATGTTGCAGAACCCCTTGATAAAACGACGGTAGTAACTGCACAGCTCCAGGAAGCTGTGCAACTCTCTCTTATCCTTCGGCCGAGGCCAACCTCTCACGGCCTGTGTCTTCTTCGGGTCTGTGGCCACTCCGGTTGCTGAGACTATGTGGCCTAAGTAGTTCACTTCCTTGCGGAATAACTGGCACTTCTTCGCGTTCAGCTTCAAGTTGGTCGCCTGCAGTCTCTGCAGCACCTTACTCAGATTCTCAAGGTGATCTTCAAAAGTCTTCCCGACGATGATGATGTCCAGGTATAGCAGGAAGGCATCGTAAGTCAGCCATCTCATCACTGACTCCATGAGGCGCTGGAAGGTAGCTGGTGCATTGCAGAGGCCAAAGGGCATAACCGTGAACTGCCAAAGCCCTTGGCCTGTCGAGAATTCAGTCTTCTCCTTGTCTCTCGGATCTAGAGCCACTTGCCAGTAACCTGACTTCAGGTCCAGGGTCGAGAACCACTGTGCAGCAGCTAGCGCGTCCAGGGTGTCGTCAATCCGGGGTAAGGGTAAGCAATGCTTTAGGGTGACAATGTCCAACTTCCTGTAGTCCACACAAAAGCGTAGCTCGCCGTTCTTCGTCACCAGGACTACAGGGGAACACTAAGGGCTGTCAGAGTCTTCAGTCACTGCCCTGGATTTCATGTCATCTAGCATATCACGTATCGCCACTTGTTTTGCCAGCGGGACGCGTCTAGATGGTTGCCGAATAGGCCGGGGTTCTCCGGTGTCGATGCGGTGAAGCACTTAGTCCGTGCGGCCGTAGTCACTGTTACCTTGACTGAAGACGCGCTGATATCGTCTCAGCAGTTGTCGAATCTTCACCAGCTGTTCCGCGGTCAGGTGATCGGCCGCCCTCTCCAATAAGCCTTCCAGCCGGGGCCCTAGGTGTTGGGTCGGCGCCCGGCTCCTGGGTTTTGACGGTTGCGGTTACGCTGACCACAGGTTCGCACGTCCCCAGCTCCGTTTCGGCCTGGACGTCGTGATCGGTGTCTGCCAGGTTGAGCAGCCTCATAGGCACCTCCTCTCGGCACGGAAACAATTTCCTGGCTACACATAATCCGTGCACATGCGTCTTCTGGTTCAGCATCATGTTCTTCGTCCGCTAGGTTTCCAGTCGCGCCGTCACCACCACCTCACTTCCTGCGGGGACAACCACGTCTTCCTTCAGTACGACCCTGCAGATTCCAAGGCGCTTTTAGGTTTGCTAGAGGATGACCTCTTCTCCATTGAGTCGCAGGACCTTCCTGCCGACGTCGAAGGTCGCATCGTGGCTCCTGATGGCATCCGATCCCAGTATCACCTCCTCAGCCACCTCCGCGACGAACACCCATAGACGCACGGCACTTCGTCCGAAGGTCAACTTCAGTAGGGCCTCCTTCTCCATAGGCAAGGTGTCACCCAATGCCGTCACAAGCTATTATGGTCGGCTCGGCTTTCTGGTAGGCAAACCCTGATGGGATTATGGTCACGGCTGTCCCGGTGTCTACCGTACGCGACATGGCTTTCCTCTCACCCAACCGTCCGCGATGAGGCTGTCAACCTACGCCGGCTGACGGTGCGCACTGTCACTCGAGGGGATGGTGATGTCGCCGACGTGCCCCTCACCATGCCGGGCCTTACTCTTTTTCCGGCTGCTCTTCCTTGTATCGACTGTTTCTCTCCATCTGTCACGTCTGGCCACACCCGCTGCACACGCCACTAGGTCTTCGCCGGCGTCCCTCGGCTGGTCTTTGTCTCCGGTGTAGCGGACACACCTCGCTCTCGACGTTGGGATAGCTGTCACCGTGGCCGCCTCCATCCTCAGTGCTGCCGTTAGCGCCTCGTGGACAGTTTTTTAATCGCCGAGCATTAGGCGCTGACGAATCTCCGTGTCTCGTTCCGCGTCGACAAATTTGTAGGTGGCTTCCCGGGATTCGAACTCTGGTGGGATGGTGGGAGGTCAACCAAGGCTTTACAAGCCAGCTGCTCGATTGCCAGGACGAACTCCTGCAGTGTCTCCCCTGGCTGCTGTGACCTAGACTTCAGCTGGCTGCGGTACGCTGCGTCTAAGCGGTGGTTTCCAAAGGAATACTCCAGGACCTCCCAGATGACCTTGGGCGCCGCCGCTGTCTGGACCGCGTTCAGAACTTCCGCGGTCCGTCCATGGAGGCTGGCTATTAGCTCTGTGGCCTCTTCCTCTGGTGACCATTTGTTGTAATTAGCCACTGCGTTGAACTGGCGGCGGAAGGCTTCGAAAGTTTTCGCGCCATCGTATTGAGGAGATTTGACGCGCGCCGATGTGTCGCGTCCCGGTGAGGAGATTTGACGCGCGCCGATGTGTCGCGTCCCGGTACGTCGGCATTCAAGTCCTTCAACCTCCTGCCGACGATGTCCTCTAGCATGGCGTTCAGGGACTTTGTGCAGCTGTCGGCCTTTCGCTCCGGGTTGTTAACGCGGTGCGCAAGGTCTTCGACATCTCCCAGCATGGCGTTGAGGGACTTGGCGTTACTGTCGGCCTCTTCCTCTAGGTCATTGAAGCGCTTCGCCAGGCAACCGACGCACTCGTCCACTTGGCCCATACGGTTGCCCAGCTCCATTACGTCATCCCTCACGCCGGCCAGCTGTTCCTCAAATTTGGCGGCGAGAGCCTCCTTCGCCACCTTCATTTCCGTGGCTAGACTGTTGCTCGCTGCTCTCATTTCTGTGGTTAATTCGGCCTTTATTTCTTTCATCTTCTCGGTGATGTTGTCTTAGCCCTCTTCATTTGTTTCAGCTCTGCAGCCAGGTTATTTGCCGCTTCTGTTTTCGCAGCGAGGTTGTCATTCGCCGCTTTCATTTCCGAGGTGAGTTCGGCCTTCATTCCCATCATCTTCTCCAAAACCTTTTCCAATGCAGCCTCCATGTCGTGTTATGTCGCACTCCTGACACCAGTTGTGACTTTGTGGGTTCGTAGAATTAAAAGTCCAAGTTGCAGATATTCCAAATGTTCTTTATTTGCGCAGAAATACACTGTTCAATTCTCACGTAACAACATTATGTCACATACACACAGTCTGCCAAGGTCGATGATCACAACAAACGTCTGATTACCTGTGTTTACAACACTCTTGTTACACACTTCATAGCTGTTTACTACTACTCACGACTGACTCTTGGCGAGTCATTGCTCTCTTAAATACCTCATTGCTAAATCCGAGAGGTTTCTGCAACAAATAAGAAAACAACTTTTCTCTGTCAATCTAGATATTACTAGAACCTTCCAAACGTGAAATCCTATCTGTGCCGGCAAGTCCTTTACCTTCGTGATACACTATCCGTCTTTTTTTTATCCGTGCTATCGTTATTTGCCGGTTCTTTGTGTACGCTAGCCGCGCTATCGTAGATAATGGCTTCGCGACAAGATTCTCTGTGACATTTTTTCATCGTCCAGCAAGATTATTGATTTGATTCCCCTAGCAACCGTTCAGTTTTTTATATTGTCATTACCTAGCCCACTAATAGTCAGATCAGAAAACAAGAATTTTCAACTGGACATTCATATAAAACCTCCAACCAAAACCCACCGTTACACTGCTATTGCCTAAGCTGTTTCGGAGATAAGTTTTTATTCTCTGTAATCATGAAACACTTTGTTCTGCAGAACAACTAGTGGACGGTGTTCTAAGAATGAGGCTAAACAGTTTGTATTCATCACTAAAGGCGTCATCCATATTATTATCTGTTAAAGACTTCAATGATGCTTGAAGTTTAACACCTTCATTAGCCTTATCTTGGTAAATTAATTTGATTTAGTTCCTTAGTCCTTCCAAAAACGGTTTTGGATAGCACTGCTTTAAATTATTCAAGCTTCGAAAGGGAATATTTTGGAATATTGTTGAAATTGTGAACTGTCAGCAAGCTTTAGAAACTTCAAATTTTCCATGTCTTCAAATCGTTCATGAATTTTGGGCATTATATTATGCAGTATTTCATTTAATAGGGAGTTCAAGTTTTGTTTGTACTGATTTAAGGACAGATTTCACATTTCAGAAGGGGCTCTTTCTTTACATGAAGTTAAGTGAATAAATTGATTGTAAGTTTTATTGTTTTTCTTCCTGATTAAAGCTTCTATTGTATTGTGAGTCATGTTTGCACAGAATCATACATCTAATGATGTCTTCTGCAATTAACCGAATAAAATATCAGTCATATCAGAAATGTCTTTAACAACTAGAGACAGGAACGCAAATTCAAAGCTACTCAACTTATTTATGAACCCCTCAGCCTAACGAATACTTGTTGAATCGCAATTTTTTATTTATGTTTAAATACCCATATCATTCCGTCCCATTCTTCTACTATTACCATTATGGTCTCAGAAACCAAGGCCGCATAGTGTCCGAGCCTATAGGTATACGGATCCAATCTCAGTACCAACAATATTAGACCATTGGCTAGAAAGGTGGAAGAAACCTGGTAACCCACTCACGCTAGGAAAAAAAAATGCCACACTTCTGTATTCTATTACTAAACTAAGTTAAGTCTATGTCCAAAATAGTGAACAAAAGATAATTTAGGGTGCTACGTCTTTCACATAGTACTGTCCCATAAGTTTAGATTTACAATGAAACTTTGATAATGAATAAGGAAGACATGAAAAAGTACGTCTGAAGTATGGCCTTCACTAACATAATCTAAGCCCAGAAATCTTTCAACTACATTTCCACATGAATTGACATATCACAAAATTAAAGAGCGATGTGTTTTTTATGATATGGCAGTAGTGTCATCTATCTGCACCGAGAAAAATTGTGTGTCCTTAATTTCATCATTAACAGTGCCCCTTGTATAATCGGAGATGCACTTTGTAATTTCATTTTGTATTGTTTTTTTAATGCTCTGCAAAAATAGATTTTATGCTGGAATAGTGATTTTGAAATTTGATGGGGCTATGAATCTAAAAGTTCCTAAATTATCTTTATTTAAAGAGTCCTCACTTTAATTATGTCCAATGAATGCCATTTGTTGTCTAAAAATAAAGCAGCCCTAATGGGATATTGCATGAAAAGCCTGTTAAGCTTAACATTCTCATTGTGTTATTTTAGTTAATTGATGGAAATAAATCATTTCTTCATACTAGCCGTATATAGGCTAAGGTTTTTGATAGTCAACATGAAAAATTCAATGCCGTGGCCGGGATTTGAACCACGGATCTCCTGGTTTCCATCATGTCGCTCTAACCCATTGAGCTACCATGGCCAATGTGCCTTCGCTACATTAAATTCTCCTTTTGACTCATATATTTCCCCGGTAGACAACTAGGAGCTCTCGCATCCGAGATACACCGTTTGTCGTGACTTACTATCGTAAGTACTTGAGTATTGTACATTGGACTCAAGTACTTACGATAGTAAGTGTATCTCGAATGTGAGAGCCCCTAGTGGTCTGCCGGGGAAATATATGAGTCAAATGGAGAATTTAATATCGGGACGGCACGTTGGCCATGGTAGCTCAATGGTTAGAGCGACTGGACTGGAACCAGGAAATCCGTGGTTAAAATCCCAGCCATCACATTGAATTTTTCATGTAGACTCTATCTATTCTCATTGTATTTTACAATATACAGATGTGAGCTTCCCCGAAGAGCGTCTTCAATTTTGTTAGTGTTTTCTTCAGCTCTTTCAATCCAACACAATTCCTTAAATGTTTTGTAGATGCTTCATGCTTTTGGAATGCCCGGGTTATGTTGTTCAAATCCACCATGTCATTGTTGTTCCACATGTCCTTTGTAAGGCACATGAAACAGCATGAAACATTTAAATGAAATCATTGATGCGAGTCTCTTCCCTGTTTTCCCTGGCCTTCAATGGCAACAATATATCTTCACCCTCTCAAGTATCAATGAATTGTCTATTTCACTCATCACTATTCAGGTAACAGAGAGAAGTGACTGAAGTACAGTCTCCAACAAATTAAATACAATAGTTCCTGAAAGGTTTCTCATTTACACACAGTAACTTGCCACAGAGTTAAGACAGTATATCTCTTCTTAAAGAGTTTGAAGTTTTAGTATTATGGTAAGAATCACTTTATATAACAAGTAATGAGTTAGGTGGTAAATTTGGATTTTACATTTTGCATAGTTATTTAACATAATTTGTAGTATTCATTCCTTCATGAAAATCTCCAGTTTTCTGTTGTGATTTAGAACTCTTTCTTGCACTTCTTTAATCATTCTAAAATGCTCAGATATCAATTATCCTTATGCACTGTCGCTTTCTTAAGGTGAGAAGGTGGGTTAGAACTCACTTTTTTTATTTGTCATTTTATTATAAGGGCATCCCTCTAGATTACAAATATATACTTAAAACGTTCATTGGAGCAATATTTTATATCTACTTTGCTAATTTTATTAGCGGATGTTAAGTTTTTGCCATGCCCCTTTTCAGAAAATTGATAATAACTTCTGTAATACTGAACAGATAATTCTGAACTAAGCCTTGTTATGTAAGGAATCTTTCAAGCTGCTACCATTGTAACTGCAATGATGCTAGGTTGTTTTTTTTTTGTGCTGTGTATGTGAACAGTTACTTGTTCTGAATAATATTTTGTACTAGTTCTTGGTGAATATATGATATTTTGGAAAGAGAAAGTTTACAGGCAATGGTTTTACTAAATACAGAACAGTAAATGTGGAAAATATAAATAGAATAGACAGTGAAGCTACATGTAATATTGAGGTTAGCAGACCCAGTTAACACAATCATGCTAATCGTGGTAGTACTCATATTGTCGCGGCGACGCACACCAAAGGTTCGGTGCAGAGAGATAAGCGCGGCGTGTGTACACAAAGAGCCTGCAGATGAAGATAGCCGCAGATAAAAGGCTTACCGTCACAAATTAAGTTACGCTTCTGGAAGATTTGGGTTTCGTCTAGTCACAGAACATTTGATGTCTTGTTTATTCCAGAAATATCTAGTGATTGTCACAGAACAGTCTCAAATTATCATTGAGGTATTTAAGGAAGGAACGACCCGCAAGAGTCAGTTGTAAACAGGAGTAAACAGTTGTGAAGACATGTAATAAGATTGTTGTAAATAGTGGAAGTTGAGTAAGCTCTTAGTTGTGGTTACCGACCTTGGTAGATTGTGATTGTGTATGTGACGTAATGCTGCTACTGAAGGATTGAACAGTGTATTTCTACGGAAATAAAGAACATTTTGAATTTCTGTAAGTTGGACTTCTAATTCTACGAACCCACAAAGTCACATTTGGTGTCAGGAGTGAGACATTACGACATGGAGGCTGCATGGAAAATATTCTACAGAAATGGACAACTTCGCCGAGATGAAAGAAATGAAGGCGGCTAACGATAACATCACCGAGAAAATGGAAGAGAAGCTGGAGACGGGGAATAACAACTTGGCCGCGACGATGACCACGAAGATGGCCGAACTAACCATGGAAATGGAAGCCAAACTATCTGAAATGAAGGCTGCGAACGAGGCCCTCGCCAAAAAATTTGAAGAATAGTTGGCCAGCGTGAGGGATGACGTCATGGGGCTCGGCAAGCGGATCTGCTAAGTGAACGAGCGCATCGAAGACCTGACGAGCGCGTCGAAGACCTGGCAAACCGCGCAAACGACCTGGAGGGAAAGCCCGAGAGCAACACTAACCCCTGAACGCGATATGGCGGTGGGGGACATATTCGGCAGGAAGTTGAAGCACTGGAAGCACAGGAAGTTGAAGCACTGGAAGGCGACGTGCTGGGACACGACACATCGGTGCGTGTCAAACCTCTTAAATACGACGGCGCGACAACTTTCGAAGCCTTCCGCCGCCAGTTCGACACAGTGGCCAAACACAAGAGGAAGAGGAGGAAGAGGCCGCAGAGCTAATAGTCAGCCTCCAGGGACGGAGCGCAAAACTCCTGAACGCAGTCCAGACAGCGGCGGTTGCCAAGGACATCTGGGAGGCCCTGGAGAACCGCTTTGGAAACCACCCCTTAGCCGCAGCGTACTGCAGCCAGCTGAAGTCAAGGTCACAGCAGCCAGGGGAGACGCTGCAGGAGTTCGCCCTGGCAATTGAGCAACTGTCTAGCAAAGCTTTAGTCGACTTCCCACCGGAGTTCGCATCCCGAGAAGCCGCCTACACATTCGTTGACGGGGTAAGAGACACGGAGATTAGTCAGCGCCTAATGCGCGGTGACTACAAAACCATCCACGAGGCGCTAACGGCAGCATTAAGGATGGAGGCGGCCAAGGTGACGGCTACCCCGACATCGTCATCCAGGAGTATCCGCTACAAAGGCAACCGAAGACCAGTCGAGGGACGTCGGCGAAGACGTAGTGGCCTGTGTTGGTGGTGTGGAGAGCCGGGACACCTGGAGAAACTGGCGACCCAGGATGAGCAGCCGCCAGAACGAGTAAGGGCCGTCGTGGAGAGGGGCACGTCGGCGCCATCACCACCATCCCCTCGAGTGACACTGCGCACCGTCAGCCGACGGATTAATCATAGCCACATCGCGGACGGTTGGGTGAAGCGAAGCCGTGCACCGTGCTCGTAGACACCGAGGCAGCCGTGACTGCCATGGACCTGACGTAGCCAGGGGTTTGCCGACGAGGAAGCCGAGCCGACCATTGGGACGGAGTGCGTGCGTCAGTGGGTGTTCGTCGCGAAGGTGGCTGAGGAGGTGATACTGGGATTGGATGCCCTCAGGAGCCACTAGACGACGGTCGACGTTGGCAGTAAAGTCCTGTGGCTTAAGGGAAAAGAGGTTATACTCCGGCAACCCGAAGAGTGCCTTGGAATCTGCAGGGCCTTTTTGAAGAAAGACGTGGTGGTGGTGGTGGTGGTGGTGGCGGCGGTGGCGGCGGTGGCGGTGGCGGTGGCGGCGGCGGCGGCGACGGCGCGACTGGAAGGCCAGGACCAGAAGACGCCTGTGCATGGACTCTGTGTCGCCAGGATATTGTTGCCGTGCCGAAAGGAGGTGCCAATGAAGCCTTACTGGAAAGGGCGGCCGAACACCGGACCGCGGAACAGCTGGAGAAGGTTCGACATTTGCTGAGACGATACCACCGCGTCTTCAGCCCAGGTAACAGTGACTATGACCGCACGGACAAAGTGCTTCACCGCATCGATACCGGAGACGCCACGCCTGTTCGGCAACCACCTAAACGCGTGCCGCTGGCAAATCAAGCTGCGGTACGGGATATGCTAAATTACATAAAATCCAGGGGATTAATTGAGTCTGGCAGCCCTTGGTGTTCCCGTAGTTCTGGGGACAAAGTAGAACGGCGAGCTACGCTTCTGCGTGGACTACAGGAAGCTGAACACTGTCACCCGGACGGACTGTTTCCCCTTACCCCGGATTGACGACACCCTGGACAAACTAACTGGTGCACAGTGGTTCTCGACCCTGGCCCTGAAGTCGGTTTACTGGCAAGTGGCTCTAGATCAGGCTCTGGAGACAAGGAAAAAACTGCATTCTCGACAGGCCAGCGGCTTTGATAGTTCACAGTTATGCCGTATGGCCTCTGCAACGCAACAGCTACCTTCCAATGCCTCATGGATTTAGTGATGAGAGGACTGACCTATGACGCCTGCCTACTATACCTGGACGACATCATCATCCTCGGCAAGCCTGTTGAAGGCCATCTCGACAAACTGAGTAAGGTGCTACAGAGACTGCAGGCAACCAAGCTGAAGCTAAACGTGAAATGCCAGCTCTTCCGCAAGGAAGTCAACTACTTGGGCCACATAGTCTCACCAACCGGAGTGGCCACAGACCCGGAGAAGACACAGGTCTTGAGAGATTGGCCCCGTCCGAAAGATAAGAGAGAATTACGCAGTTTCTTGCGGCTGTGCAGTTATTACGGCCGCTTCATAAAGGGGTTCTCCAACATCGCCAAGCCCCTCACCCGCCTGACAGAGGAACACCGACCTTATGCGTGGATAGAGAACGCCAAGATCACTTTCCAGCACTGGAAGAAGGCACTATGCAGTGCTCCTATTTTGGGATTTCTACAACCAGGTGGCGCCTTCATTGTGGACACCGACGCCAGCAACCATTGCATTGGAGGTGTCCTATTCCAAGTCTAGGACGGCCAGGAGAGGATGATAGCTTATTACAGCAAGACGCTGTCCAAGGCAGAGAAGAACTACTGCGTCACCCGGCGAGAGTTACTGGTGGTGGTAAAGACCTTGGTGCACTTCCACGAGTATCTGTACGGTCAGCCATTCCACCTGTGGACCGACCACTCCGCCCTCTCCTGGCTATTGAGCTTTAGGAAAGTGGAAGGCCAGACAGCCCGATGGGTCCAGAGGCTGCAGTAGCACGACTTCATCTCTGAAGATTGTAGAGGGAAGAGTCACGGTAACGCAGACGCCATGTACCGAATACCCTGCCCAGAAGAGTGCGGCAGTGCACAAGAGTGAACGAGAAGGCGCGTGCCGCAGCTGTCCGAGTGGTCACGGCAGTGCCTGCGGATGGCTGGAATAGCGCAGGCCTGAGGAGGAAACAGCTGGAGGACTTCGGGCCATTCTTGAGAGAAGTGGAGGCAGGGACAAGACCAGCCTGGGAGGACATCGCACCAAGATGCGCCACATGCAAGTTCTACTGTGCCCAATGGAACTCACTAAAGACAAGAGAGGGCATGCTATTCCGGTGGGAAGACGCAGAGAGAACAGTTGGTACTTCCCCGAAGTAAGGTCCCGGAGGTCTTGGAGGAAGTGAACGCCGCTATTTCAGGAGGACACCTGGGAGCAAACCGAACAATCGACAAACTCCGACAGTGCTAGTACTGGCTGAGGCTCCGAGCAGAGGCCGAGAGATGGTGCCGTCAATGTCAAGTGTGCGCGGCGAGACGTGGTCCCCAGAGTAGGAGCCGGGGTCACATGCAGCAGTACGTCGGAGCGCCATTCGAAAGGATCGCCGTCGACATAGCTGGACCATTCCCAGTTTCCGACCGAGGGAACACGTACCTGATGGTGGTCGTGGACTACTTCACCAAGTGGCCGGAGGTGTATGCCATCCCGAACCAGGAGGCGAAAACGATCACAGACTGCCTCGTGAAGCAAGCACTGTGCCGATTTGGGGTGCCGTTTGAGCTCCACAGCGACCAGGGTACCAATTTTGAGTCCCAACTAATGAAGGAGGCAATAGAAAGACTTGGGGCTAACAAGATCCGCACAACACTTCTACATCCCCTGTCGGATGGCATGGTCGAAAGGTACATCAAGACCTTAGAACACCTGAGGAAGGTCGTGGCCAGATATCAGCGGGACTGGGACATCAAGATGCCACTGTTCTTGCTGGGCTACCGCTGGTTAACACATGACCCCACTGGGATGACACCAGCCAGCTTAATGTTCGGCCGAGAGTTACGCCTCCCGTGTGACCTGGCCTTTGGGAGCCCCCGGATGCAAAACAGCCAGCAACCGAGTATGTGGAGAACCTGTTGTACCATCTCCACGACATGCATGACATGGCTCGTCAGAACACCCAGAAGGCGAGCGACCGCATGAAGACTCGTTACGACAGGCAAGCCAACAGCCAAGGGTTCCAGCAAGGTGACTTAGTCTGGTTGTACCGCTCTATGCGGATCAAGGTACGTACGACGTGATCTAACGCATCCAGAAGGTGCTCCGAGGGAAGATGTTGGTGATACTCTTGGATCGTCTGGCCCGCTACGATGGTGCTGTTCGGGACGACCAACCTTGAGGTGGGAGCAGTGTCGCGGGGACGCGTACAAAAGATTCGGTGCAGAGAGATAAGCGCAGCTTGTGTACACAAAGAGCCTGCAGATAAAGATAGCTGGAGATAAAGGACTTGCCGTCACAGTTGAAGTTACTTGTCTGGAAGATTCGGTTTTGGTCTAGTGACAGAATATTCGATGTCTTGTTTATTCCAGAAATATCTAGTGATTGTCATAGAACAGTCTCGAATTATCAATGAGGTATTTCGGGAAGCGACGACTCGCCAAGAGCTAGTTGTAAACAGGTGTAATCAGAACGGTGTTGTCATTGACCTTGGTAGACTGTGTATGTGACATAATTCTGTTATGTAAGGATTGAACAGGGTGTATTTATACAGAAATAAAGCACATTTTGAATTTCTGCAAGTTGAACTTTTAATTCTACGAACCCACAAAGCCACAATATACAGAAATTGATGAGCTGCGAGTCCTGAAAGCAGATAAAATGGTTAAAGAGTTGGCCAAGAAAGCAATAAAAATGAAGAGGAACTTGAAAAGAACAAGTGAGAATACAGAGGGTCACGAGTAAAGGTTTAAATGGAGATGTTGTGTACCTAGTAATTTAAATTAAAAGTGGACAAACTCAACTAAACACAAATGTAGATGGATGTATCCGAACATGGAAATTAGAATAAGCATTTTTATAATGTCTCATTCAACACATCATACATTTATAGCACATGCATTATAATACTAGTAGTCTGGTATCTTTATTGTTTTTGTTTCTTACATTATGTATTATCAGTGAACATTTATGAGCCATCACCATTTCAAACATTAACTTCAGAAATGAAGGTTGCAATTTAGTGTTTATTTATGGAGGCTCTTGAACTGCTTTGGTCCTCATCATCTCATTGTATATTGGATGTGAAAAACTGCTTAATTTTGCTCAGAGGCATCGTGATCATGCTTGAGGTTGTCTGACAACGGGAACTGTACAAAAAAGGACCAACGGTTTTACTTGCCTTCTGAAGGAGGCCACGTTAAGAATTTTTATGTCCTTAGCCAGGTTTGTACTAGAGACTAGCATGCTAACCCTAGGCCATGGAGGATGTCATTAACCTCAGAACTGCATCACTGCAGGACTGTGGTATTAATAAAAATCTTAGTGTATAAGAATGACTTAAAATCTTTCTTGAAAATGTTATATTTAGGATTACTAAATTGCATATTTCGTGCATTCGTCTTGCTGTATTGATGCAGAGCCAAAGATAAAGTCATGTGAACGCTGGCCAATGCTCAAGTGGAGCGCTGTTGCCAAGCTTAGTGGATTTATCGGTAGAGGTTCTGCACATGTTTCGTTTTACATGCCAGCAAAGGTTCTGCCTATTTTACCCATAATTAAACGACACATTAAATGTTTCTAAAACATTAAAATCTTACCTTGATACATGTCACAGCAGTGAAGCAGCAAGCACTGTTTCCAGTCAAGTAACTCACTTTTCAACTTTGTGGGTGTTTCCTGGAGATTGAAACACACGCACACTCCTTTTTTCTAAGGATGAAGCTGCTTCACTACAAATTAGTGACAATATGTGTACAATACCTACATCACCAGCTTCCACAGTTAATTGCTGGATTTTTGTAATATCTACAGCTGCTCTATTGGAAAGTTTTCTAAAAAGCTTGTTCATATTAAATATAATTCTTCTGCCCTGAGAATAATCACTTCATATTTGTTGATTGAAAAATCACTTGTTGCAATTCCGAGGGACATATTCACACACTGGGATCACAATCACTGGAGAAAATATGTGTATAATAATAATTTAATGTAATATTAGCAATATTTCAACTCGAATTCCACTCACAACTTAATGATGCCGTTCACTGTAAAAAATAACAAACCGTACAGTGAAGACAAACTGAACATTAACTCGGTCTAATACAAATAAAATATTTAATGAATATTTTTCACTTATCTTTAAAAGTTGATGACAAAACTTCTATCTTCAATTTGAAATTAATTTCGTAAACATTTCCCACATCTTCAGTCAAACACATTTTGTTGTTAAACCAAATGTATTTGACTGAAGGTGTGGGCAAATGCTTATGAAATTAATTTCAAATAGAAGATAGAAGTTTTGTCATCAACTTCTTAAGATAAGTGGAAACTATTCACTAAATATTTTATTTGTATTATATTATTCCATTGTAACTAGCTTCATTTTCTGTGTAATTAACTCGGTCTGTTTCAAACTGCATGCAGAATCTCTACGGTTTATTTATGCTTGCGTTAAGTATTGTCAGGAAGGAATGTTATTTTTCAAGCTTTTCCGTGTTGAATGAATGGATGTTGGATAACTATAACCATATGAAAGATAAAACATATATCGCTCGCATTCTATATATTGTAGAGATAGGATTTTGTATGGTTATGAACATAAAATAAAATAATTTCTTATGATGAGATCGGCATCTGTCATTTTCAAATATTAATATCCTTGCGGAATTAATGAGAATGTTCTCAGTTGAGGCATGTGAGATGCGTGTACCACATTCGGCAGCGTTGTTAGGAGGAGCAAGCTTAGGATTTGCAGGAGTCTACAGTACGGCCGGCCTCCATATACCTTTAACTTTTGTGAAGATTATAACAGAATATATGTATTCACCAGTAACACTAAAACTTAAACTTCCGTTAATATTGTCAAGTACATCTCAACTTAGTGCTGTTGACTTGATTTCTAATATTACCTCACTTATTCTTATGGCAAATTGTTTCAGTCTTTGCTTGCACCCTTGGTTCTTGTAGTGTTAAATTAAAAAGTTTTAGCACACTATTTACCAAACTGTATGATTTGTTGCCCTCAGTGGATGTTTTATTACTAGAACTGGTATGGCATCCAGTACTAAAACTTCTTGCTTAATTTAAATATCACAGCAAACTTTAGAACAACAGTAACAGAATACAAACTATGATAGTAGTAATTGCCACATAGCAGTTTTTTTTAGTTATATCTAATACCTGAGATTGCTTTGATCTTTATCCATGACATTTTAAGCAGATTAGGAGGTTTAATGTTGGTACAGCATCTCAGCAAGCTAGCTGGAGTGATAATAGCATTGGCATAAACAGACAACTATCTGTAGATTGAGATCTTCACATGTCTTTGTGTTTCTTAAGTCTGGTTCAACTTTCAAGAAGTTTTAGTTAATTCATAATGTCAGGACGGTGCGTTGGCCATGGTAGCTCAAAGGTTAAGAGCGACTGGACGGAAACCAGGAGATCCGTGGTTCAAATCCTGGTCATGGCATTGAATTTTTCATGTTGACTCTATCCATCAAATATCTTAGCCTATATACGGCTAGTGTGGAGAAATGATTAATTTCCATCAATTAACTAAAATAAGAGTTAAATGATGAAGCCTGGGACTTATGTACTTACAATAGTAAGTCGCCATAAACGGTGTATCTCGGATGCGAGAGACCCTAGTGGTCTACCAGGGAAATATATGAGTCAACTGGAGAATTTAATGTCAGGACGGTGCGTTGGCCATGGTAGCTCAAAGGTTAAGAGCGACTGGACGGAAACCAGGCGATCCGTGGTTCAAATGGCATTGAATTTTTCATGCTGACTCTATCCATTTCAAGAAGTTGTTTGTATGATAAGAGAACAGTTGTATTTAGTGTAGTTTGAACAATTATTGGTAGATTCGAGGAAGTTGATGGCTAAATTTACTTATATTTTTTGGTATATAAAATATGATTTTTTCTTCACAGATTTATTTCTGGAAATAACAGCAACATCCGATTCGACAGCTATTTGAAATGAATAAGAAAATAGAAATCAAAGAAGAGCATCTCCTTGAAGATGACACAGGCTCACAGAATGAGAGAGAGTTCTTTCACAAAGTTGTTACAACAAACACAAACATTAATGATGTCACTGATTTTGAGATAACAGTCAAAACAGAAATTAAATCAGAGACTTCTTTTATCGAACATCGTGTAAGGCAGATTAAGAGCGAAACTTCTACATGGTGCAACAACTGCAAGATAAATGAGAACTTAGAAATTGAACAACAGACTCTATTTTCAGACATTGGTTCACAGAATAAGGGAGAATTTCTTCTAGAGGATCCGGTAATGATTGATAAGAAATACAACAGTGATCATGAAATTGATAACAAAATAGAAATTAAAGAAGAACCTTGGTGGTTGGAAACAGAAGCTTCATCAATTGGTAATAATACTAAGGTGAGTTAGACTGAGCAATGTTTTGTAATAATGTCACCAATATATTCTGTGCTATTGCAGAATATTATAAACTCTTGTGCTTAAATAAAGAGTAAACTGAGGAATCTGCTTTACTGCTTTATTATTAGCAGTGAGGAATCCACCAGCTGTGTCACTGATGTCACGACCAAATGTGTTATTGGTATAAATGAATCTAATATGTAAATTATTTTTTCTTTTCATGTTCCCGTATTTCTATATGCTTGACCTTTTTAATCATATATTCTGATTTATTAAACATATCTGTTTCCAGTTCTGTGTTCTCTAAACCAAACAAATGCTTTCTCTACTTATTGTGTTTTGTCCACATTATTGCAAGTTAAATTATCAAATATTATCTCTACATATGTTGTAAATATTTTAGCAGTACATTTAACACTGTGTAGATATTTGTGTGGAAGCTGTACATTTGAATTATTCTGTTACAGGATGTGGTCCTTCCTCCAATAAAATCTTCAAGGTAAGACTTGACTCTTTTCAATTATAAGCCTTATGTGTACTCTAGCATTTATGTTTTAGTACATGTGTCATGAAGCTTTTGAACTAATACAAACAGATTTACTGTAGAGGTGGCTGTAAGCAAACTCATATGGGACAAAAGAAATTCCCATTCTGTATTCAATTATAAGCGAAGTTCCAAAAAATATTCAAGATATACAATATAACATTGACACCAAAAAACAATTACAACATTAAAAACCTAAAATTAGGCAAGTGAGTCAACCTTGTATATACTTTTCTCCACTTACAAGTATTTTGATGAAGACTAGTTTCTGGGCACTCCACTTTCTGAAATACTTCTTTTTATTCTATATTAAAAACCTACTTAACAGTAATAATACTGATAAGCTAAAACCAGAAGAAAAGTCAGGCATTTACAAGATTAAGTGTAAACACTGAGAAAAAATTTACATAGGGAGGACAAAAAGAATCATAGGCACTAGAAAGAAAGAACATTTTAGGCACTTAAGATACAAAAATATTGATAAGTCCGCAATAGCAGCTCATTTCTGGTCTGAAGATCGTGAAACTGAAGATAGCACAGAATTACTAAAATACGTACAAAAACAGTGAACTCTTCATGTGGGAGAGAATATACATAGAAAAACATAAAAACCGACTAATGAATTTTGAAATCCTGCCAGAAGATAACCCCACATTTAGATTTGTCACAAAATCAACAAATGGCAGCAGCAACTCCAGAACTTCCCATACCACTGGATCAAGCTTTAGTCACATAAGAGCCGATGATGCGAACGATGGTTCGCGAAACATGTCCTCAACTTAGGTATGTAAGTGAAGCTGATGTGTAATAAATACGACTCATCTATAATTTAATAATTATTTCGCTTCACTGTGGTGTTCCAATACACTTAAATTTCAATATAAGCCTTATGTTTACTCTAGCATTTATGTTTTAGTACATGTGTCATTGAGCTCTTGAAGTAGTACAAATAGATACACTGTAGAACTTGCTCTAAGCAAAATCATATGAGAACAAAACAAATTTCCATAGTGAACATATTTCTGTTCACAAAATACAACAGATTATATTTGTTACGTAGAAAATGAAGCTAGCTACAGTGAAGCAATAAATATTACACAAATATATTTGTTACAAAGGCTTCACTTATCTTAAGAAATTGGGTTAATACTTCTTTCTACTGGAGATCGATTTCAAAAACAGATTGTTTTCATCATAAGTCAACTTTGTAGTCATGGAGTTCCAGTTACCATGTTTTTCTTATATTTTCTTAGTATTACCAAGATGTGAAAGTGAAACAAAGCTAAAAACAGAATCAAATACTGGTATTTCAAAATTCATTACATGATGTTTATTTTTTAAAGTAAATAACGTTCCCAAACTATTAAATCTATCGGAGCATTTAATTGTTTTAATAATTTAACTATCTATATACAAAACTATGTAGTTCAACTGCTGTGCTGTAGATGTTCATTTATTTGCAGGTATTTTATGCCATAAAGTACCACAATATCATACTAGGTAACGTCATATGAGAACATGTGCTGTCACTTACATTATGCAGTTCTTGTGGTGTTATTCCTATGTTTGATTGCTTTATATGTTACTTGCTGTTTTTGCTACTTGGAGGTAAGTGTGTTTGAAATTTCTGGTCCCATTTGTTTTTCTCTAGGCAAATTTTTTGCACATCAAAATAGTTTCAACGACTTTGGAGAATTGGTTTACAATGTCAATTCATGATTTTATTTATGCATGTGTTTGCTTCTTCTTGAATCTAAATTCTGCACATCTTCATTCCGTTTCTTGTCATCTGCATTATGGATTTCTATTAGATCTGTTGGCGAAGTAAAAGTTACTTTGGTTTACAGAAGTTAACCATTTCTAATGCAGCACTTCAGACTACATGAAATGTTCCACATTTTAAGTAAGTCAGCACTTTGTCCACATTTTCTTCAGCTTTAGTGAGTGCATCATCTACAAACCTCGCTGTTTTGAAGCACTTTCTTCAAGTACAGAAAGGAACTATGTCAGTCTCTTTCAAAATTAGTTTTTCCAATAATCATGATGATAACAATAATAACAATAATAATACTTAATAATAATAGTCATAATAGTCATAGTAATTGTAATAGTAATCATATTTAGTGTACAGCAATAATCAACCACTTGTTACTTGTTATTATTGTTTCAACATTTTATAACCTGATCTTACCTACTACAAATATGTAGTAAAACCTTTGTGCTTTCATATGGGATTAAGCATTTAATAATTGAGGCTAAGATTCATCTTTCGTTTATTAAACTTTTGAACCATTATCTACAAAGATGCTAAATCCATTTTCTGTATAGGTTTGTAATTTAAAGTCTACAGTAGTATATCCTTATCTCTGCTGTAGAGTGTCACAGGTAATAGTAAAGAGATCAGCTCCTTGTGTGTGTGTGGGTGTGGGTGTGTGGGTGTGGGTGTGTGGGTGGGTGTGTGTGTGTGTGTGTGTGTGTGTGTGTGTGTGTGTGTGTGTGTGTGTGTGTGTGTGTGTGTGTGAGTGCGTGCGTGCATGCGTGTGTGTGATCCTGGAGAAAACCCACCCCAAATCTCACTTTGCGGTCACCTGGGATCGAGCCCGGGCCGCCTTGGTGAGAGCCAAGCTGTCTAACCACTGAGCCACGGCATGGCCTATCAGCTCCTTAGTGAACATAGGAAACACCAGAGTGAAAGGTATAATATTTGAAAGAATCCTGAAATTTTGTTATGAATACTTCACAAAAACAAGATGAAATCCTAAATGTGTGTATAAATTGACAAAAGAGAGTGGGAAACACGAATAGGTAGTGGTCAGTAGCAAAAAGAGCTATGGAAGAAATATGAATTCAGGATATATGGAAACTAGGAAATAGAAATGTTTCATATGTCACACATTTTAAAACATCTACAAATTTAAATGATACTATGTTGGCAGTTATGAATGTTGTAGGAAGCAAAATCTGAATCCTTTGTCCTCTATTTAAGTGAAAGTAAAATTTTATTCCAACCAAAGCACAGTATTTATATTTCACTAGAAATACATGTTTAGGTCTCTTGGACCTTAAAGGGAGCACTTATAGAAGTACATGAGTTATGATTTCACAATCAATGAACAGAAGGTGGAAAAGTCCAATGAGCTTTGACCGTTATGTGTATGGCTGGCTAATCCTTAGAATTTCATAAAACATTTTCCTATTTCAGAGCTTTTAGAGACTAGGTCTTCTTGACTTGAGACTTTAAAATGCAGACAGTGATTATGCTCTTTACAAATATTTCCAGCTCCAGTCTCTGTGTATGTATATCTCTTTATTTTTCTTCCTGCCATTCTCAAAGATAATTGATAGAGCTAATGACAGCAAAACTCAAAATAAATTCAGCAAAATTTCGAACTCAGTATTTTTACGGCGACAGCGAACTTCTATCGCAAAGCAATTAAGTGTAAGTTATCCCATTTTAGCATTTTTGTTGTTAATTGCGAGAGGAGCAAAAGGTCAACATACAAGAACATCCAATACTTGAGATATGAGACCGGAAGTGCAGGCCTTATTGTTGATATGTTCCATAACCTTCTATCACAGCAGATGTACAAGATTCTACTTCTCCATTGCTCTGATTGTGAAGATTTCTGTTTCCTGAAGCTTTCTTCTGTGACGAGTTGACCAGTGAATATCGGAATTGTGAATCAGTTCAGTTGTGTAGTTCGAATGAATCGGTGAACCAGAGCAGCGTGAATGTGGAGAGTTAGTTGTCTGAGAATCGACAAGTAGTATCAGTCTGCAAACACTGGGTTTAGTGAGCATTGAGGAGCGACGCGACTTTGTGTTGTAACAGACACAAAATGGACTGTGCTAGGGAAACAAATCCGTTTTTTCATGTTTTCCTAAAAATACTGTAAATTAGCACTGAGCTAACGATACTAGTGTTAAAGTGACTAGTACAACCTCTTGTCATTTTATTCGTATTAGTATATTGAAATGGGGTAAGAAACCGCAATGGTTAACTGAAATGAACAAATTGAAATCTGGCATGTACAGAATGAGAAACAAAATCTTGAAATCTGGAATGGACAAATTGGGATTGAGAATCAAATTCAGGGTGAGAAAAATGTAAGATGAAATGAAGACAAATATAAGAGGGAAACGAAAACCAATGAGGACAGGAATGAATCTAAAATGAAAGAAATAAGCACAGAAATGGAAAATTAAATCAAATCCTGCATAGAGGGGATGGAGGAGATGAGGGAAACTAAATGCAACTGGGAGAAGGCATGGTCCAAAATTGAAAAAAAATTGAACATGGTAGCACTTCGTACAAAAGATGAATATCTGGACCAAGAACTTGTCGTGCCGTGGAACCTGGGAGTATCTCTAAGCATCCCGGAAGGCCTTGAGAAGAGAGAAACTTAGAGCTGAGGCCAACTGCTCCCACCTTGAATATCCGGAGCATTCAGTACATTGATAACAAAGCAACACAAGAATTACGTCGGTGAGAACGTGTTGGGGAAGAGGCTACCTAGAACACATGAAGAACTGTCAGCGGCTAACTGTATAAGCCGGGAGGAAAGGAGTAAGTGTCGATATGACGTCTGGGTTATTAGCACCATATTCCTCAGTAACGCTGTTTGCCACTAAGTGAAGTTGACGGTAGGATACAGTGGACTCAGGTGTAGTAGGCGCTGTCTTCTGACCCAATGTTATTGAGGCCTTGCGCTCTAGAAATTTGGATCTATGCTACAAAGTGCCAACGGCACTGGGTGCAACCATGTCTATGGACAAAAAGCATTCTTTAAGACAGCTGTCAAGCCTGTGTAAGCTTGTGGCTGTTCCTTGTGAGGGTGGCTATGGAAGTGATACTTTTAATGTCTGCCTTCTGGAAGAACTTCCGCCACCAACAGGTGGCCCTCAACTTGCTTGCCGGCATCACTCTTTCCGGATTTACGGGCATTTTTTCATCTTCCAAACAGCGCAGCGATCATAACAGGGGTATCAAAAGCCGTGCTTAAGTAGTTGCTAATAGTTAGTTGAGCGTAGAGTATCATAGTTGTTTACAATTTGCTAGCGAGAGAAATTTAAATTTGACAATTAGCGAAGCATTTTATGTTGTCCGAAATGCGACAAGCATCTGTAATAAACGTGAATGTGATTTTAAGTTATTGCATGAAAAATTTTACTTGTTTTAATTATCTTTAACATGTCCCTTAATATAAAATTTATTGTATCCTTTAATACATTTTTGTACAAAATATGTAGCTCTTAATTGTATTTAATCCAGGAGCTTTTATGGTTCTCATTTAGATTAAGCAAAATTAGCTACTGTTACTTCTTAGGATGCAGCCCTACAGGAATTAAATATATGTAAATTTTAATCAAGCACAAAATTTGTGAAATGCATTTTGAAGACAATTATTTTATATAGTTTGTCTATTCACTAGCACTTTCCTGTACTTTTGCGTAATATTGGGTTGCTCTTCATTTGTATCTTGTGGTGGGTATACAAACTGGATTGAATTTCATAATCTGAATGATTAATTGATTTTCAGTGTTTCTTTTCGGATAATAATCACATTTTTACGAATACCTTTAGTGCCATGGTTATAGATACAGAAATTGAATAGTTGCCCGTATAGTAAACAGTGATGTTGATGTAATTGTCAGTTCATATAACAAACATTACTTGTAAATATTAAAAGCAGAAGCATTATTAACAGTGAAGTATTCTTCATATTTGAGTTTGATTTATGAGTCACTATGTTTACACTCAAACTTCACTTACTTGTTGTTGTATAATTGAAACGTTTTCAAGATCATTTGATCTCATCCTCAGCTGTTTGGTGACTGATCTTGAATGATCTTGAAAACGTTTCAATTATACAACAAGTAAGTGAAGTTTGAGTGTAAACATAGTGACTCATAAATCAAACTCAAACATTGCTTGTATTGCCACAAACACAAAACACTATGTTCATAGGATAGATTTCATTAATTATGTGAAGATATTGTGGAATAACAAAAATAATTAGTTATAATAAAGAGCATAGTTACCTTACATGAATAGATTTAACTATGTTTGTCACTTATTTCTGTACATGTCCTGTCTGATTCTGTGTTCAGATTTTATAATGTTATTATACTAAATTATACTAAGTTTTCCATCATTTCAGATTATTCCCAGAAAAAGTTTCTGTCACTACTCTTGGCAAGTCACCATTGTTCTCTGCTGAATTCCCAACAAGAGACACAAGCTTCTGTAATGGAATCAATCGTCTTGAGTATGATTATCAAAAATGTGATGTTAAATGTGATGTCTTAACTGCAAAGGAACATGTACACTCCGATGAATGTGGTAATTGTAGTGATGGGGCAGACACCTTTTTAGAACCTTTACACTTGAAACACAGTAGTTTAAGTGATATGAGCAAAACAGCACAACAGAGTAGCATGTGTGAGAAAAGCGTTAGCTCTGTATTGCATTTGAAAGAACATAATGTAATTCATAAGGGTAACAAGCCACGGTTATGTAAAGCTTGTGATAAGGGATTAACTCACTTGTCAACTTTGAAAACACATAATTTAATTCATGAAGCTAGGAAACCACACCAATGTAAAGTTTGTGATAAGAGGTTTTATCAGCTGTCACATTTGAAAATGCATAATTTAATTCATGAAGGTAAGAAGCCATACCAATGTAAAGTTTGTAATAAGAGCTTTAGTCAGTTGTCAAATTTGAAAACACATAATTTAATTCATGAAGGTAAGAAGCTACACCAATGTAAACTTTGTGATAAGAGCTTTACTCTGATGTCACATTTGAAAGCACACAATTTAGTTCACGAAGGTAAGAAGTCACACCGATGTAAAGTTTGTGATAAGAGCTTTAGTCGTTTGTCAGATTTGAAAAGACATAATTTAATTCATGAAGGTATGAAACCATACCTATGTAAAGTTTGTGATAAGGGATTTACTCAGATGTCGCATCTGAAAACACATAATTTAATTCATGAGTGTAAGAAGCCCCACCAATGTAAAGTTTGTGGTAAAAGGTTTACCCAGCTGTCACATCTGAAATCACATAATTTAAATAATGAAGGTAAAAAGTCACACCAATGTAAAGTTGGTGATAAGAGCTTTACTCGGTTCACATCTAAAAAAAAATTAATCCATGAAGATAAGTACACACCCATGTAAAGTTTGTGATAAGAGCTTTAGTCAGTTGTCAGATTTGAAAACACAATTTAGTTCATTAAGGTAAGAAACCACAACCGTTTAAGGTTTGTGATAAGAGCTTTAGTCACTTATCACATCTGAAAAAACAATTTAATTCCTGAAGGTAAGAAACCACCCCCGTGTAAGGTTTGTGATAAGAGTTTTAGTCAGTTGTCAGATTTGAAAAGACAATTCATGAAGGTAAGAAACCACACCCATGTAAAGTTTGTGATAAAAGCTGTAGTCAATTGTCAGATTTGAAAAGACATAATTTAGTTCATGAAGGTAAGAAGCCAGACCCATGTAAAGTTTGTTTGTAATAGGAGATTTACTCTGTTGACAACTTTGAAAATGCATTGTTTGATTCATAAGGGTAACGGTATACAAGAATGTGATAAATATTTATTGCCTAGTTTCCAAAGCCATAATTTGAGTAATGAGTCTATGTAGTAGAGATGAATAGAGTATGTCACCAGAGAACTGCTTGTCCCGTTTCAAAGAAGCAGTTCTTATTGAAAGGACAAGAGGTGGTTTTGGTCTCAGAATTTTATATGAGGGTGTTTACTATCTTCATTAGTAGTAGTGGATATATTATTTAGGCCATGTTTTATAAATGTATAAATTTGTATATGGTAGTTGGAATTACATAGTCAACTATTATGTAAATCTGTCAAATTATTGTCATCTACAAATTTGGCAATAAACAATTCAATTGAATTGCTTTCTAACATTACTGGTTATAAACTAGCATAAGTAGCCATACCTTTCACCAGTTCTTTAATGCACTTACATTATTTATTGAATTCCTGGCTTTCGTTATTTTGACAGCAAACTCACACATGTGGTTTGCTTACTATGCATTTAATAGATCTTCCTTAGTCATTTTCACATTCTTCAGGGAGGCGAGGAGTACATGTGTATAACTTTGCCCCTGTACCTTGTGCTGAAACACCTGTCACATTGGCTAGAAAAAAGGCTTTATCGCTTCACTAGGAAGAATGGTAAACTTGTCAAGATAGTTTGTAGGTGTAGCTTTATCTATGTTCTTTTTCTCCCAGATAATATAAATGTTCCATAGAAGCACTTTTAGAATATTTCTCTACAGAAATTCTTTTAACTATGATATTAATCAGATGCCGCATTTATGTTGAAGAGAACCTTGCTTTTGCTATGACAAATCACCATGAGGGGTAATTTATGACTGCAATTTGTTCTGCTACACGTAGTTCATGTTACACATTCAGTCTCTTGTTTTTCCCCATGAGCTGCCTTCTGGTTGCTGGCAGCTATTAGTTCTGAAGCATCTTGTAAAAATTGCTGGAGATCAAACGTCCCCTGCGTATAGCTGTTGCCATCTTGAAATTTTTGTTGTAATTTACGTCCTCCAATGTTAAGTCATATCGGACGATGAATGGAATGGGTGAAATGATGCTAAAATGAGCCCAGGGTTCATAGAGCTTAGAGTTACCCGACATTCGTCCTTCAGGATAAGGGAAACCGCCGGAAAAAACTTATCCAGGTAACATCCTGACCGAGATTCGTACTCGGGACCTCTTGAACGTGAGGCGGACACTCCACCACCACGCTACCGAGGTGGGCATCTTAAAAATGATTGATATATTCCAAAATGCTAGAACAGTTTTGATCTCAGCCCGATAATAATGCATTACAACAATATGAAATATGGTTTTGATATATGTGCATTGTGTGCTACCTGTTAATTTTTAATCATATGTCGAATATTGCAAGTATTCTAGGATTCTGCATGTGGGAAACCAAAACAAATACTCCACAAGACAGGGACATTTGAAGGTGCTGTCCGTAGCTTTACTGTTGCAATAGCAACAGAATCAAAGCTATCCTATAATCTGAAAGAACATCTAAAGGAATATAAACCTGAAGAACCAACAGCAGATGATTTGGGGAATGCTCCATAATCATTGAAAAGCAAACGATGGGAATTCTGAAGCAAAGACAAGAATACCAAAGCTGAATATGCAATTGGGAAATGCAACGCTCCTCTGTGTTTGAGAAAACATGCCAAAATTAAAAGCGATAACTACTTAGGGAGAACAGAACAAGCATTTCCAATGACAAAATGTATTTTAAAAGAATATGTTATTCTCTTTACGTATACTTGAGACAAATTGTAATGTACACTATTATTATTATTATTATTATTATTATTATTATTATTATTATTATTATTATTATTATTATTATTATTACTATTATTATTATTATTATTATTATTATTATTATTATTATTATTATTATTATTATTATTATTATTATTATTATTATTATTATTATTATTATTATTATTATTATTATTATTATTATTATTATTATTATTATTGTTGTTATTATTATTATTATCATCATCATCATCATCATCATCATTATTAGAGTTAGGACCCCGCGGGAGTACACAGTTAACTACTACGCGACCTAATACAACCTACTACGTCATGTGTCAAAATGCTCAGGACCATACAACCACTGCACGCACTGGCGTAAGTGGCAGTAACGGTGTTTGCAGACAGTGATTTGCTCGCTAACAGTGAAGAACATAAATGTCAGAAGCACGTAAACGCATGATGGACAAAGAGTTAGTAAGAGGTGATATTTTCACACAGAAGGGACAAAATATTCAATGTAAGATGTGCTCTCTAGAAATTCAGGGCGATAAACCCAAATGGCTGAGACTGCACTGCAATACTAAGAAATATCAAGCAAGGATTTTAGCAAGAACAGAGATCGAGGAACAATCAGGGCCTAGTGTAGCTTCACCGTCTCAGACCGAATTCTTTCAGGACCTGTGTAAGATGATGTGTGCAAACATACCGATGCACATAGTAGAAAATACACATTTTAAGCATTTCATGTAGAAGTATACTAAACAAGATCCTCCTCAAACAACTTTAAACGAGAATTACCACAATGTTACAATGATGTCATATCGCGATTACGAAAAACAATGGGCGAAAATAAAATGTGAATTTCTATTGATGAAACCGAAGATGCTGTTGGCAGGTGTGTTGCAAATGTCATCGTAGGAACGCTATTTCTAGACAAACTAGGAGAGACATTTTTATTAACATCAGATATTAGTGCAAAGGTGAACCATGTGACAATTGCAGACATATTTAAAACAAACATGATGCTGTTGTATCCAGAAGGAATAAATGTAGATAATGTACTATCTCCTTTTCATCACCGACGCTGCAAGTTATATCATAAACGCAGGCAAAGAACTTCAGAACATGTATCCTAATGTCCTGCATTTGACTTGTCTAGCACACGGACTCCATCGTGTATTCGAGGAAATTCGCGTAAGTTACAGTGATGTAGACAGTTTCATTCCATACGTAAAAAATGCATTTTGAAAGCTCCAAGCAGAAAACGTAACTTAAAAGAAATGACACCTAATATCCTCCTCAGCCGGTTACAACTCACTGGGGCACCTGGCTAAATGCCGCTATGTATTATGCGGATCATTGCGGAATAGCTACTGAAATGTTTAGTGTGTTAGATAACGAGCATAGTTCTGCAGTACGAGCCACTCAGTCCCTCATTTAAAGTAAGTTATACGAGATATGCTCTTCATCAGAAACAGTTCTTTAGACCTGTCCAAAACCATTGTTCAGCTAGAAAAGAGAGGTAATAAATGCTCATGCCATAGAGCTCAGAAGAACTAGCTCAACAGATAGACTCAGCAGCTGGTAGATCTGCCACTTGTTTTGCAATTTACATCGTCCAAAGTTGGTTCATATCGGACGATGAATGAAACGGGTAGAGTGATGCTCAAGTGAGCCTGGGGTCCACGGAGCTTAGTTACCCGACATTCGTCTTATCAGGATAAGGGAAAATCCTGGAAAAAACGTTATCCAAGTAAATCACCTTGACCGAGATTCGAACTCAGGACCTCTTTGAACCATGATAAAAACTTTTACCAGGTAACTCACCCTGACTGAGATTCGAGCTCGGAATCTCTTTGACCCCCGGAGAAAAACCTTTTCCAGGTAACTCACCCTTACCGAGGTTCGAACTCAAGACCTCTTGAACGTCAGGCAGACAGGCTACCATTTACGCTACCCAGGCGAGCATTGGAACTGTCAGAGATAAGATAAACAAAATGAAAACCGTACTTCAGAAAAACCCAGGCTATTTTATAATAGAACACATTAACAATAATTTGCAAGCACATAAGGAAAGAGCCAATACAAGGCAATGTGATCTGCAGTACTTTATGTTTGCACCTGTTACATCATCTGATGTAGAGAAACTTTCAAGCTACAAATATCGCTTGAGTGACAGAAGGAGGAGATTCGCCTTCAAAAAGTTTAAAACTTATGTAGTTATACACTGTAATAAATTGAGCATTTGAAGAGTAGGCATTTATTTATATTGCAACTGCAGTTTAATTTACTTTGTCACTCAAAATCTGTTTTGTTATACATTTGCTTGTACTGAATGATTCTGTAAACGGTGCCATAATCTACATATTGTTTTATTAAAACAGTTTGTTAGCACATTTGCATAACCCTAAGGCAGCAAACATATTTACTACTGGAGTTAAAGCATGTACACACAGTCCGAGTCCTAGAAGTCCTAAGTCTAATTATTATACTCTTATTATAGCGTCAGGAACGCATTGTCGAGGTCCTCGCCACGAAATTTGAGGAACAGTTGGCCAGCGCGAGGGTTAATGTCACGGAGCTGGGCAAGCAGATGAGCCAAGTGGACGAGCGCGTCGAAGACCTGGCGAACAGCTATACCTGGACGACATCATCGTCGGCAAGACATTCGAAGACATCTCGGAAACCTGAGCAAGGTGCTACAGAGACTGCAGGCGACCAACGTGAAGCTAAACGCAAAGAAGTGCCAGCTCTTCTGTAAGGAAGTCAACTACTTGGGCCAACTACTCGGTTGGTGAGAACCAATCGGAGTGGCCACAGAACCGGAGAACACAGGTCGTGAGAGATTGGCCTCGGCCAAAGGATAAGTGAGAATTATGCAGTTTCCTGGGGCCTGTGCAGTTACTACCGCCGTTTCATAAAGGGCTTCTCCAACATCGCCAAGCCCCTCATACGCCTGAAGGAAGAACACCGGCCGTACGTGTGGATGCAATACGCCGAAGTCGCTTTTCACGAGCTGAAGAAGATACTTTGTAGTGCTCCTATTTTGGGATTCCCACAACCAGGTGGCGCCTTCGTTTTGCACAACGACGCCAACGACCATTGCATTGGAGGCATCTTATCCCAAGTCCAGGATGGCCACGACCGGGTGATAGCCTACTAAAGCAAGACGCTGTCCAAGACTGTGTCACCCAGCGACCGTTACTGGCGTTAATGAAGACCTTGGAGCACTTGCACAAGTACCTGTACGGTCAGCCATTCTACCTGAGGACTGACCACTCCGCCCTAACCTGGCTACTGAGGTTTAGAAACCTAGACGGCCATTCAGCAGAAGGTCATTGAAGGTCAGAGAGGGTATCCTGTTCCGGTAATGGGGATCATCCGATGGTACGACGCAGAGAGCAGCTGGTACTTTCCCGAAGTAAAGTCCCGCAATTCTTGGAGGAAGTGCACGCCGTTACTTCAGGAGGACACCTGGAAGCGAACCGGACGATTGACAACCTCCGGCAGCGCTACTGCTTGCTCACGCTCCGAACAGATGCTAACAGATGGTGCCGTCAATGTCACTATGCGCGGCGAGTCGCGGCCCCCAGGCTAGGAGCCGGGGTCGCATGTAGCAGTACAACGTCGGAGCGCCATTCCAACGCATCGCTTTCGTTATAGCTGGACCATTCCCAGTGTCCGACTGAGGCAACAACTACCGGATGGTGGCCGTGGACTATTTCAATAAGTGGCCGAAGGTGCATGCCATCCTGAACAAGGAGGCGAAGACAATTACAGATTGCCTCGTGAAGAAACTGTTCTGCCGTTTTAGGGTGCCGTTAGAGCTCCACATTGACCTGCACCCCAATTTTGAGTCTAACCTGATGAAGGAGGCACTGGAACGATTTGGGGTGAACAAGACCCGCACAACACCCCTACGCATGCAGTCGGACGGCATGGTCGAAAGGTACACCAAGGCCCTAGAAGAACATCTCAGGAAGGTCGTGGCCAGTCATCAGCAAGACTGGGCGTCAAGGTGCCACTGCTCTTGCTGGCCTATCCCTCAACACAGGACACCACTGGAATGACGCCAGCCAGCTGAATGTTCGGCCGAGAGTTACGCGTCCCTTGTGACCTGGCATTTGGGACCCCCCCGGAAGCGAAACAGCCAGCAACCGAGTATGTGGAGAACGTGGTGGACCATCTCCACCACATGCATCAGATGGCTCATCAGAACATCCAGATGACGAGTGATCACATGAAGATCTGATACAACAGGCTAGCCAACAGCGAAGGGTTCCATCAACGTGACTTAGTCTGCTTGTACCGCCCGACCCGGACCAAGGGACGGTGCTCGAAACTCAGCAGCCATTGCAAGGAGCGTACCAGGTGGTAAAGAGGATTAACGACGTGCTCTAGAGCATACAGAAAGTTCCCCGATGAAAGATGCTGGTGATACACCTGGATCGTCTGGCCCGCTACGATGCTGCTGTTCGGGACGACCAGCCTTGAGGAGGGTGCAGTGTCGCGAGCCCATTGTTGAGGCGAGGCGGCGCGGCGGACGAGTTCGAAGAGACGGACAGCGCATTGCGGATGTAAAAGCTCGCCGCAGCGGGGCGAAGGAGACGGATTTTTGGAGAGTTCGTCTTTCTTCTAGCGTCGTCTTGATTGTTTGAGAGCATTCCCGATAGTAATTAAGCTATAAATAAGGAAGCTGCAGCTCGTCAAGGGGGGACAGTTCTTAATACAACTCGCGTGTGCGAACCGCTGTGCGAACTTTGTGGTCGATGACCTTGCAAGTTTTATTGTGTATGTGACGTATTTCTGCTACTGTCAGGTTGACTAAAGTGTGCTTCCACACTGAAATAAAGAGCAAGTTTTGGTGTTTGTAACCTGGACTTTTACGTTCGCGAACCCACAAAGTCACATTATTTTAGCTGATGTGTTTAATATTGTGCGGAAGGCCGCCTACACAGCATATGTGCTTATCAACAGTGATAGAGAAAATTATTTTTGCAAATAGCATTGAAACGAAATATGTTGCAAAAGGGAATACTGAAGATGTTCTGGAAGCCCCACATTGTGGCATACATTTGCAATGGGACTGCTGCAAATTGTGAGGGATGGATGATGTGACGATTTGTTTCTCACCTTTGTGAAGATCTTGTAGTCTAATCCTGTTGGTTCCTCGGCAACATCCCTGGAGCTAGAGATCTTATCTCTGGGCACGGTCGTGAAGTAAAGGAAGAAATATTACTGTTTTTAGAATGAACAAATGCTTCTCTTTTTTTCAAAGTGGAATATTTAATTCATTTGAAAATTTAGCAAACTTTGATACAATCTTAAATGATGTGAAATGCTATACTTTAACAAACGGTGATTGAGCTATAGATGAACTATTCTTCTCTTAATCTCACGTTAATTAATGCATCTTAAATGTACACATACAAAATTGTTTCTGGGCATGCTCGGAGAGACTCAAATAGACATCTGCCTCCAACAGGGTTATGATGCAGAAGAATACCAATTGCAGATAATCTCCTGCTCCCTTCTTTCTACGTTGCTACTACAACCAAGTAACTTATCTTCTACTGGTCCACATCACCACATTACGTAATCACACTCTTGCAGCTACCAATAACGAACATATTACATAATATTTCACACACATTGCATCATCTCGTGAACACCGTCATTTTACTCTTTCATTTCCATACAAAGTTTTCTTTTCCTAAAAATTCTAAATAAATTTTTAAAATTTAAAAACATATAATAAATCACAACATACCATATTGTGACTTTGTGTGTTCATAGAATTTGAAGTCCAATTTGCCAAAATTGTAAATCTTCTTTGTTTGCCTAGAAACACACTGCGTAGCAGCAGAATTACATCATATATCACAATCTACATCACCAAGGTCGATGACAATAACAAACAGCTTACTCAACTTCCACTGATTACAACACTCTTGTTACATGTGTTTACAATTGTTTACTACTCACGACTGCCTCTTGGCAAGTCGTTGCTCTCTTAAATACCTCATTGATAAACTCGAGAGACTTCTAGAGCAAATAAGAAAAACAACTATTATCTGTCCATCGAGATATCACTAGCACCTTCCTTACGTGAAACCCTATCTGGGCTGGCAAGTCACTTATCTGAAGCGCTATGTTTATCTGCTAATGCAAGCACTGTCTGCCTGTTATCTTTATATGCAGGCTCTTTGTGTACTCAAGCCACGCTTATCTCTCGGCATTGAAATTTGTGCGCTTTTCGCCGCGGCACAGTTCCCTCCTCAAGGCTGGTCGACCCGAACAGCACCATCATAGCGGGCCAGATGATCCAAGTGTACCATCAGCATCTTTCCTCGGGGTAGCTTCTGGATGCGGTAGACCATGTCGTTAATCTTCTTCACCACCCGGTACGGCTCATATATTTCCCCGGTAGACCACTAAGGGCTCTCGCATCCAAGATACACTGTTTGTGGTGACTTACTATCATAAGTACTTAAGTCCCAGGCTTCATCATTTAACTCTTATTATTTTAGTTAACTGATGGCATTTAATCATTTCTCCACACGAGCCATATATAGGCTAAGGTTTTTGATAGATAGAACCAACATGAAAAATTCTATGCCATGGCCAGGATTTGAACCACGGACCGCCTGGTTTCCATTCAGTCACTCTTAACCTTTGAGCTACCATGGCCAACGTGCCGTCCAGACATTAAATTCTCCATTTGACTCATATATTTCCCCGGTAGACCACTAAGGGCTCTCGCATCCGAGATACACCATTTGTGGCGACTTACTATTGTAAGTACTTGTGTCCCAGGCTTCGTCATTTAACTCTTATTATATAAGTTAATTGATGGAAATTTATCACTTCTTCACACTAGTCATATATAGGCTAAGGTATTGGATCAATGGAGTCGACATTTACCGGGGAAATATGTGTATATTGGAGAGTTTAATGTCATGATGGCAAATTGGCCATTGTAGCTCAATGGGTAAGAAGAAGTGTATGGAAACCAGGAGATCCATGGTTCAAATCCTGGCCGTGGCATTGAATTTTTCATGTCGACTCTATCAATCCAATACCTTAGCCTGTACACGGCTAGTGTGAAGAAATGAATAGTTTCCATCAATTAACTTAATTTTTAAAGTTATTCCTATACACTCATTCTCCATACAGTACTGAAATATTTATTAGTACCCCATTTCACATGTTAACTTTCGATACATCACAATACATTGACTTACAGTAACGCATGTCCTGATATTAATGCTTGAACTGTTGGAGGTTCATAAATGTTAGTTTTTAATATATAATGTAACAAAAGACCAATAAAGTTATTAGAGAGCTAGTAGTGGTGAGCAATAGAAGTACATAAGACAAAGGTACTGCTACCAATGTAGTCAAAATACATAATGTATAAGTTATTAATATTACCTGAGTAATTGTGTATTGAGAAACATGTAACACAACCAGTGTTTGAGTCAGAATTATTGAATCTATTTAATTATTTTTCAAATATTTCAATGTGATGCAGGCCATATTGATAATAATGTTATTTGCATAACATGTTTTCCTTAAGAATAAATAAGTAAAGTTCTGCAGTGTTAAAAATTGACTCAGTAGTAATAAATTAAAATGCTGTTGATATTATCTAACAATAGGGATGTAAACATGCTACACTTGTGAGACAAGAGGGCACTTCTGTGTCTCTTGGCAGAGGAATTTAAATATAATGATCATGAGGGGGTTGTTACCTGTTATTATGAGTAACTGATAACACTGATAAAGTTTATATCAGATATAAAACCTGATTCCTTCCCTTCAGTAACAAAATACACATTCTGCTTATATCATCAAAACATAAGAGGGTTACACAATCAAATGGAGGAGCTGAGTATACATATATAAGATTTAAATTGTAATATGTTCATAATTTGCATAACAGAGCACCAAATAAAAGAGCTAAAACGTGTGAGTAACCATAGGTACATATTATGTACATATTTTCAACCTCGGTCCAAAATAGACCTAACGGCTTCTGCAACTACTCCTGTAATAATATAAAACTATGAGTGACAAAGTGTTAAAACCAACTATGAATAGCATTTCAATTAATTTTTACGTCACTGTTACTAAATTCCCCCAATCATACATAAATTATCTAGCATCCAAAGAAGCAGATAAAAGTTTGACCTCAAATTATAAGCTAGTCTTGCTCCTGACAGTCTTTTCTAAAATAATAAAGAAGTAAGGATACAACTGGGTTGTCACATACTTAGGGTTATATGATATTCCCAAGTCATTGCAGCTGAGCTTTAAAAAAGCTTTATCCACTAAAATGGCAACACTCTATTTTCTGAAGTACTTACAACTTTGAATAACAAAGAGGAATTTAGGAATAGGGGGATTTTCTGAGCTAGTTATGGTATTTGACAACCTCTTGCTATAATAGTTAGAATTTTACAGTTTAAATAAGTTCTCTATAAATTAGTTCAAATCTTTCTTAAACAAAATCCAGAAAACCAGGATAAATGGTTATCATTCGGAACCAGGTGCTATTGCTACAGATGTCTCACAAGGGTCCATACTTAGACATTGCTACTTTTAGTATTCCATTTCATTTTTTAACATTTAATATGAAGCAAATAAGTTAACATTAAACTTTGATAAAATAAACTTTTTTTTCAATTTAACTGCTTCAGCGATGGCCATTGAAACCCCGCATGGGCTGGGAACAGATACCCAATAAACAGAACAAGACATTTAAATTGTTAAATGCTGTAAAAATGCTTCTTAAATAGACATTCATATCTTCCATATTTACTAAGTTATTTAAATGAAATAAAAACTGGTTTAAAACCCATTAAAGGCGGTATACATCTACAGTATCAATAAGTAGAGACTATATTAAAAAACCGTTGAAAGTTTACAATTTTGTTTCACTGTAGCAAAAGCCATTCTTTGCATTGAACACACTTAATATTTGATTCATTTTGTTTCTGTAAAATAGAATAGAAAGATTGTATTGTATTGTAATATTTATGTTATCTTCTGACATCAACTGCTGTTAAGCTCGACTTTGTGCATACTCTGTATCATATTGTTGTAATTTGTATTGTATCTTCTGACGTTGTCCATGGCTTAAGGCTCAATGACAGTAAAATTCTTCTTCTTATTATTATTATTTCTGGGCATATGAACGGCAGTATATATGTATAGCTGTGCAAGCGTGTTCTCCGGTTCAAGGCTTTAGTTTATACTAACCAAACGATAATCACCGCAAACAGAGCTGAGAGTCAATAATATAATTTCCGATGGCAATGATTTATTAAAATTATTAGTACAAGTATTTGTTAGAAAGGGTGATAATTTAGACCTAGAGGACCTATTTACATTTTGTGAGATCATATGGTCAGATAGCTTTTGATTACAGACAAAAATGGCCAAACTGCTATGCCCATGTGAGACATGATGGTGCAATCTATCCCAGAATTGAAATCACAAAGTCTAAGGCCTATATTTCTTAATATTCTTTGTCAATCCTAAATGTCACATTTCCAAACTAAATTTTATTCCTTAAAACAAATTCCTATAAATTTATGTGCAATAGCAAGAATGATAATCTGTTTGGTTTAGTGGTCAAAGGTTTTGCAAGTAAAGATAAGGAGGGAAATGTAAAAAACTAGTAGCATATCATAAGTTGTCTAAAAATGTCATTTCGGCAAATTTAGTAAAATTTGCTAGTATTCAAATTATTAGAGTTCATAAATTACATAGAAGAATTACAGATGAGCAGTCACTGGATGGATCAAGGAAATAATCTCTGACAAATGCAGATTACGTACTTTCATGGCTTAGAAATGGAAGGCTTAGAAGAGTGAAATTTTCAATTTTTAAATATAACTCCAATTAATTCCCAGAGGAGTAAGTTATGTCAATGCTGAAGAAATCGATAGATGAATTAAATCTAGATATTTTGTGCATACAAGAAACATGCTGTTAATGGAAAGATATGTCACTTCCCTGTGATGGCAAGAGTAATTTGTGCTGGAAATAATCCTCTGGCAGCAATAGTGGTAATAAATAATAATCTCCAAATTGTAAATTAACGTAATTGGCTTTATTATAGCAAATTATTTTTAATATAGCCATGAAATTTATCATTATCATTATTATTATTAATCTGTCAAAGAAAAGTATATAGGTTCTGCTACACATATTGATTTTTCTCATTCTGGTTTGAATTCATTTTGAGCTTTATTGCCAATGAACTTGAAATACAAGTTTTTAGCACTGTCGAGATTATGAGGTAGAAAACAGGATTAGCAACTTAGTGGCATGCTAACAATATTAATATAAACGGTCATCTCTTAGATAAAGTCATTACAATTGCTTTAATTAGATAATTCCTCTAGTTTTTACTTTGAATTAAAAGTTCTTATGTTTGGTCTAAAAATGCCAGTAAGTTTAATAATAAGCTTTTAGCATTGTAAAAAATCATGAAACAAGACTAGCAACTTACTGCCATGTTTACAATAGCATTGTCAAATTGTAAAACAACCAGTTTATTCAATGGATTTAGAATTTAATATTCAAAAAATGTTACGCTTTGCTATTTTTAATTCTTCAGGTAACAAGTTGAAAAGTTTGAACTATTTATAACTGGGTCTTTTACTAGAAATTTTTTGATAAATAGAAGCAAAGAAATTGCACATTTTGAGTAAATGACAAGTTTGGGTTACATCTTCATTTCAAATTAACAACAAAAATTTGGAGACTAATCCGTTCAAAAGCATTAATTTGTTCTCCACAGGTATCCTTAATGAATTTTGGCGTAAGTATACAACACACCAGTTGCAAGTTTAAAAATTGGTAAGTTTTGTTATCAAATGCTGGTTTTAATGGAGATCTGTCCAAAACATCGGCCGTCTATGACACGCCCCTGCGACGTTGCCACATTGTAGGCTCCGGCCTGTGTAGAGTCGGCCTTGAGTATATACATGTCCTTCATTTTATTTCGTAAGTTTTTTTTTTTTAAATGTGCATTGTCCAACGTTAAGTCATATCGGATGATGAATGGAATGGGTGAAATGATGCTCAAATGAGCCCAGGGTCCATAGAGCTTAGAGTTACTCGACATTCGTGAGGTATGCACTTTAGGACTTAGAGAAATTTTAAGTGCTTGTTTTACATTTTATCACTTTTTTAACTATTGGACATGTATTATAAAAATGTTGATTAAATATCCTATAAAAAAGTTGCCACTTACTGTTAATATTTTCACAATAAACGGATTCCCAGTTTTCATTTTCGAGATTATAATTTAAGTTATCAGTTATTGTTATTATTATTATTATTAATACTTATCAATTATCAATTATTTATTTATTATTATTATTATTATTATTATTATTATTATTATTATTATTATTATTATTATTATTATTATTATTATTATTATTATTATCCAACGTTAAGTCATATCAGATGATGAATGGAATGGGTGAAATGATGCTCAAATGAGCCCAGGGTCCATAGAGCTTAGAGTTACCCGACATTCGTGAGGTATGCACTTTAGGACTTAGAGAAATTTTAAGAGCTTGTTTTACATTTTATCACTTTTTTAACTATTGGACATGTATTATAAAAATGTTGATTAAATATTCTATAAAAAAAGTTGCCACTTACTGTTAATATTTTCACAATAAACGGATTCCCAGTTTTCATTTTCGAGATTATAATTTAAGTTATCAATATTATCTGCACCTAACTGCTGAATTATTATTATTATTATTATTATTATTATTATTATTATTATTATTATTATTATTATTATTATTATTATTATTATTATTGTTGTTGTTGTTGTTGTTGTTGTTGTTGTTGTTGTTGTTGTTGTTGTTGTTGTTGTTGTTGTTGTTGTTGTTGTTGTTGTTGTTGTTGTTGTTGTTGTTATTATTATTATTATTATTATTATTATTATTATTATTATTATTATTATTATTATTATTATTATTATTATTATTATTATTTATCATTATTTATTTATTATTATCAATTATTTATTACTATTGTTATTATTATATTATTTATATCACCACTTTTAATATATGCAAGCGGAGCGAAATGATCAGATAGCTGTTTACAACTTGAGTAGTTATTATTTCGTCAGACATGTTACTGGCAATGTGATATATAAAGTAGTGTTACTCGTGTGAATGAGCTTTACCTAAGCCTCATTCACGACTGGTGCAGGCTTTGGCGATTGTCCATCAACCCGGAGAAAAGCCAAGCCATACTCTTCCCCAAGCGCCATTTTCCCACCAACCTCCCCTCTTTTAATTATTCTGGCAGAAGGATAGAGTGGACAAACTCTCTCAATTATTTGGGTGTAAAGTTGGACAAGGGCCTAACTTTTGGGGGTCACATCCAGGAGGTAGCTCATCGGGCATGCGGAGCTTCGGCTTCGTTATACCCCATGATGGGGTCAGGGATGTCGACACCCCTTAAGTTGCGCCTTTTTCAGGCTTTAATTCTTCCAATAATGCTTTATGCGTGTGAGATCTGGGGCATGGCCGCAGGAACCAATCTGCGACAACTCCAGCGTGTACAAAATGCCTTAGGGCCATCTATTCTGTGTGCTGGAGAACTCTCGTGAGATACCTTCATGAAGCCTCATCTCTCCACTATGTGGAAGATGTCATTAGGCGCCGGGCCACAAAATTCTACGCGAGTTTGCCTCAACTTCAGAGTGACCTGGTTAGGTCTCTAGGGAACTATCGAACCTCAGAAAGACGCTTCAAGCTTTACCGGCTTCCTCGCATGGCATGCGGGCACACCCGGTAACATTAAAGTTATTACAACGTAAAAATTATTACTATTTTAAAATTGATTAATTATTCTAAATTAAACTCTTCCTAAATGTTTCTCACACCAGCGGTGCAACTCGCAGACAAGAGTTGCACCCGAGTTGGCTACCACAAGGAGCTACGGCTACCTCCCTTCTTTTCATCCACCTAAATTTAAACTACCACCTTGCAAAACCCCTCATATACTGTCATTAAGTGGGTAAGTCCGTGTAGGACAGGTACACGAATTGCTGACCCTCAGTCCGCCGCCAGCTGCTTGAATGAATTAATGAGCTTTAATCATGGTCTGTACCCATCAAACAAATATCATACCTGTGAAAATACAAGAACCTGTAGGTATTACTTCACGCACTGCTGTTTCTGAAAATAGAAACTTGATTCATGCTAAATACCTAATGTTTTTAAATAACCACAGCAAGTCGTACTTTGTATGATTTCTCTTACATTTGATTTACAATTCTCTATTTGATCTACGAGGCCGTGATATGATCAGTTTGGCAGTAGTTTTAATTTTCTATGTATATCGTGGTATATTGGTTTCGTAATGGGATTTTAACTCAAGTAAGCAAGCTACACTGAGTAAAGAAGAAGAAAATAAGTATGTGGAAAATATCAACAGTGTGAGGGAATACTCATTAATAAGAACGGCCATTCAAATTTGTAATAATTTTAGGTGAGTGATCTCGCTCCAAAGTTCTACTTCAGGTTAGAATAATTACCGATGTTATATTACGTAGAAAATGAAGCTAGCTACAGTGAAGCAATAAATATTACACAAATATAAATATTTTTTTTTTTACAAAGGCTTCACTTATCTTAAGAAATTGATGTTAATACCTCATTGACCTGAACGAGTTTCACAAATCTTGTTAGAACAAGTTGCTTCTGATAATACTTTTGATATGTGCATGTTTCAGTGAATGTTGGAAGAATAAACTCTCAGTTTTTTTAAATGAAGGTTCCCCCCCTCCTCCCCAATATAGCGTAAAGCATTGTAACGTATTTAACTCTGTCCGCATTGCCGTCTCTGGTAGAGTTGTAATTGTCAGGGCCATATGGATTACGTCCATGAAGGTCAAGTACAACAGCTACTCTCGTATTTAGTAAGTTTTTAGTGCATGTGCAAGTTAACAAATGTAGAATGTGCTGTTTTCCCAGACGTGATATAACAATACTTGGTAAAGGTGTACTTTAACGGCGTAGCAATATGGCGGGTGCAACTTAATGGCTCGAGCGTTGCCAACATCCAAAGCATGCTTTTGTGGAGAATACCAATACTACGTAAGCAAACTAGCAATATTGTAATGCCTAAGGAAACTGTGGCAGTGGATCATTGCTTACCGTTCTGTTCTTGACAGCTTCACGATAACAATGATAGAAAATAGATTTATTATGATAAGGATGATGCTTTATCATCATCATCATCATCATCATCATCATCATCATCATCATCATCATCATCACCACCACCATTATTATGATGATGATTATTATTATTAGTATTACTATTATTATTGTGATTGTTATTGTTATTATTGTCATTATTATCATTATTATTAACTATTATTAACTATTATTAATTATTATTATTAATTATGATGATGATGATGATGATGATCGCCACCACCACCACCATCATTTGGGATTGGTAATTTATAGTTAGCTATTGTTATTTAAAAGCTAAAAGGAATGGCAGCACAAAGGTTTCGGAATGTTAAGATTTTGTCGTAGTTAAATGTTTCCCTGTATTCAGGAATTAAGTAGTATTGCTGTTATAGTATCGCTAGTTTATAATAAGAAATATAAAATGTGTTGGAAACTTTTCTCTGTATTTGCATATTTCAGAATAACTTGTCTCCGTGACGTTATTCCATACTGTGACTTTGTGGGTTCGTAGAATTAAAAGTCCTAGTTGCGGAAATTAAAAATCTCCTTTATTTTCGTAGATTTACTCTTATAGATTAATAGATTACAGCAGCATTATGTTACGTCACCATCAGTCTACCAAGGTCGATGACAATAACAAACGGTGACAGCAGATTACATCATTAGCTCTCGTTACAATAACAGTTCCAGCTGTCTCTCGTTCACAACACTGTTTCACAACTCACTATTTTACAACTACCCTCTCAGCTGTTCTCTCTGCTTACTCACTCTGTTTACCACTTGCAACTGCCACTCCTGGCCAGTCGTCGCCTCTTTAAATACCTGCATCGATAATTCTATATTGTTCTAAACTAAACCAGAACCCGAACAATCTCTATCAGTCCAGAAATTTCCATTTATCTCAGTTTGTTTGCCTCGGCAGAACCTTATATGCCTGTTATCTTTGTCCGCGAGCTCTTGGTTTTCACACTGCCTGCTTATCAGTTTCTTTTGTGTAAACAAGCCACGCAATCGTAGATACGGGTTCGTAAAATACCAACATAACTGTACGCCATTAAAGTGCACCTTTACCCAGTACATATATTTAATGTCCCTGCAATTCATGTTCTTTATTTGTTATTCAAAAACCTGCATGTCCAATATTCTACATATAACATGGTTTACCATCTTCATGGTGTCATTTGCTGGTTGTGTTACAGATTTCTCAACTGCTAATGCTTACTCCATATAGAGTTACTTAGGTAATATTAATATCTTTTAAATGCACATTATTTTAACTTTGTTGGTAACAGTATCTTGTCTTATCTACTTACAGACTGATGTATGTTGCAAATTTTCTCATTTCAAGTGTCAACAAAGCATTGTATTTAGCTAAGTGCTTTAACGTCAAGACAAGTAAGGAACGAGCTCAGACTTTCACAACATAGTGATCCACAGTAAACCACAAGGAACTGAAATTTGTATATTTAACGCTGGATTAGGTTTAAATTACTATGAATTTGTGAGAGACTCAGTCTTGAGTGTTGTAGTTCAGTATATTATACATGGAGAGGTCCATCCCTAAAGATATACATTATAATGGTTGTGGTTTACATACAGAGATTTCAGACAAATTTATCTATGGTTGTATGTAAGTGTTAGGCTTCTACTAGCAACAGGAAGGCTGTGACATAAATAGCTGATGCTAAATGCGACAATCTGCCAATTTTAAATATAAAGAGAAGAAATTTTTCTTCTTCTTTATGTTTGCCGCTTCTTCCTTTACTGTGAAGCTCTACACAGTTAATATACTTTACCAGGATTCTCAGTATGACCTTGCAGTAAAGTTATATAATATCTCATTATATAATGCTCACAGAAATGACAATTCAGCCATTGCTGTAGTGAATGTAAAACTGTTCATTTTGTGGAACGTTTCTTGATGTTTTTAAAATGGTGCCTGTTTGAGTTATGTCCCATAGCTTTATGATATGGCATTGATCTGATTGAAGGTTACTTTTGATTGGATGTGTAGATGTTTGAATGTTTTAGTAGTGTGGATAGTAGCGCCTTCTCTGTAGAGGCATTGCACAAATCTAACATCGAACTTAAATCCATGCAGATGATGTAGCCAGGTGCGGCTCAGGGCAAATTGATAAGGTGACTCAGAAAATAGGCTAACCTAAATTTGTAAAATCATTATTACTGTCATATGATCAATGCAACAAGTTTAAAGTAGGCTAATGATTGTGTATGAAACCCTAATAGGGACATTATTAAGTGACTTATAGACTTTGAGCAGGAGGGAAAACAGAAAGCAAAATGTATAATACTGCAATAAAAACAAAAGAAAGGTGCTACTGCTTACTGCTTCACTTATTAGTTAATTAAAATAAGACTCACCTTACTGCTTATATATGAAGTCATTTTTTCTGTTTTTCATCCTCACGAAAGCCTCTATGATGTCTTCGTAGAAGGGCCGAGTTTTCATCAGTTCACTGAGTATGTCCTTGTGAATGTAAATAGTAGCCATCGATGTTAATCTGCTATTGTCTAAGCTGTTTGGGAGATAAGTTTTTATTCTCTGTAATCACAAAACACTTCATTCTGCAGAACAACTAGCAAACAGTATTCTAAGAATGAGGCTATACAGTTTGTATGGATCACTAAAGGCATCATCTGTATTATTACCTGTTAAAGACTTCAATGATGCTTGAAGATTGACACCTTTATTAGCCTTATCTTGGTAAATTAATTTAGGTTCCTTCCTTAGTCCTTCCAAAAACTGTTTTGGATGCAGAGTTTTAAACTATTCAAGCTTCGAAAGTGAATTTTTTTGAGTATTGTTGAAATTTTGAACTGTCAGCAAGCTTTAGAAATTTTAAATTTATGATGTCTTCAAATCATTCAAGTATTGTTTGTACTGGTCTCAGGACAGATATCACATTTCAGAAGGGGCGTTTTCTTTAAATGAAGTTAATTCAATAAATTGGTTGAAAGATTCATTGTTTTTCTTTCTGTTTAAAGCGTCTATTGTGTTGTGAATCATGTGTGCGCAGAATCCTATATCTAATGATTCTCCTGCAATACACTGAATAAAATATCAGGCATAACAGAAATGTCTTTAAAAACTAGAGACAGGAACGCAAATTCAAAGCTGCTATACTTATTTATGAATCCCTCAGTCTGATGAATACTTGTTGAGTCGCCATGTTTCATGTTCAAATACCCGTATCATTCCATCCCATTCTTCTACTATTGCCTTTAAGGTCTCAGAAACCAAGGACCACCTAGTGTCTGATCCTGTAGGTATACGCCTTCCAATCTCGGTAGCAATAACATTAGACCATTGGCTAGAAAGGTGGAAGAAACCTGGTATCCCAATCACATTTATAAAAAACAGATGCCACACTTCTGTATTCTATTACAACTTAGTTGCAAAACTAAGATAAATCCATGTCCAAAATAGTGAACAAAAGGTAACTTAGGGTGCTACGTCTTTCACATAGCACTGTCCCACAAGTTTAGATTTACAATGAAACTCTGATAATGAATCATGAAGACATAAAAAAGTACGTCTGAAGTACGACCTTCACTAACATCATGGAAGCCCAGAAATCTTTCAGCTACATTTCCACTTAAGTTGACATATTGCAGAATTAAAGAGCATTGTGTATTTTGTGATATGGCATAAGTATTATCTACCTGCACTGAGAAAAATTGTGTGTCCTTCATTTCATCATTAATAGAGCCCCTGTATAATCGGAGGCACTTTGTAATTTCATTTTGTATTGTTTTTGAATGCTCTGCAAAAATGGATTTTATGCTGTAATACTGGTTTTGAAATTTGATGGGTCTCCCCTCTATATATGGATCCAAAAGTTCCTTAAATTATCTTTATTTGAAGAGTCCTCACTTTCATTATGTCCAAGGGATGTCATTTCTATCTACTTAAAAATAAAGCAGCCCTAATGGGATATCACGTGTAAAGCCTGTTATGCTTAACATTCTCATTGTATTTACAGTATATAGGCGTGAGCTTTCCTGAAGAGCATCTGCAATTTTGTTAGTGTTTTTGTCAGCTCCTTCAATCCGATACAATTCCATAAATGTTCTAAAGATGCGTCATGCTTTCGGAATGCCCAGGTTATGTTGTTCAAATCCACCATGTCATTGTTGTTCCATGTGCCCTTTGTAAGGCTGATAAGCAAACAGGGCCAGTAGTACATTTTTTATAATAGTTACGTCCACACAGCCATTTATGCTCATACCGAGTCATAAATTTCCTGGTGTATTTTGAAGATGCTTCGCCGCAAAGTTTTTCTTAAGATGCCACATGGCATGTTGGCCTACAGACATTTACCACGTCACATTTGTCGTCATTTTTCCATAAAGAAAAGGTTGTTTGGAGAATGGAGCACACAAGTCATGTGTTGGATTCATTGTAACTCACTTAAATTAGAATAATTAAACACTTTTTGTATCACACAGTCATTGATCATACAGAAAAAAATTACATTTCATTTTTACACAGGATGCAAACCAATAGTAAACAGTAGCACATGGGCACACTAGCACAACACACGGGGTTCGCTTCAAGCGGGTTACCACTTCTCTAGGTCGCACAATGGTTCTTGAACATGAAACATTTAAATGAAAGCCTTGATGTGAGTCTCTTACCTGTTTTCCCTGGCCTTCAATGGCAACAATATGTCATAGCGATGACTTCACCCTCTCAAGTATCAATGAATTGTCTATGTCACTCATCGCTATTCAGGGAATAGAGAGGAGATACTGAAGTATTCTCCAACAAATTAAATACTATAGTTCCAGAAAGGTTTCTCATTTACACACAGTAAGTTAACACAGAGTTAAGAAAGTATATCTCTTCTTAAAGAGTTTGACATTTTAGTATTATGGTAAGAAACATTATCTTTAACCAGTACCGAGTTAGGTGGTAAATTTGCATTTTACATTTTACATAACTATTTAACATAATTTGCAGTATTCATTTCTTCATGAAATTCTCCAGTTTTCTGTTGTGATTTAGAACTCTTTCTTGCACTGCTTTAATCACTCTAAAATGATCAGAGAGCAGTGATCCTTATGCACTGTCACTTCCTTAAGGTATTCATGTGCATTAGCAATCACCTCACAAGTTTGATATGAAGAGTTTCCTTTTAACTTAGAAATTATAGGAGGTATTATCACAACACTTATATATACATATCATATGACAGCATCACAGTACTTTACAGCATACTGTACTTAGGGGACAGAAAATTCACATGGTGCTGGTGTGGCTGGTCACTGCTGGCGAGTGCTAGGGAGATACGCCTCGCACATTGGCGTTACCATTCTTCACTTGCATTATCAAAAATAATTAAGGACACAGTAGTAGTGAAGGAACAATTCAGAAACTGTATAATACATGGTTTAATATGTCTATGGTACTTATTATAAGTAAAACAACCCAATAGCAGTAAGATTATTATAGCCTTCAACCCAATACAATGAAATGGTGGCATATAAAAGCAATATTTTTAACTATAAGAATGAAACAGTACTTTGTGGAAATTAACTCAATTTTGATCCTGAAACAATTAAAAATTACACAATAATATTTCCTATACAGTGATAATATTACACAGAATACTTCATATTAAGTGAATTTAAACGTTTCAATTAACCGCTTCGCCGATGGCCATTTAAACGCTTCAGTGGCCGGAAACGGATACCCAATAAACAGAACAGGACATTTAAATTGTTAAATGCTGTAAAAATGCATCATAAATACAATTCCGTATCTTCCGTATTTATTAAGTTATTTAAACGAAACAAAAACTGGTTTAAAGCTCATTAAAGGCAGTATAAATATACAGTAACAATAAAGTAGAGACTACATTAATAAATTGTTGAAATTTCACTACTTTGTTTCGCTGTAGCAAAAGCCATTCTTTGTGCCGAACGCGCCTAATATGTGAATCATTTTGTTTTGTGTATACAAGCCATAGTATGTATGTATAGCTACGCAAGCGTCTTCTCAGGTTCAAGTTTAGTTTATTTATGCTATGCCAAGCGATAATATGACGAGAATATGTTGCGTCACACACTCACACACTGGAATGAAAACTCTGTCAGCATCTGTTATTACAGTGTTTCTCAACCAAGATTTCTAGTAGCCTTATGCAGCAGTTTTCGCTCTGTATTTCAGCTATTTATACTCTCTCTGTGTTCAGAGAGATTTCTTGTAGCTGTCAAGAACTAAATGAACGGCACATTTGAAATTGTTAAATTTCAATGTTAACCATGGCTTATCCCCGTAATGTAGCAAATAAATTAGCTTGGGTATGATGTGTACAGGCTTCTGATATTACTGTAGAAAATCTGGAAGATTTGTTGTACGATTATGAAGGAGATCTTTAGGACATACGTAGCAGTGACGTGTACTGGTCTACAGCTGGCATGTTAGCTACTCCATTGTTTGGGGAAATGGCGGGTCAAATATGGGTGATACGGATCAGCTATTACCAGCTATCCCTCTTTACGGAAAACAGTTAAATGGTAAAAAAAAAAAGTATTTTTATACCACTGGATGTAACTATGCACAGTTGTTTAGTAATTATCAGAGCTGTAAAAGACATTCATCTACCTGTACTTGCGCGTATAAAGAGCTCGTAACCTAATTGAGCATTATAATACTCAGAGGCATCTTTATACTAGGGGGTAGCAAAATTCACCACATCATCCCTCATACTTGAGAGAAAACACTTTCCTAAAAGTATACCACCCACACCCAAAGACTTGTAACCATTTCGAAAATGTGTAGTGTGTTGCGAAAAAGAAGTTCGCAAGGAAACCTATATTATTTGGTGTGAATCTGCAGATGTGCCCTTGGGTGTTTATCCAGGTTTGGAGGTGTACAATTCAAAAAGAAACCTTTAAGGATACGTTTACATTCCTTATAGAACTAATTTAAATTGATTGTAAAACAGCAAGATTAAAATAATTGGCGTTAACTGAGCATTAAATGCATGTATGCGCAGGACGTCTATACACGTCCATATCGGTTTGGGGCACTTTAACTTGGACGTCATATGACGTCCATATCGGTGAAAGGGTTAAGAATTTTATGCATTCAGTTTTCAGTAGACACTCTTGCCTTCTGACATCTTTTGGGTTTCACAATATTCGCCACATTTGGAGACATTGAAACACAACTCTGAACCCTTAATGCACCCTTGAAGTTATAATCACTCATGTTGGCTCTCTGAGGGTTTTTAATGCGTATCATAGCCGAAGATAAGGATTCACATACATAGGTCGAACCAAACATTGCACTCAGAGATGCCACACGCCTGTGTAATTGAGGGAATCTTGATTTAGGAAATCTCCTGTAGAAATCTAGCAAACTTGCTCTGTTTCTGTAACTGTCAGCTAACTCAATGTCACATTTCAGTGATAAGCTCCAGTTGAACATCTTTGGAAGTATCATCAATATTTATGCCAAATAGTGTAGCAAATAAATCAAAATCCATTTTAACCCCTTGAGATTCGCAAATCATCGTTTACATCTTCAGCTCTTATGCGACTAAAGCTTGATCCAGTGGTGTGGGTAAGTCGCATAAGAGCCGAAGATGCAAACGATGATTTGCGAAACATGTCCTCAAAATAGGTACGTAAGTGAAGCAGATGTGTAATATATACGACTCACCTATAAATTAATATCTGTGATTCATTTGTTTTGCCCTTGAAGTGAAACATTCAAAGTATTCATATGTTCACTTATATCGGCCATAAATGCAAGATCACATTTCCACTTAATATTTGAGCTCTTCAATAGGTTCTCCGCACATTTTCATGAACAAACGTATCTCATACAATAATTCAAAGAACCTGCTTAAAACCTTGCCTCGACTGTGTCACCTAACTGCTGTATGATATGGTATATCTCCATACTTGTGCTCTAAATCTTCTAAGTAGCTTTTAAATTGTCTGTGCTTTAGACCGTGGGACGGAAGTTTGTTTACAATCTTCATAACCAGACTCATTACATTGTTTACATTCAGTGTTTTAGCACATAAGTTCTCCTGATGAACTATGCAATGAATTACTGTTATCTCTTTTGCTAGTTTATTTTTCAGGAGTGTAACAAATCCGTTGTGCCAATCAACCAAAGCCATGTATTAAAATATCAAAAAAATATTAAATGAATTAAAATGTCGCTGAAGAGTAAATCATTTCAGCACTTGAAATTTTTTCTGGGAAATTAAACAAATAGCACCACCGTTACATTTCATGAAGAAATACTCAGCTTCCCATTTGGGATTTAAGTAACGTGTCAGTGTGAGTGCCCTTCGCTTTAATGAGTGCCCTTCCATATCAAACTGACACTGAAGTACGGACCGCCACTACTACGGAAGACAAACCGTGTGAAGCATGCACTGAGGCAGCACGGTGCTTGTAGCCCAGCACATGCACCGCGGCAAGCGAGTTGGCTGTGGCTGGCTTAGTGCATCATGTAACAAGAGCGATAAGTTTGCTAAATAGAGCTGAGAGGAGACAGAAGAGAAGGAAGTTCATGCCAACACATTTATTTTCAACTAAAGGAAAAAGTAGGAAGAAAAATCATGTATCGTGTTGGCAACATGAATTTGTGCGGAATACACAGCTTCTGCAAATCAAATCTGTAGTGAAATTTGGGTACCTAGTAATTTAAGTTAAAAGTGAACAAACTCAACTAAACACATCTGTAGATGGATGTATCTGAACATGGAAATCAGAATAAGCATTTTTATAATGTCCCATTCAACACGCCATACATTTATGGCACTTGCATTATAATACTAGTATTGTGATATCTTTATTGTTTTTGTATCTTACATTATGTATTATCAGTGAGCATTTCAAACATTTACCTCAGAAATGAAAGTTGCAATTTAGTGTTTGTTTATGGAGGGTCTTTAACTGCTTTGGTCCTCAGCCTCTCAGACTGCTTAATTTTGCTCAGATGCATTGTTGTCATGCTTGAGGCTGTCTGGCAACAGGGAGTGAATGTATAAGGATGACTATAAATGTTTCTTGAAAATTTTATATTAAATTGTTTGAGGTCGAATGGAAGGTTACTGTAACTTTTATTGTAGAAGGCAATATACGTTTCGGAACAGTTCTAAGCTATTTTCCAGTCTATGCAGATTGCCTACATTCCCCTTGCTGTATTCATGCAGAGATAGAAGGTAGCTTAACGGAGAATATATCTATATACCACTAACAATAAACCTTAAACAAGGACCTACAGGAATGCCAGTACCATGCACATCAAATAATATGTTGGCCGTCTTTGTAATACAAATTAGCTGCTTGTTGTGCTCTGAATCATCCAAGAAGATAATTCCATATGACCACAGGGAGTGAAAATACACAAAATATCCTGCTGTTCTGAAGTCATTTTGGTTGAGCAGACTTTTACATTTCTTAATACAAAGCAATCGGAGCTAAGATTTCATTGTATGATTTTGTTTTCTCTAACTGGAACTTCTTTTCGGAGACCAAGACATTTTGTTTGAGATACATTAGTGTGACTGTTGTATCTAATTATTAACTCCATTTCCCACTTATGCTTTCTTTTAAACTTAATAAAATTGATAGTTTATTGCTTCAAAGCAAATTTGAACTTTTTGAACGTGTTATTGACAGTGTCTCTTAATTGCTGGTCACTTTTCTGATATAAGTACACTAGTATCATGTGCAAAGAGCACATCTATTGGCTCCTTACTGAAATTAAATGTGAAACCTTTTAGAGCTGTTAAAACATAACAATGGCTCAAACATAGATACTTGAGACAACTTTCATAATAACGCTAGATTTCATATCATAACTAGTTTATCATGGTTTCCTGGAGGTTAAGAAATATTTATATTAGTTAATTGAGATCTCATTAAAACCATAAAGTTGTAACTATTGAAGAAGAGGTTGTCAATTACCAAAGCTAAATCACAGAAAGTTTGTAATGGTAGATTTTTTTTATCCAAGGCTTTTACTAATTCAAAAGTTAGCATGTATGTGTATCTAAAACTGAACTAGGATGATAGGAGAATATTGTTTAGCTCCATGTATGCTTTAACCATTGTATACTTCATTATTTTAGCAAACGCTGTCAGTAGTGAGATTAGCCTATTATTGGAAGTCAGCATAGAGGTTCAGTAGTTCTTTTTTTAATATCCCTGACAGATGAACAAGAATCATATATGGCTAAGAGTCTTTATGCTGTGGTAAAGTAAAGGGTGAATCACCTAAAACTTGCACGTCCAATATTTCCGAAATGGAAACTGCTATTGGTGTGCAGTTTTCATAGTGTTTGCTAGTTAGGGGCTTATGGTTTTAGCCTATAAATTTTAATAACACTTAGAAGGTGTAGTTTTATAGCAAATATGCACTTTTTAAAATAGATCAATGCCTAATTACATAAAAGTCAAAAGGATGGTAAATTAGAATGTTAATGATGTTTTCTGCAGAATTGTAGTGCCAATTGTTCACGACATATCTATTTTGTAACTTTTACACACCGACAATTATGTGTTCCATTCAGCCAGCTTAATTGCTTGATACGAGTTTGTTATGGTTTGTTTACATGTGTTTGCAGTTCATTTGTACATTGCAACATTCTAGTTAGTGATAGTTCAAGCAGAAGGTTGTGAATGTTGATAGGATTTACCAATGCAGAAAAAGCTGACATGCTCATAGTGTATGGAGAGAGTAGAAGAATGTAGTTCGTTCATGTATGGTGTTTTTTTTTTTTCCATTCCAAAGGGCCCGTCTGTTAAGCTCCGGATGAGCTCCAGCCTTAAGGCTTAAGATGTATAGAGAAAGATATCCCAATATACATCAAGCATCTCTGCAATTATTTATCAACCTCTTCAACCAGTTATATGAAAGTGGTAGTGTAACACCAGGAAAATGTAAGAGAAACAAACAGGTGACTGGAGATGTAGGAGAAATTAATGTTTTGGCTGTTGTTACAGTAGATTCACAAATAAGTTCCCACACAATCACACGTGGGAGTGGAATGAGTCAGGCAAGTGTACTTCGCATTCTGCATCAACATAGGTTCCATTCCTATCACATCTCTCTCCATCAAGAGCTGCATGCAAACAATTTTGAGAATCATGTTAAGTCCTGAGCAAAGGGACATTGTTACAATGTTTACATCCCTGGTGTCATGGTGATGGCAAATGCTATTGAACCCATTCCACTATCTTAATAGTTATCATGGAAGAAGGGAAAAATGCAATATTTGAGCACAGTCACTAATGATGAAGTAGCTTTTATCTTTCTGTATTGTGTATTGTTGTGAAACCTTTTGATTTCCTAAGATCTAGATTATTTTACTTGGATTTGAGTAATTTTAGTTTCTAGAATATTTAATTTGTGAATGGCAGGTTGTGAATGCAGTGTAATGTCAGGTTCAGTTGAGTTGCTAGTTATGACTGTACCAGTGAGTATCAGAGTTGTTAAGAATCAGTTGGCTGGAGCCGTTGTGTTGTTAGTATTGGGTATTGGTCTGTCAGCAGTGAATGTGTAGAAGTTCCATCAGCACAGGTTAGTGAGATATAACAGAACATTTGATTATTGTCCTCATTCTGTGTATTTGCAAATAGTAAAACTGATTGTAAGTCAGCATTTGGATAAAAATTCTAGTGACATTGAGTTTCGTGCACTTTACATTGTCATTCATTCACCCAACTTTTGTCAGATATCATTAATTGAATCTGAACTCAGTACAATGGCGGATCAAATATAAATGGGAATTATTTTTTAAAATTTATTGTGTCAAACAAAAATGCTCATATACAGATTACTTTTATACATAGTATTCTGCCTTCGATACACATTTTCTCCATTGGATTGGCAAGTACTTGATGCCATCCTTATAGAAAGAAGAAGGACGCTTGCAGTGCCACTTGCGCACAAAGTCTTCTACACTTGTGTCATCATCAAACCACTGTCCTCCTAGGTCTTGTTTGAGTGGTCCAAACAAATGGTGGTCGCAGGACTGTGAGGAGGGTATTCCAGAGGTGTCCAATGCATTTTCCTGCCTTAAAGTGGTAGTATGTGGCCTCGCATTGTCAAGAAGGAGAAGGGTATTTCGGAAAGGCCGGTGGAGTTCCAGAAAACGATTGCAAGCACATTCCGGCATATTTCCTGTTTATATTTGATATACCCTTGTATTAATGGGTTGATTTTTAACACTACATCACTTACCTGTTTATTGTTAAGAAAATTGCTTTAATCTTTGGCTGCATTCTTGTTCTTGTAGTATTCAATTAAAAAGGTGTATGACACGCCAAACCGTATGATTTGTTGCCCTCTGTGGATGTTTTATTACTAGAACTGGTATGCCATGTAGTACTAAACCTTCTTCCTTAATTTAAATATCACAGCAAAACTTAGAACAACAGAAACAGAATACAAACTAACTGTGATATTAGTAATTGCCACATAGTAGTTTGTTTTAGTTATATCTAATACCTGAGATTGCTTTGATCTCTATCCATGACATTTAAAACAGATTAGAAAGTTTAATGTTGGTACAGTATCTCAGTAAACTAGCTGGAGTGATAATAGCATTGACATAGAGAGACAACTGCCTGTATTTTGAGATCTTCACATGTCTTTGAGTTTCTTAAATCTGATTCAGTTTTCAAGAAGTTGTTTGTATGATGAGAGAACAGTGGTATTTAGTGTGATTTGAACAATTATTGATAGATTCAAAGAAATTGATGGCTAAATTTACTTATATTTTTTGGTATATAAAATATGATTTTTTCTTCACAGATTTATTTCTGGAAATAACCACAACATCCAATTCGACAGCTATTTGAAATGGATCAGAAAATAGAGATCAAAGAAGAGAATCCTATTGAAGACGACACAGCCTCACAGAGTGAGAGAGAGTTCTTTCAGAAGGTAACTGTGAGGACAAACATTGATGATGTACTTCTGGATGCTGATTGTGACATGACAGTCAAACCAGAAATTAAATCAGAGACACATTTTATCCAACATCATGTAAGGCAGATTAAGTATGAAACTACTACATGGAGCAACAGCTGCGAGATAAATGGGAAATCAGAAATTGAGCAACTGGCTTTATTTTCAGACATTGGTTCACAGAATGAGGGAGAATTTCATCTAGAGGATCCTGTAATGATTGATAAGAAATACAACAGTCATCATGTAATTGATAATAAAATAGAAATTAAAGAAGAACCTAGGTGGCTGGAACCAGAAAATTCATCAATTGGTAATAATACTAAGGTAAGTTATGTAGAAGCCTGCTGAGTTAGACTGAGCAATGTTTTGTAATAATTTTGTCAATATATTGTGTACTGTTGCAGAATATTACAATCTTTTGTGCTTAAATAAAGAGTAAACTGAAGTTACTGATTCAAAGACAACAGTCGACTCAGCCATAAACCTTTAAACATATGCCCAGGACATATCAGCTGACCCTCATAGCTATCAGCTCCTGGAGTCTGAGCCAAAAATTTATAGATATCTTAGATATATTTCGTACAAGTATGTATATAAAAAGAATGGCAATTGGCACTTTTCTAGGTTTTTACATTTTAAATACAACACAGTATCTATGTTTAAGTACGAGGGCCGTTCAGAAAGTAACCTCCGATCGGTCACAGTGCGGGTAGTGGGGGGAGTAGCGAGGCCATCTGTGCATTCATACACTCAGCAGGTCAGTTGACATCAAGCCGTGGCCGAGTGAACGTCGTATCTGCGCTAGTTTAGTGTTTGTGGCTGTTTGAAATGTGCGCTGCAATAGAAAACCCCGCCAAATGTGAAGTGTGTGCTACTATAAGCTTTTTTACAGCCAAAGGATATTCTGCAGCAGCTATTCATCGTGTCTTCCGGTATCGTTTATTTGCACGATAACGCCCGTCCTCACTCTGTTCGCAGAACAACAGCCCTTCTTGAGTCCTTCAAGTGGGACGTTGTCAACCATCCACCTTACATCCCAGATCTGGCGCCAAGCGATTATCACCTCTTCATGCATATGAAGACATGGCTCGGGACCCAGCGGTTTGATGACGACGAAGAGCTCAAAGATGCGGTCACAGGCTGGCTCCAGGCACAAGCGGGTGATTTTTATGCAGAAGGAATTTCAAAGCTTGTGAACAGATACGATAAGTGCCTCAATCGATATGGAGACTATGTAGAAAAATAGTGCAAAAATGCAGTTGTAAGATGTATATATTAAAATATTTTTATTTAACTTGGTGAATTTTTTGCAATCAACTGGAGGTTACTTTCTGAACGGCCCTCGTATATTCAGATAGGATTGTGTTTCTGAGAAGACCTGTATCCAGAAAGCAATTTGCATTTACTGCTTTTTTATTATCATTAACCTAGGTACAAGTTGTAGTGAGGAATCTATCAGCTACAACACTGATGTCATGACCAAATGTGTTATTGGTATAAATGAATTTAATATGTTAACCTTTTTATCCTTCCTATGTTCCTGTCTTAATATTTGTAAGTGCTGCACCACTTTAATCATATATTCTGATTTATTAAACATTTCTGTTTCCAGTTCTGTGTTCTCTAAACTAAACAAATGCTTTCTCCACTTCTTGGGTTTTGTACACATCATTGCAAGATAAAATTTCAAATATTGTCTCTACATATGTTGTAAATACCTTAGCAGGACATTTAACACTTTGTAGATATTTGTGCGAAAGCTATACATTTGAATTATTCTGTTACAGGATGCAGTCCTTCCTCCAATAAAATCTTCAAGGTAAGACTTGACTGTTTTCAATTATAAGCCTTATGTGTACTCTAGAATTTATGTTTTAGTACATGTGTCATAGAGCTTTTGAACTAATACAAACAGATTTACTGTAGAGGTTGCTCTAAGCAAAATCATATGGGATAAAAAGAAATTCCCATACTGAGCATGTTTCTGTCCACAAAATACAACAGATTATATTTGTAATTATGTATATACAAAACTATGTACTTCAACTGCTGTGCTGTAGAGGTTCACTTATATGCCGGTATTTTGTGCCATAAAGTACTACAATATCATACTAGCAGTAACGTCATATAAGAACATGTGTTGTCACTTACATTATGCAGTTCTTGTGTTGTTATTCCTATTTTGGATTCCTTTATATGTCACTTGCTTGTTTTGCTACTTGGAGGACAGTGTATTTGAAATGTCTGGTCACATTTGTTTTTCTCTATTCAAATTTTTTGCACTTCAAAATAGTTTCAACTTCTTTGGAAAATTGGTGTACAATGTCAATCCATGATTTTATTTATGCATGTGTTTGCTTCTTCCTGTATCTTAATTCTGCACATCTTCATTCTGTTTCTTGTCATCTGCATTGTGGATTTCTATTAGATCTGTTGTCAAAGTTAAAGTTACTTTGTTTTACAGGAGTTAATCGTTTCTAATGCAGCACTTCAGACAACATGTAATGTTTCACATTCTAATTAAGTCAGCACTTTGTCCGCATTTTCTTCAGCTTCAGTGAGTGCAAGAGCATCCTTTTCATCTCGTTGTTTTAAAGCACTTTGTGATTGTTTCAGCTTTTACTCCCGCTGGAGCAATGCAGTTCAGTGCGTCCTGACTATGCAAGAGTAAATGTACTTTCAATTTCTTACTGTTTTGTGGTTTATGTAACAATATTTACAAAATACTGAAGGAAATAATTTCTAAGATATCATTGACACAGCTATGATATGGAATTATTCATGTCTGAGCTACAATAATGGTATGCTGTTCTGTCAGATTTGCAAAAAGGAGTGAGTACAACAGTATATTTAATTAGTATATAGGTCACAGAAATTAAATTGTGCTGCTTTTGTATCTTGCTTAGGTTAAGTGCAGTAAGAGTTTCCTAATAATGCAGCATATTATCACCATTTGATACTCCATTAGTGCATATTTTCACTGCTAATTTTGGAATAATAGCAACACATCAATTTATTTATAGTTGTCTGACAGATACATTCTATTTGCTGAAAATACATACAAGTGTTCTCCTGGACCTGGAACCAGTATAGCCATAACTGAAAGTGGCTTCAGAAAATGGGGGACATCTGAATGAAATAAATAACAGTAATTTATAAATTACTTCTCCAAAATTTCTGAATGCCCTACAAATGTTGATGTTCTTTTTCATTTTGTGTTTTATGCAGTTCAATATGATGTTATTCAATATGCTGAACATCAATATGGTAATAAAACCTATATTTTTAAGTTAATAAATGCATTAAACCGCTAAACTTATAATCAAGTACAGAAAGAAACTAAGTTATTTTTTTTCAAAACCACTTTATTCTTATAATTAGTAAGAATTGATTGGGTACATTTATATATATTTACTGTACTGCAATAAAGAGTATCATAAAACATAAAACACAACCTTCTGAAAGTAAGTTTATAGCTAAACATTTTTTGTCTTCCCTAAAAAGTTAAAAAATGACATAGTTCCTTTCTCCAACCAATTCATGTGATTTGTGTGTGATTTTAATAATGTGCAGGATATTTGCTTATAGAATACCATTTTTTTGTTTTATAATAGGGAGGATATTGATTTTAAATTTCAGTCATAATCAATCACTTCTGAAAATGTTGCTATTGCTTCAACATTTTATAACCTGCTTTTACCTAGTAAAACCTTTTTATGTAGTAAAACCTTTCTGTTTTCATATGGGTCTAAGCATTTAGTAATTGATATTACAAGAGATAAAAGTAAAAAGTTGAGGCTAAAGAGGATCAATTTAATCTTATATCTAAGATTCATAATTCCTTTATTAAACTTTCGAACCAATACTTACAAAGATGCAAAACCCATTTTCTGTATAGGTTTGTAACTTAAAGTCTGCATTGGTATATCCTTATCTCTGCTGTAGAGTGTCAACAGGAAGTAATAGTAAAGAGATCAGCTCCTTAGTGGAATTAGGAAAAACCGGAGTAAAATATTAGAGAGAATCCTGAAATTTGAACACTGGAGATCAGTGTTCAGATCAGGGCTATGGCATTGAATTCCTCAGTCTGACCGAATTCTCTCCTTTCATATCTTTATTTCTTCCTCAAAGGAGCAAGGCCCGCCTCGGTAGCATGGTGGTAGCGTGTCTGCCTCACGTTCAAGAGGTCCCGAGTTCGAATCTCGGTCAGGGTGAGTTACCTGGATAAGGTTTTTGCAGGGTTTTCCCTTATCCTGAAAGACGAATGGCGGGTAACTCTTAAGCTCTATGGACCCTGGGCTCATTTGAGCATCATTTCACCCATTCCATTCAACGTCCGATATGACTTAATGTTGGAGGACGTAAATTGCCAAAAAAAAAAAAAAAAAAAAAAAAGAAAACCCTCAAAGGAGCAAGAACCTCTAAGTTCTGCTTCTTCAGCGAAAGCAGTACTCAAAACTTCCTTCACTTGATAGGTGACAGCACAGTAAATGAGTGCAGTGTTTAGTGACGTTTTAAGCATATGGTCCTGTATATCTCTATTTTTCTTCCTGCCATTCTCAAAGACAACTGATAGAGCCAATGACAGAAAAACTCAAAATAAATTCCGAACTTAGTATTTTTGCGGTGACAGTGAATTTATACCGCAAAAGGATTAAGTGTGTTATCCCATTTTAGTGTTTTTCTTTGCCGCGAGAGGAACGAAAGATCAATATACAAGAAGTTTCAATAGTTCAGATACTTTCTTTTTAATTTACGTCCTCCAACGTTAAGTCATATCAGACGGTGATTGGAATGGGTGAAACTGATGCTCAAATGAGCCCAGGGTGCTTAGAGCTTAGGGTTACCCGAAATTCGTCTTACAAAATAAGGGAAACCCCCCGGAGAGACCTTATCCAGGTAACTCAACCTGACCGAGATTCGAACTCGGGACCTCTTGAACGTGAGGTAGACAAGCTACCACTACGCTGAGACCGGAAGTGCAAGCCTCATTGCTGATGTGCTCCAAACCCTTGCATAACAGCAAATGTACAAGAATCTATTTCTCCATTCCTCCGATTGTAAAGACCTCTGTTTTCAGAAGCTTCTGTGGCGAGTTGTTCAGTAAGTATCGGAGTTGTGAATCAGTTCAGTTGTATAGTTCCAATGAATCGGTGAACCTCAGCAGCGTAAATGTGAAAAGTTGTCTGAGAATCGATAAGTAGTGTCAGTCTGCAAACACTGGGTTTAGTGAGCGCTGAGAAGCGACGCGGGTCTATGTTGTAACAAAGACACAAAATAGGCCGTGCCACGTACAAACACGAAAAAACGCACGACCATGCGCTTTTTCGTGTATTTGTAAATAAATCCAAATTACTATTCGATACGTTGGTAACAAAGGAACAGATTAATTTCGTAGTCGAGAACGTGTTGGTCAAGAGGCCACATAGAACACGTGAAGAACTGTCAACGACCAAGTAAACAAGCCAGGAGAAAAAGAGCAAGTGTCCGCAAGAACGTGTTGGGGAAGAGGCCACCTAGAACACGTCAAGAACTGTCAACGGCCAAGTGAACAAGCCGGGAGAAAAGGAGTAAGCGTCCGCGAGAATAAGTCAAGCAAGAGTCCACATAGAACACGCGAAGAACTCAACGGCCAAGTGAACAAGCCAGGAGAAAAGGAGTAAGTGTCGCCGAGAATTTGTTGGGGAAGAGGTTACCTAGAACACGTGAAGAACTGTGAACGGCCAAGTCAACAAGCCGAGAGAAAAGGAGTAAGTGTCCGCGAGAACGTGTTGAGGGAGATGCTACCTAGAACAGGCGAAGACCTGTCAACGGCCAAGTGAACAAGCCAGGAGAAAAGGTGTAAGTGTCGGCGAGAGCTTGTTAGGGAAGAGGCTACTTAGAACACCTGAAGAACTGTGAACGGAGAAGTGAACATGCGAGGAGAAAATAAGTATGTGTTTGCGAGAATGTGTTGGGGAAAGGGCTACCTACAACACATGAAGAACTCTCAAAGGACAAGTAATCATGCCAGGAGGAAAGGAGTAAGTGTCGGCGAGAACTTGTTGGGTAAGAGGCTACTTAGAACACGCGAAGAACTCAATGGCTAAGTGAACAAGCCTGGAGAAAAGAAGTATGTGTTTGCGAGAACGTGTTGGAGAAGAGGCTGCCTAGAAGACACGAACTCTCAGAAGCCAAGTAATCGTGCCAGGAAAAAAGGTGCAAGTGTGGGCTAGAACTTGTTGGGGAAGAGGCTACCTAGAATACTTGAAAAATTGTCGAAGGTGAAATGAAGAAGCCAGGAGGATAGGAGTAGGCGTCCGCGAGAACATGTTGGGGAAGAGGCTACCTGGAACACCTGAAGAACTGTGAACGACCAAGTGAACAAGCCTGGAGAAAAGGAATATGTGTTTTCGAGAACGTATTGGGGAATGGACTACCTAGAACACACGAAGAGCTCTCAGTGGCCAAGTAGTCATGCCTGGAGTAAAGTTGTAAGTGTCGGCGAGAAATTGTTGCGGCAGAGGCTACCTAGAATACGTGAAGTACTCTCAACAGCCAAGTAATTAAGCCAGGAGGAAAGGAGTAGGTGTCAGCGAGAACGTGTTGGGGTAGAGGCTACCTAGAACACACGAAGAACTCTCAAAAGGCCAACTGTTCAAGCCAGGAGAAAAGGAGTAAGCGTCAGCGAGAACGTGTTGGACAAGAGGCAACCTAGAACACGCCAAGATACTCTCAACGGCCATATGAACAAGCAAGGAGAAAAGGAGTAAGTGTTGGCAAAAACTTGTTAGGTAACCGGCTACCCAGAACACGTGAACTGTCAACGGCCAAGTGAACAAGTCGGGAGCAAGGGAGTGTGCTTCTGCGAGAACGTTTTGGGGAAGAGGCTATTTAGAATACGTGAAGAACTCTCAACGGCCACATGAACAATCCAGGAGAAAAGGAGGAAATGTCGGGGACAACGTGCTGGGTAAGAGCCTACCTAGAACACGCGAAGAACTCAACGGCCAAGCGAACAAGTCAGGAGAAAAGGACAGTGTCGGCGAGATATTTATTGGTAAGAAGCTACATAGAACCCTTGGACTGCCAACGGCCAAGTGAACAAGCCAGGAGAAATGGAGTAGGTGTCCGGTAGAACGTCTTGGGGAAGAAACTACCTAAATACGTGAAGAACTGACAACGGCCAACTGAACAAGCCGGGAGGAAAGGAGGAAGTTTCGGCGACAATGTGTTGGGTACGAGGCTGCCTAGAACACGCGAAGAACTGTCAACAGCCAAGTGAAAAATCCAGGAGAAAACGAGGAAGTGTCAGCGAGCACGTGTCGGGTAAGAGGCTACCTAGAGTACGTGAAAAACTGTCCAAGGTCAATTGAAGAAGCCAGGAGGAAAGGAGTAGGCGTTCGCGAGAACGTGTCGGTGAAGAGGCTACCTAGAACATACGAAGAACTTTCAACGGCCAAGTGATCAAGCCAGGGGAAAAGGAATAAGAGTCAGCGAGAACATGTTGTACAAGAGGCAACCTAGAACACGCGAAGAACTCTGAACGGCCAATTGATCAAGCCAGGAGAAAAGAAGTAAGTGTCGGCGAAAACTTGTTTGGGAAGCGGCTACCCAGAGCACGTGAACTGTCAACGACCAAGTGAACAAGTCGGGAGCAAGGGAGTGTGCTTCTGCGAGAACGTTTTGGGGAAGAGGCTATTTAGAATACGTGAAGAACTCTCAACGGCCAAGTGAACAATCCAGGAGAAAAGGAGGAAATGTCGGGGACAACTTGTTGGGTAAGAGGCTGCCTGGAATACGTAAAGAACTGTGAACATAGTGAACAGCAAGCAGAAAAGGGGTAAGTGTCCGAGAGAACACGTGAAGAACTGTGAACGGCCAAGTGAACAAGCTTGGAGAAAAGGAGTATATGCTTGCGAGAACGTGTTGGGGAAGAGACTACCTAGAACACACGAAGAACTCTCAGCGGCCAAGTAGTCATGCCTGGAGAAACGGTGTAAGTGTCGGCGAGAAATTGTTGCGGCAGAGGCTACCTAGAATACGTGAAGAACTCTCAACGGCCAAGTAATTAAGCCAGGAGGAAAAGAGTAGGTGTCCGCGAGAACGTGTTGTGATAGAGACTACCTAGAACACACGAAGAACTCTCAATGGCCAAGTGTTCAAGCCAGGAGAAAATGAGTAAGTGTCAGCGAGAACGTGTTGGAAACAGGCAACCTAGAACACGCGAAGAACTCTCAACGATCATATGAACACGCCAGGAGAAAAGGAGTAAGTGTTGGCAAAACTTGTTGGGGAACCGGCTACCCAGAGCACGTTAACTGTCAACGGCCAATTGAACAAGTCGGGAGGAAAGGAGTATGTTTCTGTGAGAATGTTTTGGAGAGGCGGCAACTTAGAACACGTGAAGAACTCTCAACGGCCGAGTGAATAATCCAGGAGAGAGGGAGGAAATGTTGGCGAGAATGTGTTGGATAAGAGCCTACCATGAACACGCGAAGAACTGAACGGCCAAGTGAACAAGCCAGAAGAAAAGGAGTAGGTGTCGGCGGGAACTTGTTTGGTAAGAAGCTACATAGAACGCTTGAAGAACTCCCAACGGCCAAGTGAACAAGCCAGGAGAAAAGCAGTAAGTGTCAGCGAGAACTTGTTGGACAAGAGGCAACCTAGAACATGCAAAGAACTCTCCACGACCATATGAACAATCCAGGAGAAAAGGAGTAAGTGTTGGCTAAAACTTGTTGGGGAACCGGCTACCCAGAACACGTGAACTGTCAACGGCCAAGTGAACAAGTTGGGCGGAAAGGAGTATGTTTCTGCGAGAATGTTTTGGGAAGGGGCTACTTAGAACACGTGAAGAACTCTCAACGGCCAATGAATAATCCAGGAGAAAAGGAGGAAATGTCGGCGAGAACGTGTTGGGTAACAGCCTATCTAGAACACGCGAAGAACTCAACGGCCAAGTGAACATGCCAGGAGAAAAGGAGTACGTGTCGGCGAGAACTTGCTTGGTAAGAAGCTACATAGAACCCTTGAAGAACTCCCAACGGCCAAGTGAACAAGCCAGGAGAAAAGGAGTAAGGGTCTGCTAGAATGTCTTGGGGAAGAAACTACCTAAATATGTTAAGAACTGACAACCGCCAACTGAACAAGCCGGGAGGAAAGGAGAAAGTGTCTGCTAGAATGTCTTGGGGAAGAAACTACCTAAATATGTGAAGAGCTGACAACGCCCAACTGAACATGCCGGGAGGAAAGGAGTAAGTTTCGGCGAGAACGTGTCGGGGAAGAGGCTACCCAGAACACGTGAAGAACTATCAACGGCCAAGTGAACAAGCCGGGAGGAAAGGAGGAAGTTTCGGCGACAACGTGTTGGGTAAGAGGCTAGCCAGAACACGTGAAGAACTGTCAACGGCCAAGTGAACAAGCCGGGAGGAAAGGAGAACGTTTCGGCGACAACGTGTTGGGTAAGAGGCCGCCTAGAACACGCAAAGAACTAAATGGCTTACTGAACTATCCAGGAGAAAAGGAGTAAGTGTCGGCGAGAACTTGTTAGGGAAGAAGCTAAATAGAACACATGAAGAACTATGAACGCCAAGTGAGCAAGCCAGGAGAAAAGGAGCCCGCCTTTGCAGCGTGGTGGTAGCATGTTACCCTACGTTCAAGAGGTCCCGAGTTCGAATCTTTTCAGATGAGTTACCTTGATAAGTCAAAGTATAAACTTGAAAGAAGCGTAGGGACAGTGAAGCACAAATTAGTACAAAAGTGAATCGAGAATATATTGACACATTGCTTCACTCACACTGTTTATTCACAGGACATGTTTCAAGAGCTCTTGCTCCTATCCTCAGCTGATACTCGACTAGTGCAAGTTGTAGTGGTTTCTTCTTTCTCCGTATTGTCAATAGATGGCGTGATGTACTTGTCAAAGATGTCCGGTGGTGGAGTTTCAAAATTCATGACTCTATGACGATTTTTGTTAATGAAGATTTTTTCCCATACGGAAAGGTCTATGGGGTGATTAACGTATTTTATTAGAGATGTTTCCAAATTGATGTCATGTCTAGTATTCAAAAAATGAAAAGCCACTGCTGATTTTTCTGTTTCACCATTTTTAATGTTTCTCATATGTTCTTTAGTTCTGATGTTAATATTTCTTTTTGTTTTTCCTATATAAATTTTAGGGCAAGTTTCACATTTGATCTCATAGATTCCTGGTTTTTCTTTGGTAGTGATTGAATTTTTGGGAGGGCCTTTTAACAAATTTCTGATATTAAACCTATTTTGAGGTGCAAGAGTTATGTTGTGTTTTGAGAAGATTTTTTGGAATTTGTTATAGGCTGATGGGTGGAAGGTGAATTTTTTAAAAAGTTTTTTCTCTTTTTCTCCTGTAGGTTCTAGGGTGGTGGTTTCTTTTATTTTCTTAGCTTTGTTGAGTCTGTTAACAGTTTTGTCTACTAAATTTGGGTTGAAACCGTTGGATATAGCTACTTTTTTTATGTGTAGGTATTCTTCTTGATAATCTTCTCTGTTTAGTGGAAAGTTGATCATCCGAAAGATTAAACTGTTGAAAATGGCATGTTGGTGTTGTTTTGGGTTGAAACTGTTGTTCTTAATGTAATTATCTGTGTGTGTCGGTTTCCTGTAGATACCAAAAGTGAGTTTGTTGTTAATTTTTTTGATCTTGATGTCCAAAAAGGGGAGCACACCATCCTCTTCTGTTTCCAATGTAAATTTTATAGCTGGATTTTGTATATTCAAAAGTTTAAGACCATCTTGTATGAGTTTTTTAGGTACTATTGCAAAAATGTCGTCAACATAGCGATACCACACTTTGAACTAATTTGGAAAAGCTTTTGTGATATGTGTTTCAAAAGCACTCATGAATAAATCTGCCAAGAAGGGAGACAATGGGTTGCCCATAGCTAGGCACGTTTTTTGTTTATAGATCTGTCCATTAAAGCTGACAAAATTTTGATTGATACAAATTTCTGTAAGTTGTGAAAGTTCTTCTATTTCTTCAGGTGTTATTTGTATTGATTCCAGCCATTTTTTGAGAAGTGGAATAAGCTCATTGGTAGGTATACTTGGATATAAAGAAATGACGTCAAAGGAAACTAAAGCATCTGTAGAGTTGATCTTTGTGTCCTTCAGAATATTTAACAATTCAAACGAGTTTTTGATACTTAAATTTTCAAATTTTGTGAAGGATCTGAAGATTTGAACCAGCCATTTTGATAGTTGGTAAGTGGGTGCATCAATGTTATTAATTATTGGTCTGAGGGTAATTTCAGGTTTATGTATTTTGGGTAAACCATATATGTATGGTGTTTTTGGACTGTCTATTTTATTGTTCAATTTATCTCTTTTAGTCATGATTTTACTGTTTTTAATTGCTAATTCCACAGATTTGCATGCTTTCTTTAATGGATTGTTTTCTAGTTTAACAAATTCTTTTCCGTTTAAAGGTTGTCCATTTTTTTGCGATAGTCTTCTTCGTCCAATATTACTATTTTGTTACCCTTGTCTGCTTTTGTGTAGACTACCGGTTTTTCATTTAAATTTTTGATTAATTTTTTTATATGAATATCTTTTTGAATTTGCATTTTGAATATGATCTAGAGTTTCTAAGCATTGTGTTCTGATCGTAGATTTTTTGTTATCGGGCAAATTATATATCGCTATTTCAATGTCCGCGATATAGTTTTCAATGCTTTTGTGTAATCTACACATGTTTTTAGGCCTTTGTTTAGAAAATCTATTTCTTTCTCCACTAAACAGAGAAGATTATCAAGAAGAATACCTACACATAAAAAAAGTAGCTATATCCAACGGTTTCAACCCAAATTTAGTAGACAAAACTGTTAACAGACTCAACAAAGCTAAGAAAATAAAAGAAACCACCACCCTAGAACCTACAGGAGAAAAAGAGAAAAAACTTTTTAAAAAATTCACCTTCCACCCATCAGCCTATAGCAAATTCCAAAAAATCTTCTCAAAACACAACATAACTCTTGCAGCTCAAAATAGGTTTAATATCAGAAATTTGTTAAAAGGCCCTCCCAAAAATTCAATCACTACCAAAGAAAAACCAGGAATCTATGAGATCAAATGTGAAACTTGCCCTAAAATTTATATAGGAAAAACAAAAAGAAATATTAACATCAGAACTAAAGAACATATGAGAAACATTAAAAATGGTGAAACAGAAAAATCAGCAGTGGCTTTTCATTTTTTGAATACTAGACATGACATCAATTTGGAAACATCTCTAATAAAATACGTTAATCACCCCATAGACCTTTCCGTATGGGAAAAAATCTTCATTAACAAAAATCGTCATAGAGTCATGAATTTTGAAACTCCACCACCGGACATCTTTGACAAGTACATCACGCCATCTATTGACAATACGGAGAAAGAAGAAACCACTACAACTTGCACTAGTCGAGTATCAGCTGAGGATAGGAGCAAGAGCTCTTGAAACATGTCCTGTGAATAAACAGTGTGAGTGAAGCAATGTGTCAATATATTCTCGATTCACTTTTGTACTACCTTGATAAGGTTTATTTGGGGCTTTTCCCTTATCCTGTAAGATGAATGTGGAGTAACTTCATGCTCCATGGACCCCGGACTCATTTGAGCATCATTTACCCATTCCATTCATTGTCCGATATGACTTAACGTTGGAGGAAGTAAATTACAAACAAACAGGAGAAAACGTGTAAGTGTACGCGAGAACGCATTGGGAATTTAGCTACTTAGAACACGCGAAGAACTCCCAACGGCCAAGTGAAATAGCCAGGAGAAAAGGAGTAAGCGTCGGCGAGAACTTGTTGGGAAAAGGGCTACCTAGAATACGTTAAGAACTGTCGAAGGCCAAGTGAAGAATCCAGGAGGAAAGGAGTAAGTGTCTGCGAGATTGAGTTGGGGAGGAGGCTACATAGAGCACGTGGAGAAATCTCAACGACTAAGTGAACAATCCAGGAGAAAATAAGGAAGTGTCGGCGAGAACGTGTTGGGTAAGAGAATACCTAAAACACGCGAAGAACTCTTACGGCCATGTGAACAAGTCAGGAGAAAAGGAGTAAGTGTCGGTGAGAACTTGTTAGGGCAGAAACTACACGGAACACGTAAAGAACTGTGAACGGCCAAGTGAACATGCCAGCAGAGACGGAGTAAGTGTCCTTGAGAACGTGTTGGGTAAAAGGCTACTTAGAACACGCGAAGAACTCTCCACGGACAAGTGAACAATCATGAGAAAAAGAGGAAATGTCTGCGAGAACGTGTTGGTTAAGAGAATACCTAGAGCACGCGAAGAACCCAATGACAAGTGGACAAGCCAGGAGAAAAGTATTAAGTGTCGGCGAGACTTGTTAAGGAAGAAGCTACATAGAAGACGTGAAGAACTGTGAACGGTAAAGTGAACAAGCCAGGAGAAAAGGAGTAAGTGTCCGCGAGAACATTTTGGGGAAGAGGCTACTTAGAACACGCGAAGAACTCTCAACGGCCAACTGAACTAGCCAGGAGAAAATGAGGAAGTGTCGGCCAGAACTGGTTGCGGAAACGGCACACAGAATACGTGAATAATGTCGAAGGCCAAGTGCAGAAGGCAGGAGGATAGGAGTAAGTGTGCTTGAGAACGTGCTGGGGAAGGGGCTATCTAGAACACGCGAAGAACTCGCAATGGCCAAGTGAACAAGCCAGGAGAAAAAGAGTAAGTGTCCGCGAAAACTTGGTGGAGCAGAGGCTACCTAGAACACGTGGTGAACTACAAACAGCAAGTGAACAAGCCCGTAGAACAGGAGTAAGTGTCCGCGAAAATGTGTTGGGGACGTGGATACTTAGAACACGCGAAGAACTCTCAACGCCCAAGTGAAATACGCAGGAGCAAAGGAGTAATTGTCGGCGAGAACTCGTTGGGGAAGAGGCTACTTAGAACACGCCAAGCGGAATCGCCAGGAGAAAAGGAGTAAGTTTCGGTGAGAACTTATTGGGGAAGAGGCTACCTAGAACACGTAAACGTCCAAGTGAACAACTTGGGAGGAAACGAGTAAGTGTCCTCGGGAACGCGTTTGGGAAGAGGCTACCTAGAACACGTGAAGAATTCTCAACGGCCAAGTGAATAAGTTAGGAGAAAAGGAGTAAGTGTCGGCGAATATCTGTTAGGGAAGAGGCTACCCAGAACACGTGAAGAACTGTCAACGACCAAGTGAACTAGCCGGGAGGAATGGAGGATGTGCCGGCGAGAATGTTTTGTGTAAGAGGCCGCCTAAAACACGCGAAGAACTAAATAGCTTAGTGAACAATCCAGAATGAAAGGAGTAAATGTCTACGAGAACGTTTTGGGGAAGAGAGTACTTGCAACACGTGAAGAACTGTCAACGGCCAAGTGAACAATCCACGAGAAATGGAGGATGTGCCGGCGAGAACGTTTTGTTAAAGAGGCCGCCTAGAACACGCGAAGAACTCAATGGCTTAGTGAACAATCCAGAAGGAAAGGAGTAAGTGTCGGCGACAACTTATTAGGAAGAAGCTAAATAGAACACGTGAAGAACTGTGAACGGCCAAGTGAACAAACCAGGAGAATAGGAGCTCACCTTGGTAGCTTGGTGGTAGCATGTCTGCAACATGTTCAAGAGGTCCCGAGTTCGAATCGCGGTCAGGTGAGTTACCTCGATAAGGTTTTTTTGTGGTTTTCCCTTATCCTGTAAGACGAATGTTGAGTAACTCTGAGCGCCATGGACCCCGGACTTATTTGAGCATCATTTCACCCATTCCATTCATCGTCCGATATGACTTAACGTTGGAGGACGTAAATTACAAAGAAGCAAACACGAGAATGACAGTAAGTGTCCGCGAGAACGTGTTGGGGAAGAAGCTACTTAGAACACGCGAAGAACTCTCAACGGCCAAGTGAACAAACAAGTAGAAAAGGAGCAAATGTCGGCGAGAACTTGTTGGGTGGAGGCTACCTGGAATACGTGAAGAACTTTCGAAGGTCAAATGAAGAAAGTAGCAGGAAAAGTAGATGTCCGCGAGAACGTGTTGGGGAAGAGGCCACTTAGAGCACGCGAAGAACTCTCAATGGCCAAGTGAACAAGCCAGGAGGAAAGGAGTAGGTGTCGGTGAGAACTTGGGGAAGAGGCTACCTAGAACACGTGAAGAGCTGTCAACGGCCAAGTGAACAAGCCAGGAGAAAAGGAGTAAGTGTCCTTGAGAACTTGCTAGGGAAGAGGCTACCTAGAATACGTGAAGAACTCTCGAAGGCCAAGGGAAGAAGGCAGGAGGAAAGCAGTAAGTGTCCGCGAAAACGTGTTGGGGAAGAGGCTATCTAGAACACGCGAGGAACACCCAACGGCCAAGTGAACAAGCCAGGGGAAAAGGAGTAAGTGTCCGCGAGAACGTGTTGGGGAAGAGGCTACCTAGAACATGTGATGAACTGTGAACGGCCAAGTGAACAAGCCAGGAGGAAAGGAGTAAGTGTCCGCGTGTACGTGTTGGGGAATAGGCTACCTAGAACACGTGAAGAACTGTCGAAGGCTCAGTTGATATGCCAAAAGAAAAGGAATAAGTGTCGGTGAGAACTTGTTGAAGAAGAGGCTACCTAGAACACGTGAAGAACTGTAAACGGCCAAGTGAACAACTTAAGCCGAAAGGAGGAAGTGTCCTCGGGAACCTGTTGGGGAAGAGGCTGCTTAGAACACGTGAAAAACTGTCAACAGCCAAGTGAACAAGTTAGGAGAAAAGGAGGAAGTGTCGGCGGGAACTTGTTGGGGAAGAAGCTAAATAGAAAACGTGAAGAACTGTGAACGTTCAAGTGAAATAACCATGACAAAAGGAGTTTGTGTCCGCGAGAACTTTTTAGGGAAGAAGCTACTTAGAACACGTGAAGAACTCTCAACGACCAAGTGGAAGAGCCAGGAGAAAACAAGTGTCGGCGGGAACTTGTTGGCGAAGAAGCTACCTAGAATACGTGAAGAACTGTGGAAGGCCAAGTGAACAAGCCAGGAGATAAGGAGTGTCATCGAGAACTTGTTGGGGAAGAGCCTACTTAGAACACGTGAAGAACTGTCAACGGCCAAGTGAGCAACCCGGGAGGAAAGGAATAAGTGTCCGCAAAAACGTTTTGGGGAAGAGGCTACCTAGATCACGCGAAGAACTCTCAACGTCAGATGAACAAGCCAGCAGAAAAGGAGCAAGTGCCGGCGAAAATTTGTTGGGGTGGAGGCTACCCAGAACACATGAAGAATTGTCAACGGCCAAGTGAACAAGCCGTGAGGAAAGAAGTAAGTGTCTTCGAGAACGTGTTGGGTAAGAGGCCGCCTAGAACACGCGAAGAACTCAATGGCTTAGTGAACAATCCAGGAGAAAAGAAGTAAGTGTCGGCGAGAACATGTTAGGGAAGAAGCTAAATAGAACACGTGAAGAACTGTGAACAGCCAAGTGAACAAGCCAGGAGAAAGGGAGTCCGCCTTGGTAGCGTGGTGGTATCATGTCTGCCCCACTTTCAAGAAGTCCCGAGTTCGAATGTTGGTCAGCTGAGTTACCTGGATAATGTTTCTTCCGTGGTTTTCCCTTGTCCAGTAAGACGAATGTGGAGTAACTGTAAGCTCCATGGACCCTGGACTCATTTGAGCGTCATTTCGCCCATTCAATTCATCGTCCTTTATGACATAACGTTGGAGGACGTAAATTACACACAAACAGAAGAAAGGGAATGTATCCGCGAGAACGTGTTGGGGAAGAGACTTCTTAGAACATGCGAAGAACTCTCAACGGCAAGTGAACAAGCCAGGAGAAAAAGAGTGTCGGCGAGGACTTGTTGGGGAAGAGGGTACCTAGAATACGTGAAGAACTGTCGAAGGCGAAGTGAAGAAGGCGGGAGGAAAGGAGTAGGTGTCCGCGAGAACGTGTGGGGGAAGAGGCTACTTAGAACACGCCAAGAACTCTCAACAAGCCAGGAGAATAGGAGTAAAAGTCGGCAATAACTTGTTGGGGAACAGGCTACCTAGAATACGTGAAGAACTGCCAACGGCCAAGTGAACAAGCCGGGAGGAAAGAAGTAAGTGTCGGCGAGAACGTGTTGAAGTGAGGAAGCAGTTTATATCAGGTACTCAAATTGCTTCCTCGCATGCTGGCATCACCCCTCCCAGATGTACGCATGTTTCTTCAACTTGCAAACAAAGCAGCGATCATTGAATGCGTGGAGAGGTGCAACAGTAATGAAGTTGTGTCCAGAATTTGCACCATGTTAAAATTTGTACAAAACAATGGTATATGAGAACCCCACATCTACAAAGTGAGTGAATACTTAATTTGAAGCTATTAAGTGTGAATCACACCACTCTACCATTGTCGTTGTTTGCCACGAGGTAAGGAATAATATGAAGCATCCCAGTGCAGCTACTAGCAGACGTAATGAAGCTGAAGGCATGCAAATTATTACGTAAAAACAAAGCTAGTAATGGTGAAGCAAGAAATACTACACAAATGTAATTATTTTTTATAAAAAGATCACTTTATCTCTTAATATAGTTTCATCAGTTTCTTTAAAGGTAAGTGATGATTTTCTTATATTTGTGTAGTATGCGATGATTGTTTTACCGTGTTGATGTGTTGCAGACCGTTCGATTTGGTACACTTAAAAGATTGGAGTTCAACATGGTCCCATTTCTTTTTCAGAACGTTTCCTCCATGACCGGCAGGGTATAACGGGGGTATCAAAAGCCATCCTTAGGTTGGCTTAGAGTTGTCAGTAGTTAGTTGTCCATTAAGTATCATAGTTGTTTACAATTCGCCAGCAGGTGCAATATAAAATTGACAATTACCCAAGCATTTAATGTGAGCTGAAAAGCGACAAGCATTTGTAAAAACAGTGAAAGTGATTGTAAGTTATTGCATATAAAAATTTACTTGTTTTAGTTAACTTTAAAATGTCCTTTGATACAACATTTATTATACATTTTAGTACATTTTCGCCCGAATTATGCAATTCTTATTTGTATTTAATCCAGGAGCTTCTAAGGTCTTCATTCAGATTGGGCAAAATTAAGTTATTGTTACTTCTTAGGATCCAGCCCTACATGAAGTAAGTATGAAATGTAAATTTTAATGAAGCACTTAATTTAAAAAGTGCATTTTGATGACAATTATATCTGATAGTTTGTTTATTTATTAGCAACATCATGTACCTCTGAGTCATATTTGGTTGCTAATTCATTTGTATCTTGTGGTGGATATGGAACCACCGTTGAATTCCATCATCTGAAATGATCCATTGACTTTATATGTGTTTTTTTCGGATAGTGATCGCTTTCTTACGAAAACTTTTAGTGCCAGGTTTATAGACACAGAAATTAATTACAAAATATGTGAATAGTTGCCTTTATAGTAAACAGTAATGGTGATGTAATTTTAAGTTCATATAACAAGCATTGCTTATATTGCCAAAAACACAAAACACTATGTTCATTGGAAAGACTTTATTATTTATTTGAAGATATTGTGGATTAACAAATATACTTAGTTATAAAGAACAGCATAGTTACCTTACATGAATTGGTTTAACTATGATTGTCACCGATTTCTGTCTCTGTACTGACTGATTCTGCCTTAAGATTTTATAATCTTGTTATTACACAAAATGATACTAAGTTCCGCAACATTTCAGATTATACCCAGAAACAGTTCCTGTTGCTATTCTTGGCATGCCATCATTGTTATCTGCTGAAGACCCAGCAAGAGATACAAACTTCTGTAATGGAATCGATCGTCTTGAATATGATCATCAAAAATGTGATGGTACATGTGATGTCCTAACTGCAAGGGAATACGTACACTCTGATCAATATGGAAAACGTAGTAATGGGGCAGACATGTATCTAGATACTTTGTACTTAAAACACAGTAGTATAAGTGATAAGAGCAAAACAACTCAACAGTGTAGCACGTCTGAGAAAAGTGTTAGCTCTGTATCGAGTTTACAAATACATAGTTCAATTCATGTGGGTAAGAAATCACATCAATGTATAGTTTGTAACAAGAGCTTTACTAAGTTGTCGAATTTGAAAAGACATAATTTAGTTCATGAAGGTAAAAAGGAACACAAATGTAAAGTTTGTGATAAGAGCTTTACTCAGTTTTCACATTTGAAAACACATACTTTCCTTCATGAAGGTAAGAAGCCACACCAATGTAAAGTTTGTAATAAGAGTTTTACTCATTTGTACGCTTTGAAAACCCATAATCTAGTTCATGAAAGTAAGAAGCCACACAAATGTAAAGTTTGTGATAAGAGCTATACTCAGTTGTCATATTTGAAAACACATAATTTAGTCCATGAAGGTAAGAAGCCATACAAATGTAAAGTTTGTGATAAGAGCTATATTCAGTTGTCACATTTGAAAACACATAATTTAGTTCATGAAGGTAAGAAGCCATACAAATGTAAAGTTTGTGATAAGAGCTATATTCAGTTGTCACATTTGAAAACACATAATTTAGTTCATGAAGGTAAGAGGCCCTACAAATGTAAAGTTTGTGATAAGAGCTTTACTCAGTTGTCAAATTTGAAAAGACATAATTTAGTTCATGAAGGTAAGAAGCCACACAAATGTGAAGTTTGTAATAAGAGCTTTACTCAGTTGTCAAATTTGAAGACACATAATTTAATTCATGTAGGTAAGAAGCAACACCAATGTTAAGTTTATGATAAGAGCTTTACTCATTGGTATGCTTGGGAAACACATAATCTGGTTCATGAAGGTAAGAGGCTTCACATGTAAAGCATGTGATAAGCGCTATACTCAGTTGTCACATTTGAAATCACATAATCTAGTTCATGAAGGTAAGAAGCCACACAAATGCAAAGTTTGTGATAAGAGCTTTACTCATTTGTACACTTTGAAAAAAAATAATTTCGTTCATGAAGGTAAGGACGCCACACCAATGTAAAGTTTGTGGTAAAAGCATTACCTGATTACTTGGTTGTCACATTTGAAAAGACATAATTTAGTTCACGAAGGTAAGAACCCATAACAATGCAAAGTTTGTGATAAGAGCTTCACTCATTTGTAACATTTGAAAACACATAATTTAGTGCATGAAGGTAAGAAGGAACACCAATGAAAAGCTTGTGGGAAAACCTTTACTCAATTGTCACATTTGAAAAGACGTAATTTAGTTTTGAAGGTAACAAGTCCTACCAATGTAAATTTTCTGGTAAGAGCTTTAATGATTTTCTAATTTGAAAAGACAATTTAGTTCATGAATGGAAGAAGTCACACCAATGTTAAGTTTGTAATGGGAGCTTTACTCAGTTTTCAACTTTAAAACCGCATAATTTAGTTCATCTCGGCAAGAAGGCACGCCAATGTAAAGTTTGTGCTAAGGGGTTTAGACGGTTGTCACTTTTGAAAACGCATTGTTTAATTAATGAAGGTAACAGCACACAATAATGTGATAAATACTCATTGTGAAGTCTCCAAAGCCATAATTTCATTGTTCAGGGTATGAAGTGGAAATGAATACTGGTACCAGAGCACTGCTTGTCTCGTTTCAAGGAAGCAGTTCTTATTGAACGGGAAAGAGGTGGTTTTGGTTAGTTTTCGTCTCAGCATCTTTATGGTGTTTATTATCATTATTATTTAGTTCATGTTTAATAAAAATAATAATTTATATATATAATAGTTGGAATTACATAGTCAACAATTATGTAAATCTGTCAAATAATTTCATCTGGGAGTCTGGCAATAAACAATTCAATTGAATCGCTTTGTAACATTACTAGTCCCACCAGCTCTTTAATGCAGTGACATTCGTTGAATTCCCAGCTTCCGTTATTTTGAAAGCGAACTCACAATTGGTTTCCTTACTACGTACTTAATAGAACCTCGATAGTCATTTTCACATTTGTTCAGAAAGGCGAGAAAAGTACATGTTTATAACTTTTCTCTTGTTAGTTGGGCAGAAGTACCTGTCACATTGGCTAGAAGCAACAGTTCATCACTTTAGCAGGTTGAATAATAAAATCGTCAAGATAGTTTTCAGGTGTAGCTTTATGTTGAGTTTTTTCTCCCAGCTAATACAAATGTTCCATAGAAGCACTGAAAATATTTCTTCTGAGTATGATATTGATCAGTTATCGCATTTATAGCTCTAGGAACCGAGTAGAAATGGCATAACTGGCCGATCACAAGTTTATTAATTGTTATGACAAACATTGCACTTCACAAACAAATGTTAGATTAACAGCCGTGTTAAATATCTTGTGAAACTACCAAGTCATGTTTCTGTTAAGTCATTAAGAATTATCAATAGTCAAGATGGCAGGCATGAACGTAGCTTTCAATGTCGATTTGTCATTTAAATCACCCAAATAACATTCCTAACACAGTATGGCTTCGAGGAGAAATAATTTTGAGAAGCTATTACAAGATTTTCTACAGAGGTGTAAACTGTCGAAACGAGTTGCTATAAAGGTTACTGCAGAAGTTCGAGAGATTAGTACTTGCTACATAAGTAATATGGCGAGTATTAATGACTGCAATTTTATAATTCACTGAATTCTGTGGATAATACACTGTGTTATCCTATCTTGAAGCGTTAAAGTCACTCTCCACTTCTTCCTCGCACTTCGTTTCAAATCTGCGTAATACTGACAAAATAGCTTCGTACTCTTGGTTCTGACAGTTGCATTGGAATAAAACTCATTTCCAAATTTTCCCAAGTCCCACCTTTCTCTGTCATATTTATCGCATCATTCCCCTTATTTACTACAACATCTTCATATTTAGTTACTTATTTTGACTAGCAATTCTTTATCCATTTGTCCATGGCTTCTCTTCACACAGCCGCTTCATGTATCTGTTGCATTCAGTAATATATCAGCAGTACCAGTGTGAGTCGTGGTCCTATGCTGTATTGTTTAGCAGTTTCCTGCAAGTTTTTATTTATTTCATCTCTTAGAGCTTGATTCATCTCACAGTTTTCGCGTTTCAAAGAATTACCAGCAGCTTCTCATTGTGAAATCTTATGGAGCATTTCAATGTAGAAAATGTATGTAGGTGGTGATTCCGAATTGATGGACTCATCACTTTCGATCGTTACTAGCCTCAACTTTGCATGAATGTCTGGCCGCACTATTTCCATGTTTCTGTTGTTTTGAAAGCAATGTCACAAAAATTGATTGCATACCGTGCCTTTGACATAGTCTCCGTTGAGCAAGGGAGAAAGGTACAAGTTTAGGATGCTTTTCCTGGTCCATGGGCTGACATGGCAGTGACTTTGGGTAGCCGAGAGGGAGCATCACATGAGACAGATGACAGTCAGCATTGTTAAACTACCTTCCAGTTGTAGTTTTATCTTCTTCAGTTCTTTTCTCACAGCTGAAACAAATGTTCCACGAAAGCATTGAGAGAATATTTCTCAGTTCAGACATGCCTTCGTCTGAGAACAACATAGAAGTGGTAGCGCACTGAAGACGTTTGTGTTACGATTGACCAATCAGTATTAGCGGAAGTTTATGCGTCCCTTTGCTTTATTTGGACGGCTGGGGGTCCTTAACCAATCTTGTCTTAGAAGCCGAAATAATAATTGTAAAGAAAGCAGCTGTTTATACCATTGTAATTAACATCACACCAGCCACACGCCATTCCTCTTTGGACAATCAGAAGCTGGATCAGCCACGATCTGGTTTTTATGGAGTAAAGAAATTCAGGGATATTCCTTGTTATTTGCGTCTAGAATACTTACACTTTCTTCAAATGAGAAAAAATTAATAGATTTCATTTTCTCCTAGCTACACAAACGGAATATAATTTCAAAGACATATCGTTATATCCAGCTGTTCTCTTAAATGATTTGACTCTCCCTTAAATACTAATGTATTCCCGTATTCTCTTGGACCTTATTTATCTTGATGAACATGCAGTAAACAAAGCAATAAGCGTATATAAGAATAGTCAATATAGGAGAACCAAAAGTCATGTAAGTGTAATACATAAGATTTTTGCCTAGTTGCATTACTATAAATTATTACCCCCGACTTCGAATCTCGGTCAGGGTGAGTTACCTGGATAAGGTTTTTTCCTATCCTAAGAGATGAACGTCGGGTAACTCTAAGCTTCATGGACCCTGCACCCATATGAGCATAATTTCACCCATTCCATTCATCGTCCGATATGACTTAAAAAGTTAAAGGATGTAAACTACAAAAAATATTGCCAGCAATTAACATTTGAACATCTTTTTTTTTTCACATGTTATTGATCTTAAGTCTTTCTTAAGCAGAATGTATTAGAGTACAGAAATAGGGTTAAAACAGTCTCAGATAAATGATTCTTTATTGACAGAGAGCACTGTAATCGGTGCAAAATTTCGTAAATATTGAATTGAACATTTGTTCAATTTGGATCAAGATGCATTGAGGTGAGAAATCTTTGACAGTTAAATAAATTTAGCAATAAAGGCAACAGAGTCAAATTATGTCTGAACATGGATGTAGTTGGGTTTTTTTCATTGTTTCCAGGAATTAGAGGACTCTTATTAAACTTTGTCATCCAAACTAAGTCTCTACATACTGAAGCAATAGTGCAAGATATAGTAAGTCCTTTTTACTATCAGAAATTTTTACAATTTAATGGTTTCGTCACAAATTTGTTCATATATTAGTAGTTATATTATGTAGGTTCTGACAGAACTTTTACAAGTCCTTTCTTTTAAGTTTAAGTAACCGATTCTACTCTAAAATCAGAGTTTAAAATATAAATAACTTAATCTACCCCACTTTTTCTAAAATCAGTCTTTTATATACAAATAGCAGCAAAATGCCAAAGAACGGATTCTAGTTAAAACTACTTTGTGCACATCTACAAAATTGTGGCATATAGATTATAAGTGATCTGTTTAACTACTTTCAATGAGAAAATTGCAGATTATGGCACTCAAAAAGTACTTCTTTAAATCTAATAATTTCTGTCCTTTATAAATTGAAAGTTCCAAAAAGTGCAAAGATTAAAAGTGAAGAAACCATTATATGATTATTGACACAAGTACACAAGGGATAAGCACACACATTTTTGTAAGAAAAATGTGGGAGAAATCGCCAAAAAGTGTGTATAATGATACGAAAGTTCTTTGTGAATGTGGTAAATACACTTCAGCTGGGTATTACAGGAAGCATTTAAAATAGAATCCCATAATAAACATGCTAAAGTACTGAACAATGGTGAAGACCAAAAACTTTTTGAGGTTTCTGAAGGTACAAAAGATGTCAAACTGTCAAGAAACTATTGTTTGTGTTTATTTGAATAATACCACTAAAGAAAAACTTTCAGATAGATGTAATGTTTGCCTTCAGGAAGAATATAAACAAAGATGGTTGCTTAAAAAAGACATAGAACGTAATGATTTAAATATAAATTCATTTTTTGAATTGCAAGAACTGAATGAGTTTCTTCTTATAAATGGATTGATTTTGAGTCGCTCAACTTCGTGATGAAGGGATATCATAAATCAAGGAAGCTTATTTAATTACATTTATTACTAGCCATCATCAGCAGTTGAAGAATTTGAAAAAGATTACCAATTTATAACACAAAAAGCGATGATAAAATGTTTCAAAATTATGAAACCAAGAAACTGAAAGCCGCATTTCCATTTTCTATCAGTGTATTTCAACAGGATCAGTGCCATCAATTTATTTATTACATCAATTATTACATAATTTATTACACAAGGATTTCATAGTTCTGTGTTATTTAATTTCCTCAGCAATGCTCTGTTAATTATTCTTATTAGCCCATATGCTACATATCAGCACATTGTAATAGTAGTTTTCCAAACTATTTATAAGACGAAAATTACTAATCCAAACGGTATTTAACATACAGAGTAATGAACACTTTAGACTCTTCTTTAATAACGGGAAATGCAGCACCGCTAGCAAAGAGAAATTCTATGCCAGATTCTGGATACTTTACAAAATATAAATTTTAATTTGGTCGAACCACAAATGGTACAGTTAAATTGGATCCATTTCTATTCTTTCTAGGCGTAAAATTTTCTTTGACATTGAAATCTATTCGTACCACCACAAAACAGTCAAATATGGGATAAAAGCCCTCACCGTTAAATTAAAAAACATTATCTTTTAGTACTCCAAATAGAGTAATTATGCTAATTATATTTCTCTCGAGACAACTTAAGTTTGAGGTATCATACAGATGGAGAGGCGAATGAACATTTGTAAATCGCTTACCTTCAAAATCGTAATCTACATCACTGGTGGTCTTCTTTGGTCTCGATAAAGTTTTCACTTCTTCGATTGCTTCATCTGACGTTTTGTTGCAGCATCATAGTCATCCACGCCATCCTTTAACTTAATGACGCTTCGATTTTTGAATGAGATGTAATATTTTGTAACGTTGAACATGTTATTTACTGTTTTCGTAAATTCATTGTGAATGTTTTTCGTTTTAGCAACTATTTGGTTTATCACTTCTTGTTTTGTCTTAGCTTCTAATCAATTCAGTTCTTTAACTAACTCCTCTTTAGTTTTATTTTCTACGTTGTAGGTATATTTCAGATTTCTTTTCTACGAGTTTATCCTGCAAATATTTGATCTTTTCTGCATCCATTTAAAAGCTTTATAATTTCTTCCACAGTTTGCTTTACAGCTGATTGTAATGTATTGTCCAACTGTTTTAATTTCTCCAAAAACTTATTCATTATAACGTTCTCTGTTTGTTTGGTTTTTTGATTAAGTATTCCTAGGATGTCAGCTTTAACTTTATCTTCAGCTATTCCGATATAATCAAATTGAAGTTCACCTAGCAAATAATTTTAAGCGTATCTATATCAAGATCAGTATTGTTCGTTTTGGATGGACCTCCATTAATGTTAATTCCCATTTATAAGTACTAAAACTAACTTAAATTAATTGGGAGTCGATTAATAACACAAAACAACAGTCACTTTGTGTTTTGTGTTATTAATCGACTCCCAATTAATTTAATTTATACAACAACACTGTTTTCAACACTTCCATGAAAGGATTTACTAAAACTAACGTTTCCATAAGTTCGGGTACAGTTTCAAAAGGCTTTGAGCAACAGGAATGTCTGTCCGAAAGCAGTTTGAGAACTGCAAGACAAAAGTGACCATAAACGAAACTGTGTTGTTTGTTGCACAGTGTGTCCTCTAACAAATTTTAAGAAGTCGACACTATTCCCCTTTAGATATTTAGAGAATTTGATACACCGGTTCCAAAAGAGTCTAAAACATACATATGTTTACCCTGCTTCCAATAACGTATCCAATATGTTCACATACTAAAATTATCTTCAAAATTAACGATTCCATATTCTATTTCTTTTGGTTTCATTGGACGGGTAACTGATATAAATACACTTCTAAAATGTTTAACTCCCAATTTTCTAACATAATTCGTAATATATATATTGCTAAAAGGCCAGGCATTATGATCCTCTTAACCTTTATTTTTTTAATTCCCGAACTAGCTTCCGCTTCCATAGCTCAATTATGACGATTTTTCTCTTTAAGTTCCTTTTCATTTTTCATGGTATTCAGAAAGCTTTTAGTAATAGCAGCGCTTCTGCCTACAAGTGAACCTACAGCTGTTAAAGTACAAATGAGCATGGTAATTGTGAATATGGAACTTACATATTTTAGTTCAATTGAAACTCCGAGTTTTTCCTTTTTAAGCGTATTAACTGCTCTGTTAAATTCACTCAGTGGCACACCATTTGCTTCCTTAGAAGGTGTAGGCTTTTTGGCTTCTATGAGCTCTCTTATTTTAGGAATGGTCTGTATATTTGTAGATAGTGGAAAGATGAATCCATCAGAGTGAACATTACTCCCCTTCTTCCTAGGGGAGGAAAGGGTTCCTGGATAACTGGTCAGGTTATAAATAATGTTATTAATATAATAACCAGACACCAATCTCAGGGAAACTTGGTGCTGGATCAGTAGGTGTCCCCAAATTGGGAAATGTTGATAAAACCCTCACTGTGTGTGTACCAAAAATGTCTAACATAAATGAGTTCAATTACTGGTTAATGCATTTAAATTTATAAGGTTCACTCACAAAAATTGATGACCTAAACATACTAATTGATGAAATGGTGGACACGAAAATTGAAATAATTTGCCTTAATGAACACTGGCTGAGTAAAGATTCAATTTGGCTGCTAAATAAATTAAATGGATTTACTGTATTAGATTTCTATACCAGGAGCCATTCTGATAGGGGTGGTTCCTGCATTCTAGTACGTGATCACCTAATTGAGCATGCAAAAATAAGACATGATCTTAAGACATTAAGTGCAGATAGCTGTTTTGAATTATCTGCCATTGAAATTATTAACTGGAACTTAATTCTGATCTGTATTTATAGGGTACCTTACTATGATGCACTCAAAACATTCCTTAATAAATTTGAACACTTACTAACAAAATTACAGAATGACAAAAGGAAAAAACTAGTAATTACCATGGACTGTAATATTGATCTTTATAAAACTAAATTAAATCTAGGCAGTAACCTAAAAAACATTGTAAAGAGACAGAAAATGTAAATAAATTGAATAACGAGTTTATAGACATTGTTGATACCCATGGCCTAGCTTTTAGACATACTGTCCCCACGCGTGTCACCAAAGCGTCAACAACCTGCATTGATCACATACTAACAAATAAAATTTATGGCAAAAACGAATGTTTTGGAAACGGGACTATCAGATCACAGAGCTGTGCTCATAAGACTGCCAGCAATGTATAAAATTAAAAGACAACCTAAAAGAATAGCTGTCAGATTCATATTTAGCTTAGGAAACATTTTGACTTTTAAAGAAAAAGCTGGAAACATATCCTGGGTCTGGAACAGCACGGCATCAGTTGATTCAAACTATAACACTTTTCTTAGGGAGTTTCTAAACTGCTTTAATGAATCCTTTCCAAAAACAACTAGGCCACAAGTAGCTAAAAAATACATATTACATTGGTGTACTAAGGGCATTAGGGTATCTAGCACATGCAAGAGGCTACTCCACAAAATATATAAGACCACCACAGATACAAATTTTATTCAGTATTACAAAACTTACTGCAAAATCTATAAACGTGTAATTAAGAAGGCTAAACAATTGGCAGTTGAAAAATTCATAAAAATTGCGGATAATAAAAGCAAAGCAACTTGAAAAATAATAAAGGCGGAATTAGAAATAAACAGTACAAACAATTTAGACAATTTAAGTAATATGAGTACTGACACAGCGGAATCATTAAATAATTATTTTGTAAATATTGGTAATCAAATTCGAGATACTCCCCCATCAATACAAGATGCCATAACTGAATTGTATAATAATAATTGCCTAATGCCAACCCCCCAGTTTCAATTCTCAAGTGTTACACCAGAAAAAATTATTGAAATTATCAGTAAACTCAAACCAAAATCCTCCTGTGGCTGGGATGAACTGTCACCATTTCTAATTAAGAAAATAAAACATGAAATTAGCGAACCAATTAGCCAAATAATTAATAATTCCCTAGCTACGGGTATTGTTCCAGAGTGAATGAAATACGCCCTAGTTAAACCTATACACAAAGGAGGGAAAGCTGAATTTAAAAATTTTCGACCTATCTCTATCCTTCCGACGTTCTCCACCATACTTGAAAAGATTGTGCATGCACAACTCACGTCTTATTTTGAACAGTTCACTAAGTTAAGTAACTCACATCATGGATTCCGGGAAAAGCACTCAACAATATCAGCCCTAACTACCTTGGTAAATGATGCTTCTAAAATGATAGATAAGAAACAACAAACAGCAGTTCTGATATGTGATAATTCTAAAGCTTCTGATTGCGTCTGCCATGATATATTATTAAAAAAGTTAGAATTCTATGGCATAAGGGGCATTGCTTTAAACTGGTTTCAAAATTATATTAATTGTCATAAACAGAAAACAGTCATTAATAATTTCAGGGAACTGTTGAATCAAATTGGGAACAAATAAAAACAGGAGTCCCACAAGGAAGTGTCTTGGGACCCCTACTGTATATAATTTACACAAATGACTTACCTAACTCCATAAAGGGGAAAACAATTATGTATGCTGATGACACCTCCATTTTACTCAATGGGCACAACCTAGAGGAGTTAAAAACCAATTTAAGTGAAACTATAACTCGCTTACAGAAGTGGTTCGCGAGTAATGGCCTCAAACTTAACACCTCCAAAACATCAGTTATGCAGTTCAGCACTCAAGGAAAGAATTCTGAGAGGTTTATCACAACTGATACTATAAATCCTACAGAAAACTAAAAAATTTTGGGTATTTTTTTAAATCAACAATTAAAATGGGATGACCACATCCATTATTTGTCCAAAAGATTAAACAGTGCATCCTTCATATGAGCTGCATAACTAAATTAACAAACCTCGAAACAAGAAAAATAGTGTACTTCAGTTACTTCCACTCTTTAATGACATATGGAATAATACTATGAGGGAACTCTACGGGATGGGAAACGATCTTTAAAAGTCAAAAAAAGATAATTCGCATAATGACTCAATCAAGACCAAAAGTTTCATGCAGAAACCTGCTCAAAAACCTTACCATCGCAATACCTGTATGAAATAAAAAAATACATCCATTCAAATTTTGATACAATTTATAATTCACAAATGCAACATAATCATGGAACGAGAAATAAAAATAATCTAAAACCACCCATGCACAGATTAGCACTGTATGAAAACAGCCCACAGTATGCAGGAATAAAAATATATAATAAATTACCTGTAAGAATCCGTGAAATAAAAAACCTCAAATGCTTTAATAAAGCAATAAAAAACCTACTAATGGACAAAGCCTACCACTCGATTATTGAATATATGGATGATAAAATTGAATTATAATGAAATTTTTTGTCATTTTGTAATTCTAACATTCTGACAATATTATTCCAAGGGCATGTCATAATTATAACAATATTTGTATATAGTTGTATTGATATTATTAGTAATTATATTATTAGTATTTATATTATTAGTGTTATTGTTATTTTGTGTAATTATTATTATTTTAAATTTTCTCTGTTGACGAGTCACCTGTTTACTGAGTTTTTTCTCACTATTTGTAAGCCTATGTGACAATAAAGCATCTTATCTTATTCCATATGTCGTTCAATATTTCCAAATCCTAATTTACATTTTGTCCACAATCCTCCTCTGACCAATGCACCATCAAATTTATTGCCTAGTGCAGTATCGGGATCGTGTGGGATTTCTTTAGCTTCTAACTGCAATTCTTTATCTGCAGCATTTCTTTACTCCAAATATTTGTTATCTCTATAGAATATATCATGATTTAAGCATGCACTGTCTAATTTTTTATCAGTTCGTCGCCTTTTGCTAATCGTTCGTCTAGTTTAGTCCCAGGGCTGCAAAACTTATACTTTTTTCCTCTTGTAAAGTTATACATGTGCATTTCTGGTATTGTTCCTGGGTTCAGAACTTTACTGAAGGATCTTAGACCATACTTTTCAACTAAAATACTTTTCATTACAGATCTAATTAAAGACCCAAGCATACATGCAGCATTTGGATTTGTTTCCATATTCGCATCGATTTTATTAAATTGTTCAAGTAATAAGTCATATATACTTGCTATTTCGTTCTTAATTTCTTGACTATGATTGCCTGCTTTCCATGCAGTATCTGGAACACCAATACGGTTTAAAATTTGACTGATCTTATCTAATAATATGTATTCTATTTGTTTTCTTGTGTAAGTTTCTATCCTTTTCCAAATCTAAAAGGCGAATTTGATTTAGGTGAAGAAAGATATGAATTAGATCTAACTTTTTTGGTTAATTTACTCCATATTGGTTTAATGTATATATCTTACTTTGCCTCTGAGCTACTTTTTGGTTTTCTAGTTGATGGATCATTATTTTGGTAAATGGCATTCTATTTTATAGGTATTTCTTGGTAGTTTAAATAATAATCTGCTCTAACTAAGTTATCTGAAATGTCTTTATTCTTAAAGCAAAATGAGCAAACCATTAGTTACTTTGTAGTTGTCCCTTCAATGATAATATTATCTCCATTAAAGATACCCAACTGTGAAAATTGGTCAAAAAAGAAAAAATTAACAAAACATGCTTTTTGCCTAATTAAATAGAATAATCCATGTACTTTAATTGTAAAAATAAATACTTTATACGTTCTGCAAACTAACATTTCAGATATTTTTAGCCAATTTTAAAATATCCCCTGCTTAAGTACACCACCAGTATTGTCATCGGACTAAAATGCTTTATAGCTGGCAGTTCTCGCTGGTATAACTGGTGTATCGAATATGGGGGAAACGTCATTTACACGTTTACTGATGACTTGGCACTTAATAGGAACATCTTTCATGTGGCAAATGAAAGAAATGGTTTTGGAGAGGTTGGTGTGTAAGAACAATTTCAGTTCCATTATTAGACCTAATAGTGGTTGAGCTATAAAGCCGGGACTTTAGGTACTTAACCTATTGTAAGTCACCATTAAGGTAGTCGTCTCATGTGTAACCTATGTGACACTTCTAGTGGTTTAGTGGGATAATGCAAGTCAGTTCAACTAATGTCATACTGGCACATAAGTCAGGGTAGCTGAATGGCCATAGCAATGGATGAAGACCGGGAGATGAATGTTATAATCCCGGCGGGATTGAATATTTCAATTTGACTTCACCTTTCCAAAACTTGGCCCACACACGGCTGCTGTGAAAGAACATTTCAATTTCCTTTAAATGGCCTAATAGTGTTTGGACTATAAAACCGATACTTAAAGTTACTTAAATGTGAAATGTGTAGTGTTTAACGCCCAACTTTATTACATGCAACACCTAAAGTGGTAACACTGATGATACAGGTGATGAACATATAGCACCGGTGGAAATAGATGGCGTGCAAAACCGGAGATCCCGGAGAAAATCTGCCCCAGCGACGCGTTGTCCCCCACAAATCTCACTTTGCGGTCACCTGGAAAGAAACCCGGGCCTCTAAGGTAATTAAGTGTTTAAGTCACCATTAGACTTGTCTCATGTGTACCTATGTGAGAATTTCTAGTGCTTTAGCGGGAAAATGTGAGTAACTTGAAGAATTAATGTCATACTGGCACTTTGGCCACGGTAGCTCAATAATTAGAGGAACCAGAAGGGGACCAGGTGATTCGTATTCAAATCCCGGCTATGGCATCAAATGTTTCAATTTGACTCCATCTGATCTATCTTTGGCCTGCTCATTATTAGTTGCAAGATACATTCATTTTCATGGAATGTTTAAAAATTCATTTTGTGTACACCTACTCCAGTGTCACTATCAACCATGTCCGGATTATTTAGTTGTCGGAATGGTTGTACTCAACGGCGACACACTTTGTTACACAGTCGCCTTATGTTTCAGATTGTTGCATTCAGGAATATGTCAGCACTAGCAATGTGAGCATTCATGAGCCGTCATCGTATGCCCTTCTTCAGCACGATTAAGCACGCTTTTATTTATTTCATCTGTTAACATTTGATCTGTCTCATAATTTCCGTCATTCAAACACTTACCAACAACTCATCCTACAAATTTATGGAACATTTCAATATAGTGGATGTATGCAGTCAATTATTTCGAATTGCTTGGCTCATGGCTTTCTAACATCATTAGCTCCAACTCTGCATAAACGGATGACAGTACGTGTCTATAATGATGTACTTGGTTTACGAGCTCAAAGAGCGTTGTCATATTGGGTAGAATAGAGAGCTCATCACTTCAGAAGGATAACTGGTAGCCTTGACAAGATAGCTTTTTGTGGTAGTTTTATCTTCGCTATATTCTGACAACTGATGCAATTGTCCCTTGTCACTACAGAGAGAATATTTCTCTGTCTAGACATGCCTTCCTCTGAGTGCAATATTGAGTAGGTCATGCAATCTGTCAGTTTTGCGACTGACCAATGACATGAGCTTTAGAAACACGCAATTTATGACGTATTCTCTTTCTTGTTTATATCCCAAGAGCTTCCGTATCATTCCTGGAAGGTAATAATTTTAAATGAAGCCATTTGTGAAAGAGATCAATTACACCAAGATTATACAAGCAATCAGCAGTTAACTCATCTTTTTATATTAGCTTTCCTAGCATTTTTAAAAACTATTCTGCATCCCTTTCGTCTGCTGACAAACTTGTTTGATGTCTCACAGATACCGCACGCTTATCCGTTTCAAATTTCTATAACTAACATTATCTTGCAGAAAATAAGACATTGAAACCAAGTTTTTCGTTAAATGCAAATGGTTCTTCCTTTGTTATGTGACTATGACTGGAATTTCTGTACTGCATTTTGATATCTATTTATAGTTGCGTCATCTTCATTCTGTTTCATCTTTTTGCATTGTTGCAATTTTCTCCGCATTTGAGTTACCCATTGTTCAAATCGTGTTATTTTTACTTACTGGCATACATAACTTATTTTCTGGCGTTATAATCTACAATGGCGTTTTGCCAACAACCTCGTTCAACTTATCTAGGCCATTCAGAGAGAATGTGATCACATTACTACCAGCCGTGATCTTAAAATATTTGACTCTTCCTTAAGGCCAACCGTATTTCTAATTCCCTTCGATCTACAAATTTAGTTAAGGAGTAATTATTTATCTTGATGAACATGAAGTGAGCAAGGAATTATACATATATTACACTATTATAATATTATATATTACATTATTATATTATTTTATATTGTTTTATATAATTATATACTCTTTATATATAAAGATAGTTTGTCGAAGAGAAGGAAAGGTCATGCGGGTGTGAGTTTCAATTTCAATCTTTTGTTCCGAGGAATTAATATTGGCATATACAGTTTTCCCATGTAATTACTTTTAAATCTTTTCTAAGAAAAACTGTATTATGAGCACAGTAATATGGATACAGCAATCTGAGACATATGAATCTTCATTGGTAGAGATTGTTATGCCGATGCAACATATTGAAAGTTTGTAAATGCATCAAACTGAGAATGTGTTTGTCATTAAATGAGTTTAGTGATAATTGTGTAAGAGAAGCAGTGGTAGAACACAATTATATATGAACATAGCCGTAGGTAGTGTTTGTTTATTGCTCTCAGAGGTTAGAGGACACTTATTAGATGTTATGTTGTCACAAGCTGACCATGGATAGGAAAGAATTAGTACTTATCAAGGCTTCTTCAGATCCTGAAGAAGGCCATGGAGTTTGCAATGGTCAAATGCTCGACCTTTATTAACTCAACACAGCTGATCACCCGCCTTAGCCTTGATTAGTAATGTTCGCCGTGAAACCTTCATGTTTTAGAAGGAATTGGTACTTGTTACCACGCAGCCAAGTTGGACACAGGGGTCGATAATTCAGATGCAACTCATGCTTGCAAGAGAAGTTTGCGTTAATGTAGATGATTCCCTATAAAGAATATATTATTAAGAATGCCACACAGATTAACTCAAAAGAAACATGTTACCTTACAGTTTCTTTGGGTAGCGCCATGCCGCTATTGACTGTTATAATATTACCTCTTATCACTACGAAAGCTCGTAGCCGAACAGGAAAAAAGATTCTAAACATCCTTATGTACCAAAGAAAGTCGCAGGAGTGGGGGTGATGTCACAACGACCACCAGTATCTAAAAAGATACAATTACGAGTCCCTTATGTGAGAATGTACAATTCCGATCATTTGGCAGTTCCAGCAGTCCGCTTTACAATCTTATGTCAAACAAAACAAGCTACAAACAAATTGATTTTATCTCCTTTAGTTAAAAACTAATTTCTATGGCTTTTTCATAAAATTGGTTTCTACATAGAGAAGCCAGTAAAAGATTTAACAAATATGGTATCTAGTGTTTTTCAGGAATAATAAAATAATACTTTTGTTTTATTTCCTTAGAATTCGTTTCTTAGTCTGCTTTTCCAAAGACTTATCTTCCATATGGCATTCTGTTCCTCCTTTGCGAGTAGATTTTGCTATGAAAGTAAATCACAAAACGGTGTCTGGGTTACAGGACTCCGTAGTCATAATGCCTAATTCAGAAACGAAAAGTATAAGAATATTATTAATATTTACGACGGCAAAACCTACGAAAATGGACTAGTCATTTCGGAACATGGTATATTCAAGGGATTTCTAACAAATATAAGGACATGCAGTATGAATTGAAAAAAATAAATCAGGATTAATAATATTAACGGAAACTAAAATGACGGAAAATGGAATAGACAGGTTAGGACAATACGAGGTCTGTTAAAAAAGTATAGCGAATTTTAAATTTTCGCGGGCTACTTATAATCGACTTTCGATTGTTTTGTGGTGTTATGTTGGTACTCATATCCCTCAGTTACGTTGACAAGCTCCGTCATTTTGAATGTTCAGCTAGTTTTTGACAGCTATTTTGGTTGTACGTGTTTTGGATCGTCTTCCATTTTTGCCTATTCCAAAAATGGAACAAAGAATCTGTATCAAATTTTGTGTGAAAAAAAATTAACTGCGTGCATGCCTTCCGAATGTTGACTGTGGCATATGGTGAAGCTACGTTGGTCCAAAGCAAGCTTTATCGGTTGTAAAAGAGGATCTCAGGGTCGAGAAGTAGTGAGCAGACGCCCGAGCTCGTCAACAACAGACAAAAACATTGAAGAAGTGGAGAAAATGGTTTTGGCCGATGTCGAATCACCGTTAGAGAAGTTGCTGAGGACCTAAACATATCGATTGGCTTGTACCATTCGATTTTGACCAATGATTTGGGCATGAGACATGTCGCTGTAAAGTTTGTACCAATGCTCCTCAATTACGAACAAAAACACCAGCACATTTACGTTGCTAAAGAGTTGTCCGCGACAGAGTGTCATAACTGATGACGATCGTGGGTTTATGGTTATGACGTGGAAGCCAAAGCTCAATCATCTCAATGGATGCTGCCTCACGAGCCAAGACCGAAAAAAGCGCGCCAAGTTCGGCCGAATGTGAAGGTTTTGCTTACAGTTTTCTGGGACTGGAGGGGCGTGGTGCATCATGAGCTCTTGCCACAGGATAGAACGGTCAATAAGGAATACAACTGAAAGTTATGCGCAAGATCGGGAAGCAATCTGCCAGAAGTTCCAGACTTGTGGAAGAACAAAAATTGACTTTTGCTCGATAATAACGCCCCTGCTCACACATCGTTACTTGTATGTAAAGTTTTGTCCAAGAAACAACACACTTATGATGCCACAGCCACAGTACTCGGCAGACCCAGCGCCCTGTGATCTGTTTTTGTTTCCAAATCTGAAGAGGCTCATAAAATGACGACGCTATGCTACGACTGAGAGGATAAAGAAGTCATCGAAGCAGCTGAACAGGATCACAAAAAAATGCCTTTAAAGTGGTGCGAGCATTGGAAAAATACATTGGCAAAGGTGTATAATATCTGGTGGGGATTAATTTAAAGGGACAAAATAGATATGCATGAATAAATGAATACGTTTGGAAAAAACACAAAATTGGGGATAATTTTTAACTGACCTCTTATACACAGTTCTATAGCGGAGTGCCAAAGTATAAACGTGCTTCAAGAGGACCGTCAATATTGATTAAGAATAAATTTAGAAGATTGTTCACAAATTGAAAACCAATAAATGAACATTTAATTAAAATGAACACAGATATTTTTGGAAAGAAAATAACAGTATTAGGCGTCTATGGAACAAGTGAAGATGAAAATTTAATGATTAAGATCGAGTAATAGTCACCACCAAGTACACATTCCGCAATTTAATCGTCTAGAGGCAATGGTGGTTAAAACTAAAACTTTTAGTACAGAAATAACACTAGTAGAAATATACAAACCACCCGCAGACATTGACACAGATGGCGTTCAGAAATTCATACAGTTGGGTCAAATAGCGGCAGGGGACTATAACTCTTAGCATTATATATGGCACAGCACTAATCCTAACCCGTAAGGGACGAAACTTTTGAATGATATAAACTCTACCAAATAACTCATTGCCGGTCAGAAGAACCCACTCACATTCTGCATGTTAACAATCATGAGCCAGACTTAATTATTGTGAAAAATATTCCCTTCAACATCGAAGGCACTGTATTTGATGACCTCAATTCAGACCACCTACCGGTGCTGCTCTACAATTTAAACACTCTGAACTGCCATATAGTTAACTGGGAAGACTTCAAAAGCATAGTAGAACAATACCTCCGGGAAATGGAAATAAACACAGCCAAACAACATGACGCGATACATAAACTAGAACTAGAACAAAGTAGGGACCACTGTTTCCGTTCCGCTTAAGTGTAAACCGACGGTAAATGCCCAATATCCCAGGGATATCGAAAACTTATACCCCCAACGAAATCGCCTAGGACGAAAATGGCAAACAACCAAAAACCCAATTCCCCAGCAGGACTATTTAGACGTCATAGTAGAAAACAAGAAACTAATGAAGCAGTTTACTGTACACGGAATAAAATGCGAAAAACAATTACAGGTGAAATTATTAACCAACTGTGAAACAGAAAAGCCCCGATAACATAACCAGTATAGTCCTAAAAATCTTCCATTTGGAGCACTTAGGCTTCTAACGTAAATATACAACTTCATATTTGAAAGCGTCAGATTTATGCCTCAGTGGAAAGAACCAAAATTAGTAATGCTTTCACAGCCACACAATAACCTTACTATAGCCACTAACTACACGCCCAATAGCCTATTAAGCACTCTATGAAATGTACTGGAAAAGATTTCCTAAACAGCATAAACTCCTACATTACAAAAAAGCAATATAAATATCCCAGAACTCAGCAGCAGGCAACCCAGCAGCTTATGTACCTAACAGACCTAATCTCTAAAGGATTTAATATGAATAAATCAACAGGCGCATATTTTTGGATACCGAATGTGCCTTCGTTATAATGTGACACGTGGACCTCATTCAAAAACTGAAATCAAACAACTTTCCTGATGCCATAGATAATTGCCCTAATCAAAGACTACTTCAGGGCACGTTAGTTCAGAGTAATGGTCCTCCTCTCGCAGAGCCATTAGGGCCGCAGTCTCTCAAGGAAGTTTGCTCGGACTGACGCTACTCAAACTTTACATTAATGATAGGCCAGTGACATAAACCGATAAATGCATTTAAGTCGATTATGCAGCATTAGTGGCACAGTCCACTAAACCTCGCATAATTCATTTGCGAGGACAAGACGCCCGAAAAAGAAATGGCTAATTAAAATAAACCCCAACAGATGCCAATCAATAAGTTTCACAAAAAGACTACAACATAGGTATCTAGGCATGCGCAGCCACCACTCTCACACAGTGACGAACTAATTGAATGGAAAGACCAAGTCATCTACTTAGATGTCACAGTGAATCAAGGTCTCTCATGGAGAAAACATATAAATGCCATCAGGGCAAAAGTAAATGGCCGAGTAAACAGACTTTACCTGTTGATTAACGTAAATAATTAACTAAATCTTAACATAGACTCACATTTTACGAAATGCTGATGAGACCAATTATAACGTGTGTAGACCCATCTGTGTCTAGGCTGCTAAACCACACATAAACAGACTACAAATGCTACAAAACAATTATATGAATAGTCACAAAGCTGCCGCAGCTACATGTAAAACTAAATCTGCACATTATCGAAAACATTTTAGCTTCGATCTTTACGAAAAGAGAGGGGAAACCCAAACCCTCTCATTCAAGATCTGGTTACCCACAACACCTTACGATCCCAGGCGACCGCAAAGTGAGATTTGTGGTGGACAAAACAGCACTGGGGTGGGTTTTCTCCGGGACCTCCGGTTTCCCCCGCCATCTCATTCCACCGGTGCTCCATCATCATCTCATATATCATCAGTGTCACCGCCTGCGGTGCCGTATGTAGTAAAAGCGGGCGTTAAACACTACACATTTCATTTCACAACACCTTACAAGTCAGAAAGGGTGGTTCTAGGGTAGGACGGTCCCTCCAAAATTAATTAGGGCAATTCACATGCACAAAGAGAACATAATGACATTATGTATAAATACCAATTAATCTATATAGAACAGAATGTCAGCACGAACAGTGTTGATATACTCCTAATGTAGCATCTAAGACAAGGATTGTTTGACAACCTTAACTAAAGTACTAAGAACTGACAGTGCAAGCCTTACATATTATATTTAATTCATTAATGTAAGAAAATTTGACGCCAGGCTCAGACATCCGTTGGTCGTGACCACTAACAATTTCATCCCTTATTTCAGGACATCACAGGTATTTAGTACAACGAACGACGTCACATCAGAAATGCAGACAGAATCAGGCGCAACCACAGCCACGGTTATGCTTGTGTCATGGCGTCTATTTCTCACCTTACTCAGGCCCCGGCCTCACCCTGAATCTGCAGGTACAATAGCGGTACTGCTGCACTTCCTCACCTGAATGAACAACAGTAGAGGTTTTAGTGGGTAAGGCCGACAGTTAACTCCGTTAGGGAGCCCCACACTCCAATTCCAGGGTAAATGTGTTTTTCCTCCACTCAAAAAGGTCATATGCGGAGAGTACACTTGGCAGAGAAGCCACGAGGAGAGCACTGCAACAGTCAGCAAGAATTTCGGTGAGGACATCAGCAGCTTAGACGAGCAGACGGTCATATCCAACAGCTTTCAGCTGGTACTAGGGCGCCTTTGCGGTTCCGGCACACGATAATCACGCTGTTCAGCACAAGGAAACTGCCTCTATTTTTTATAGTATCTCTATCCTTCCTCTCTTCTATCTAGACTTAAGCCCGTGCTAGGCCCCAGATAGGCTTTATAAACTTTTTCTCTTCATTCTTCAAATTTAGACAAATTTAATTAAACTGCCTAGTAAGCACTCAAAAACGAGCATCCTATATGCAGTCACCGCCGTTGTTAAAGTAGTGGTAGGACTTCACCAAGCCCTTCTTAAGGTAGTAACTCTATTTCCCGCACCAACACAAAAAATGGCCAAAAACGATAGATAGCCCACTCGAGTATAGGACAAAGACCGGCCACCGTGCCAGTGGAGCCCGAAGAAGTTATGGCCTCTTTCCAAGAAATCACCATGAAAGCGCCGGAAGCCTTACCATCAGAAGTCAGCCTCCATGGCATATCGGTCACCACTAAACCAGACAAATGTGACGGCCAGTAACACCAGCACGGAGATGTCACCTGGAGGAACAGCACCAGTACTATTGAAGCTCCAAAAAAGCGTGGCTGCTCCCATCCGCATCATGGAAGCGGGTCTCGGGACTGCCAAGCCACCCGCACAAGAAACTTCCATGCCTACAACAATCAGCCTCGATAATGTAGAGGGAACTTCCAGTCTAGCCGCCGACACCAAGGTAGACGCCACTCTCATGGCAGCTGCCAGAAAGAGGACCACCTGATGGAGATAAGGACTTTTTTAAAATATAAGCAGCTGACTACGGTAGCTACAGCCTGACAGCTATAGTAAACAGATTGGAGCAGCTGTACCGCCCTAGAAACTATGAAAGCAGCTACAACTGTGGCTAATGCGCAGGCGCTCCAACAATAATACAACTTCCTGAAATGCTGGAGAGACAATAGGGTCCTCTTCCATATCACTACACTACCGGGGTATCGCTCCTACAAAGAAATCATAAAAGGACCCTACTCGAACATGACTAACGAGGATTTTAAATCCGAGGTAAGAAGACTTTGCTTTGATGAGCTGAAATTTTGGATTCTGGATTAAGGATTCTGGAGCCACTCATCATGTAATGACCAACATTCTTTCACAACATTAGAGACAACGCATAAAGATAAAAATAAGCTGCAAATGGAGAAATGATTCATGATGGCTCTACACATTTGAACACTTGTTTACAAACAAAGAAGCCTTTAACATAACTTTGAGTCGAACTAATAATCAATGTTGCATATATTACCAGTGTTTGACAAAGAGGACGGCCTACGAATTATGGTGTGATCAAAAACCTAAAACTGCACATATGCATACATTTGGATCCAAATGCTTTGTTCGCAAACCAAAAGAAAAGCAAAACAAGTTGGAGAACACAATCATTCTTCAAATAAAGTTTTCATTAGTCGAGATGTCAGATCTAATGCTGAAGTACTGCATCCTAAAGACAATAGGTTACATGTAGTTGAAGAAGATGAAGAAGCTTATCAGGGGATGAAATCACATGCTCAAGGGAAATGAAAATTCAAAAGGAGAAAAATGAAGAGCATTCAGGTAATGAATTACAAACTCATGCTTCTCGAAGGTCGGCTAAAGGTGTTCCATCAAAGCGCCTGATGGAAGAAATTCGTATTACAATGGAACAAAATGCAGAACCTGAAACCTATAATCAATATATGGCTGGTAGGTTTAATGAATGAAGTCAGAAGAGAAGAATGATGCTTTGGAATAATATAATCTCCCAAACAATTGAAAATCTGACTCTATCTTTCCATACTTTAGCCTATACCCGGCCAGTGTGAAAGAAAAATTAATTTCCAATTGAAAGACAGATGGAAGCAAATGGATATATACAGTAAAGAACAGCATAGATAGAACTGTCTAGTTGAAAGCTCATCTCGTTTCTCAAAGATACTCACAAAAGAATGGCAAAGAAAATTATGAAACCTTCACTCCGATTTTATGTTAAGCAAACCTGCGGACCTTGTTATCAATTGCAGCAAAAGAAAACTTAATGGTTTATCATTTCGATGTTGAGACTGCATTTCTTAATGTTGAACTGAACGAGACAATCTGCATGAAACAACGAACGGCTTTCATCAAAGGTGTGTTTACTGAAGAAAAGCATTTATGGACTCAAACAGCTAGAGTATGCAATGAGCCTGTGCATGAAGTTATGGTACATGCTAATTTTGAATAAAGTGAAACAGACAAATGTCTTTATTCAAAGAAAGTGAACAGAAACTGATGTTATTTCTTAGTCTATGAGGATGACAAACATAGATAACATATTACATCAAAACCAGGACTCTGGGCCACATTGAACTTTATCTGAAGTATCTAAAGACTCAGATGGCAATTTTGAGTTATATCAAATGACGTTGGATTTTGGACTCTCAGATGCTAAGGAAGTAAAGACACTCCTGGATCAAACCTATGGGAAATCTGAATAAAACAGATTTTTAACTAAGCAGAATTGATTAATTCTTGAGCATACATCTTGTGACGAACTAACCCTGGATCATACTGGATAGGTAAGGAACACTTGGTCAAATCGTACACAGGGGAATTACTTAGGGTAGGAAAATACAAGCTTGAGGAGAGGTTGGGACTTTCTATTAGGTTTCATTTCTACAAAAGGTATGGTAATACTAATTAAAGGTATAATTCACTTAATAAGAATATTTACTACAAATAAGCAGAGGTGGCCATAAGGGCCGGTTACCTGCCCTCCAGAGGTAATGTACAAATCCATCTATTCAGGTCAACGGCTGGTCCAAGAGAGAGGGCAAGCAACCGGCTTAAACACGTTTATCCAACAAGTGATGGAGTGGGGGGGAATGATGCCACACGTAATACTGAAGTCACATCAACTATTATTAGTATTAATTAATACAGAGTCAGACTGAAAAATTCAATGCCATAGCCGGGATTTGAACCACGGATATTCTGGTTCCCGACCAGCAGCTCTACCATTGAGCTACTATGGCCAATGTGGCAATATGACATTAATTTCTCCAACTGACTCATATTTTCCCGGTAAACCACTTAGGAGTTCTCATAAACACATGAGACAACTACCTTAATGGCGGCTTACAACATGTAAGTACTTTAAGGCCCAAGCTTTATAGTTAACCACTATTAGGTCAATTAATCCCGGCTATGGCATTGAGTTTTTCAGTCTGACTCTACGTTTCCACAATTTAGCCTACACAGGGCCAGTGTGAAAGAACAGTTAATTTGCATTAATTAATACAGTCACTGGAGACATCTCTCCTTCGCTTCCCTGAAGATCAATGTTTACATTGATCTTAAAACAATTTTACATTAATCTTGAAATAGTGTTACATTACATTTTTCACAAAGACAATTTTTTCTTCTTCTTGTTTTTCAAAAAGTTTGTTTTGTTCACAATACCAGATATGTAAATTCATTGAAAATCTGTGTTGTCTCTGAAAGAATATAAAAAAATCATGCCACCTTCTTGAATCTAGGATTAACATTTCAATATTTTGTTTTCATGCCCATTAGCTAGTCCATACAAATTTCTTCTTTACATTTAAAAATTCTATATAACTGAACAAGAGATGGCAGTTGATTTAAAAAATAACAGTAATTGATATGCCGAAACAACAAAATGAGGTACTAAGTTCATATGAATATAAAAAATTACATTATTTGGCAAGCCTCAAGTCTTCCTTTTCTTTTTTTTTTTTTTTTTTTTTTTTTTTAGATTATGACATTTAAGAGAAAGTGACTGTTTTGATTTGTTTGTATTCTTTCTCTTTGTTAGCACACATTAAATAACAGCAGTGACCTGAGTCCCTCCCAATGTAATAACACTGCACTATTAATCACACTGCAAACACTAAATGATGTTTGTGTATTGGTGTAACAGTGGTAGACATGGTATATAACTGGCACATCACAACTGGCAGTTCAGTCTTCTCTTTGCCTCTCAGTGACCCTGCACTGACCATTGTTGACACTTTCATTGTTAGTTGTGGAGACGGTTGTAATTACTAGTCTTCTCCCAATGCAGAAGGACAAGTCCTTTGTCTAATGGGCGATGGCACAGGAACCTAGTAAACAACTGGATGGCTCTGTGAGTTCTGTAGACTGCCGAAAGTGCCACAACCATAGGGGAGGGTATCACAAAAAATGCCAAGCGAGCATATATGCAATCAATGGTGTGCGAGAAGATGGCTTGCTATGTCATGATAAAGGTATAAGATCAATCTATAACATTTTATACAAATGATATGAGAAATATTGTAGTTTAGCAAATGAATATAGAAGGTGATAAATTACAAACAGGATACAAAGCACAATAAAGTACATCAATACAATATTAAAAGCAAATGATATACAATTAAAAAAACATTGTACAAAACAAGGTAAAGTCACAATAAAAAAAATACATCATTACATCATAAATATGGCTTCAGCTCGATAGCCAACGTCTTGAAGACGAGAGTCAGTGTAGAGGCCTCGGAGAATTACCAGTTCGACTTCGCTCGCCGAAGAACACTGTCCGAAAATTTGTACAGAAGGTCACAACTCTGAAAAATACAATATCATTAAAGTACATAGGGACTATAAATAGGCTGACTCCTAACTTGACAACTGCAATATACAAAATATCACTGATCAGTGCTTACATCACAGCAACGATACTGACCATACCTGGCTAATATTGTGCCTACAGCATATAACAGTTTTGAATGAAAATGTACCACAACACACATTTAAAAAACTTCATCCTTCAAATGTCTTATAAGACTTATTCAATCACTTTGATATACCAAAACAAACACTTACTAGAAACTATTAATACAAAATATGAGATATGAAATGAAAATAAAAGAAACGTGGTTAATAGATTGATGAACATACAGAGCACCATGATGAGTTGAACGGGGTGGCTATTAGAACCTTTAAGGCCTTCTTGGCTCTTTATGCAGAATTAGTAACTGGATTAAAGAAAACAAAAAATATAAAAAATTGAGGCCAGATCTAGCTAGAAATCCCTCTTTCTAACTAGGGACAGGGAATAACCTCTACCTGCTAGGGCTGAACACAATAATAATCATCATCATCATCATAATGTAGCATGCGCGTTAACCATACATAATTAAAACAATACACTTCATTTTCTTACTTTCATCTATACTTTTTCCACAACTCCTTTACTTCAAACAAATAACCGTGTTTTTTTCATCAAAATCTACACATAATGGAACGTAGGTGTACATGAGCAATCATAACTATCTGTAAAGTCTGAACACACCTGGAATCCAAAGCTAAAAGAAGTATATTAATATATTAGGTTAGTTATCAAAGGAGTGAAATAGACTCATTGTTAAAGCAAAAGTACAGATTAAGTTTCTGCACTGTCCACCAACTTCTTACAAAGTAATTTTGCTGAAAAGAAAGTACCTTCATAACACACTTATTTTTGCAATACTCATCCATTACGAAAACCTACTACACATCTGTCAACACTGTAACGGACCACACATGCTCACCGACACCGTACATGATCCATTCTGCAGGCACATAACAGCTCCCCTGCAAAATTTCACATAAACTTCTTCGCACTACTTCCTCTATATTTACTACTGCATTCAAAGATATATAACAGCAAATCCTTGAAGCCAAAAATAATTTTCACAGTACACACACAAAATAATCCTGAGGTACTCTTCTGCAACCATCAGGAAACTACATACACACCTGCAACAATTTGAAAAGAAATAAGGAAAGAGAAATGACATCATTCTTACTCCTAAAAGAAACGATGAGTGAGACAAAGAACAAGTTTAAATCAGAATTTACCCAAACTTCAAAAAATAGATACTAATTTAGACATAGCCTCCCTCCTAATTCTTTGTTAAACCAAATACTAACCAAAAGAAAGCAAAAATGTTTAATGATGCCTAACAGAAATTACTATAACAAGCATTAGCAACCATATTACAAACTCACTGCACAGAAAATCTGAAATGATACAACCACAATGTAACATTTCAAGAAAATCTAACAGTAGTATCCCAAATTTACTTCTTTTTAAGTTATTCCCATTATTTGTGACAGTGAAATAAACCTGAATGTATTAAAGAAACTTCTTCAAATAACATTATGCCAAAATTAACTATCAATTTGAGACTGAAACAGAAAATACATCTCAAAATTAAGAAATGATGAAACACCCCAACTTATAACAAAACAGAACTTTACAAAGCAAAGCAGGGAAAATAATTATAGTTGACCATAAATTTAAAACACATGTTTCAGAAAAAACTGTCAGTAATAATTGTAACATAACATACCTGAAAAAATAATAAATACATTGTTAAACACTTTATTGCAGAATAAATGACAAGTTCTAGCAATGCCTAAAAGATAAACACAGCATATGAAACATGAAATAGCATCTGGTAAGTTTGGTATCGTTATATGAATTTCAAATAGAAGAGAAAATTTATAACCTATAAGGGCCTACAGGATTATAATAGGGGAAAATTCTAGAAACATGGACATTTTGATGTTTGGTGCCTGGAGCATGTGATCGACCAACAATATATGTCACTGAGCGAGATTTGTCTAATAATTTCAAATGGTCCAAAATACCTATGAAGGAGCTTATTTGATTTGACTTTCTTTCGAATGGGAGTAAAAACTTTCACAAGTTGTCCAACAATGAATTTAACATCTCTATGTTTGGCATCATACAATGCTTTTTCCTTAAGTTGTTGTTTATTGATATTTATAATTTGTAAATTATTTCTCATCCTTCATTTTATCATCATCACATGGAAATACAAAATCAAGATTACAATTATAAAATCCATACTGAAATATGCCATATATTCCTAAATCTTGAAAATCCTATCATGTTGCCCATCATTGAATAGTAATTTGGTCCACATACACCCAACCCTAAGTCTTTGTATTGGAGGCCCTCTACTCCTTTTAACACTTTTTACCATTTCACCTGTCCCACTCTACATTTTTCTCTTAATTTTTCTTAGCCATCTCTCTTTAACTTTCCCTAAATAATTCCCTATATTTCTCCTGTTCTTTTCCCCTTTTACTGACAAAATATTTATAATTACTACTTCACCCCAAAAATTGTCCCATTTACGTATCCAAGCCTGCTCTCCCCATACCTTTGACTATAATTTAATATACAATGGAAATCTGCATTCTCTTCTCCACACAATGGACATTTTTCTAGCTCCCTCTCTTGACCTAAGTTTCTCACTCCTGTTCTCGCCCAAGCAAAACCTTCTCGCCCTAACTTACTACATCTATCTATATATCCTTCCCTCCTCCAGGTTGTTTTTATTTCTCTATATAATCTCAGTGAGCTTTTTATTGATATTACAAGTAGCAACTTCACGAGCCTTCTGAATATCTTGGAGAGTCTGATGCACAAAAAGATCATTAGAGGTAGCTTGCAACTCCACTTGATTAGGCAAAGTAGGTTCTTGACCGTACATTAAAAAGAAGGGAGGAAATTTAGTGTTATCCTGGACTGAAAAGTTATATGAAAATATTACATAAGGCAATATAACATCCCAATTTTCCTGATTAGAGTCAACAAAATGACTAAGCATATTCAAAAGGGTTTGATTAAAACGTTCAGTTAATCCATTGCAGGCTGGGTGATAAGCATTAGTGAAGTTAGGTGACACAGACAAAGATTTTAATAATTATTGGGTAACTTCACTAAAGAAGACTGAACCTCGATCAGAAAGTAATGTATCAGGAGCTCCATGACAACATATAATGATATGTAAAATGAATTTAGCAACTTGTGGAATTGTAGCAGAGGACAAGAGTGCAGATTCAACCCAACGGGAGGCATATTCTATTGCAACAATTATATACTTATGCCCAGAACTGGATCTTAGAAAAGGACCTAACAAATCAATAACCCAGCGTTCGCAAATGGCTGTCACAGGAATCAGCTGTAATACAGCAGCAGGTTTCTGATTAGTTGGCCCTTTTCTCCTTTAGCAACTATGACAAGAACGAACAAAAGGTTCTATATTTTTTTCTCATTCCGATCCAATAGTATCGAGAGTGAACTTTTGCGAATGTTTTAGCAAAACCTAAGTGACCCGAAAAGGTGTTTTCGTGACATGATGATAAAATTTCATGCTTAAGAGCTTCTGGAATTACCAATAGTTGTAGAGAACCTGTAGAACCAGTATTCTTTCTATACAAAACACCAGAATTCAGTATGTAGCTGGAAGCTTATCCCTGAATTTTAGCAGGAGCAGAATTAGAATCTTTAAGTGCATCAATGATTGGAATAAGTGCAGGATCTTTGTTTTGTTGGTCTGCAACTTCAACTGGAGACAACAGACAAGTAATGAGCTCATATAATTGTTCTAATTCAGTATCTTGAGGTTGCAACAGGAAAACGAGAAAAGTATCTGCATCATGATGTTTCTTTCCGGATTTACAGCAAATTAGGTAATCAAATTCTTGTAACTTTAATCTCCATCTAGCTAGTCGACCTGTCAAATCCTTCAAATTATTTAAATAGCACTAAGAATGGTGGTCCGAAACAATATGTACCTTATAGCCAAAAACAAAGGAACGAAGGTGTGTAAGCCCAAACACAATTGCCAAACGTTCCAATTCTGGAACACTGTAATTTATTTTACATTTTGACAATGTTCTAGAAGCATAACCAACAGGTTTCAATATATTATCAACTTTCTGATAGAGGTCACAGGCAACAGCTAAACCACTAGCATCAGTATGAATCTCAGTGTATGCACCTGGAATATAACGGGCCAAAACAGGAGCTGATATCAAAGATTGTTTTAACTCTTGGAATGCTGATTGTTTTTCACTACCCCATATAAAAGGTTGATCTTTCCTGGTAAATTTTATCAGAGGTTGAGCTATGGCAGCATAGTTTTAGATGAAATTTCTATAAAAATTAAAGAGTCCTAAAACTTTCCTAACATCCTTAATATTTTTAGGAATTGGCAACTTTTGAATAGAAACAACTTTATCTGAATCAGAGGAAATACTATCCTTCGAAACTTCAAAGCCTAAGAGTTTAATTCTTTCCATAGCAAGAGAACACTTTTGTGGTTTAACTTTGAAATTATGACTTTCTAAACGTTGAAAAACAGCTTCTAAATTTGCTAACAATTCCTCAAATGTTTTGGCATATACAACTGTATCATCCAAATAAGCAAAGGCTTTCCTATACTTAAGATCAACTAGCAACTTTTCAGCTATGTAACTGAAAAGTCGAGGGGCATTAGTCAATCCAAACAATAGTCTTTCAAATTCAAACTGACCTTGAAAAGTGATAAATGAAGAATACTTCTTACTCTCTTCTGCAATGGGTACCTGAACATAAGCTGATAAAAGATCTAATGAAACAAACCATTTTGCATATCCCAAATAAGTAAATCATCAATAAGTGGCAATGGAAATGAAGATGTTTCAGTTACTGCATTTAATTTTCTATAGTCGACACAAAATCTCATAGAACCATCTTTCTGTTTGACTAAGACAACAGGCGGAGCCCAAGGGGATTACGACTCTCGAATTATACCAGCATCTTTCATTTCCTTTATTTGTTGTGCAATAACTTGTCACTGTTTAATTGGTACCCTATAAGATCTTTGCTTAATGGGATTTGGATCTGTTACTTTAATTTCAAATTCAGCCACATCAGTGGTACCTAATTCCTGATGAGAGTAGCAAAAATGTGAGTGTACTTTAAAAGTACTTTCTGTAAATCGGACAATTTACTATTTAAATTAAAGTCAAAATTGGGAGCTTTTAATGTAGCAACATCAGGTGCTGCAATAGAATTGCTTTGCACTAAAGCAACATAAGCTTTAGCTAATACTGTATTAGCAAACAATGTCTGAGGTACTGCAGTATTATTGTGTACTGGAATAATCATATCTGATGAAGGCTGACACAATAGAGAGGGAACAGAAATATGCTTTTCTGCAGAATAGATTCAGGGGGTTCCAGTACAACAACATTCATAACTGGTTTCACAGGTTTAATTGTCACAAAGCTAGTTGTTAAAGGGGCAAGTTTTACATCTTGAACCACAGTAAATTTAACAGCATTTCGAGATTTAACTGTATTGGAACACCACAGTGAAGCGAAATAATTATTAATTTTTAGATGAGTCGTATTTATTACACATCTGCTTCACTTTCGTACCTATTTTGAGGACATGTTTCGCAAATCATCGACTCATCTAAAAATTAATAATTAACAGCATTTACTTGATCAGAGCCATTATCTTGCAAAGGGTTAATAGCTATATCAGTAAAAGGTACAGTAGCATGAAGGATAGGAATTTCAAGAGTGTTACTTTCAGTAGTGGCCATTGTAATTAAATTTTGAGCATAATCAATAACTACACCATGTTCATTGACACACTCATTGCCTAAAATGAGGTCATTGGCTAAATCTTTAACTACCAAAACATTTTCTGGAAAAACAGTATTATGAATAACAAGATTGTGAGGCAGTACGATAGGGTGCATCCAACAATTTGTTTCCAGCAGTACTCAACATCATTTGAATAGGTTGCAATTTAGAAAGATCAGTAACATGAGCTACATTTAGAATGCTGACTGCGCTACCTGTATCCAACAGAATGTTAACTTCCTTATCTTTGATGATACCTGTAAGATTTAAAATCTGATCTGATACAGCGGCTACATTCCCTTGTATTGAAGAATGTGAAGAAGCCTGGCTGGAACGTGGCTGTGATGTTGCTAAGAGTGGTCCCTTGAGGCAGAGCGCTGGTCGTTTTTTGACTGAGGCAGGGGACTGCAACACACTCTCGCCACATGGCCTCTTCTGTTACATCTATAAGAGATGACTGATAGATCGCTCTGATACTGGTAACCTGAAGACTGTCTAGAAGGTTGACTACGCTGCGAGGGAAAACGAGACTGGCTCGACTGTACAGGCACTGGTGGTGGTGTCTGAAACTGATTGAACTGTGTACATAACTGGTCAACTCTACTAATTAAATCTGTAATAGATACAGAAGGTGCAGCTTCAGTACTAGTGGATGGCAACAGTTGTGGCATTGAAGGTTGGTTAAGACCTAAGGGAGGCTGAACTATAGCATTTACATTATTTTGAGTAAGAATGTGCTGTCTGTTCTGTACATAAAACTGAGCATGGTGTACTCTACGAATGACAGAACCTCGTCAACTGATTGTGGGTTTAGGGGAAATAAAGTCTGCACATAATGAGGTATTAAACCTTTTAATAAATGCTTAATTTGTTCAGCTTGTGTCATGCACGGATTAATCTGATTGCACACAGATAATACTTCATATATGTAATTCATGACAGGTTCTGAATCTGGCTGCATCCTCTGGCGAAGCTTCATTTCTAGAAAAGCTGTAAGAAAACTGCTAGCTAATGTTATCCATTCATGATGTACATTTCTATGTTGAAAAATTTGGAACTATTGTGCAGAAGATTCTTTTAAGTAACAAGGGAAAATTTCAATTTCATTTCTTCATTTCACCCATTGCTTGAGGCTACCATTTCAACGTTTCTAAGCAAATCAAATGGTTATTTTGAAAAAGCACCTGTAAAATATGATGGTTCAATTGCAGTGGGATCGTTCTAGCTAATCTGTTCATGTGTAATTTGGAAACACACATTACTAAAGCCTTTCCACATATTTTCAAATGTTGGCGTAGATATGTCGACGATGTGTTTGCTATAGTCCCTAGAAGACTAACCGAGGATGCTATAAAGTTGCTAAACCTACAAGAAAAATCCATAGTTTTCACCATTGAAGTAGAGCAGGATGAATGGCTACCTTTTCTAGATTTGAAAATCATTAGAACACCAACAGGATTACAATTTGGAATATACCGAAAAGCAACACATGTTGACAATTACATTAAATGCAACCCATTCAACCCAGTACAACATCAATATGCAGTATTCCACAGTTTAGTTCACAGATTAATCAACATTCCGCTAACAAAAACAGAATATGAACAGGAGTACGCTCACATACACCAGGTTGCCAAACTGAACAACTATAACACAAATTTCATCAAAAAACTGATCTACAGACACAAAAGAAACAAAAACTTAAGGGACATTACTACGTTAAAAAAACTAGAAAACCCAAACACCAGATATGGAAAATTTACATTTCATCCAAAATACTTTAAAAAATTTGAAAAGATGTTTAACAGCTTCAACATAAAAGTAGCCCCTCAAAACAAACACAACATCCGCAACTTACTAAACCACCCTCTAAAAAATAGCACACCGAAAACTCAATTATCAGGCATTTACCAAATGAGTTGCCAGGATTGTGACAAGATATACATTGGTAAGACCAAAAGGAATCTAGGAACAAGAATGAAAGAACACTTCAGAAATATTAAATTCAAACAAATGGACAAGTCGGCCGTAGCACATCACTTTTGGTCTGAGAATCACAACATAAAACAAGAAATAGAACTGATCAAACAGGCAAAGAAACCTCTGGAACTACAGATTTGGGAAAACATATTTATTACAAAAAACAGGACCTCTTGATGAATTTTGAAATTCCCGCGGTAGATGACGTCATCAAACTTACCAGGACATTAGATGGCAGCACGTCACCAAGCCAGATGCAGACACTGGATGCATCATCAGTCAACCACAGAACTGACGATAGGGGAGAAGTCTCCAGAAACTAGTCTTCATAAAAAACTTGTAAGTGGAGAAAAGTATATACAAGGTTGACTCACTTGCCTAATTTTAGTAACAATGGCACTCCACTTTCTGAAATACTTCTTTTTATTCTATATATCTGATGGGATATTCACTAGATATTCTTCTATATTCAAAGTTCACTCAAAAACAAAATAAGAATAAGCAAATGGCAGCAATGTTCATCACCGATGTTCATATTAATTACAATTTCTGATGCACTGAACATACATTTTTAATTGCCAGTCATCATTTCCGACAACAGGAATTCTCATCAATCTTATTTCATAGCTATTACTTAGGAGCAGAATATTTGCGAAAGTGCTTAGAGCATGGTTGGGAGTATATATATGTAAAACAGGGTAGGTATAACTTTTAGAACAGCGAATGTTTCAAAGGTTTGTTTTGAGCAGGACATCTGAATATTTTCTGTAGAACTTGACAATTAAAGGACTGATATAATTATTATGAAACATACTAATCTCAGGCTGGCAGCTTTAAAAAGTTTTTGGCAAAGCTTCTAAAGTTGTTGTATGTATTATATAGACCAAAGAAAGACATGATAATATGTGGCGACATAAACATAGATTTGCTGGTGCTCAGGTCACAGTTATTCATATCCTCGGTACCTTCAATATAATGCACACACTGTTATCTTACCAATAAGAGTGACAGCAAACAGCAACTGATAATAGTTTTGTGATTATACAACATTAACTTTACTAATTAATGAGATTTCAGCCCACAATGCTCAGTTGATCCCTACAAATTGCTTTTGTGTTAAAGCAAAGATGAACGTTTTCTATAAAGTTTCAGATGTGAATAAAGAGAATCTTGCGAGCTTCTCCTGGTCATTGCAACAGGAATCATGTAGTAATGTGTGCTTCTCTATTGATGTAACTGGGGGATTAATAGCTTTCACTAAACTGTCACTCTTCATTATGAATCATGTTTGCAGCACAAATTTTATCATATGGCTACCACAATGGATTACATCAGGTGTTAGGATATCATGCATTCAGAAGAGAAAGCTCTACTGTATGATTAGGCATAACAGTGATGTTAAAGCTATTTGTCAGCATAAAAGATATCACAAAATCATAAACAGTGTAATTAGAATGCTAAGGTTTCATATTACCAGTAGGTTATAGATAATTCAGATAATAAAGTAGAAATCACTTGGGATAATGTAAAAAGAGAAGCAGGTAAAAGCCTCCAAGCTCATGACGTCACTTTGGAAGTAAATTCCCAGGTCATAAACAGCATGTTTAATTATTTAAAAAAAAAAAAAAAATTAATAATTTTTCGCTTCACTGTGGTGTTCCAATACAGTTAAAATCTCGATGTAGCATGTTTAATAATTTCTTCTTAAATGTTACATCAAGGCTCAACATTAATTACAAGAGTAGAGATGTTGCCTTAAGTTTTTTAAAGAGTAGCTACTGAACTGAATTTATTGAATTTAAGCCAGAATGTGTTACAGCAGCAAAAATAATAACTATTTGATTTTGTATTCTATAGGGCAAAGCAATATTTAAATGTTAAATGGAAACATGTCGTAACCAGTTATTATGATTGTCTGACAGCTGTCAGTTGACAGGACCTTAGATCTAAAGTTAATGGCTTCTACATGGAACGTCTGTTAGCACATTAGTTATAAGCCAGCCTATACAAAGAGTGCAAGTGTGTTTCAGTATTCAAGAATATCATGGTTCCTGTGAAAACATCTCGCATCGAGATAAAGAAGTTCCTTATTTGCTCATACTGATGCTAGGCTAATTTGTGTATATAAACATAACATCATCTTGTACTTAAGCATTGGTTAAACAAACTGGCATTAAAGTTAACAGCTTGTTAAATATCAACATTTTTAAGCTAAGTTAAAAATAGATTTTCTAAGCAAACTGTGACAAATGTACTCTGCAGTTCTGCTGAGTAAATGTGACTGGTGAAATTATGAAGATTTACCTTTACCTTATAATCATGTAGTTACTTGCCAATACTGAGCAGGTAGCCCTTCAAATGCAAATCACCTGTTGTTCTCTCAAGACAAATGAAAGGCAGCATGCCCTAATCCATACAACAGCTTGAATGAATGAATGTGTAGTGTTTAACGCCCACTTTTACTACATACGGTACCGCAGGCGATGACACTGATGATACATGAGATGAAGATGGAGCACCGGTGGAATGAGATGGCGGGGGAAACTGGAGATCCCAGAGAAAACCCGCCCCAGTGCCGTGTTGTCCACCACAAATTTCACTTTGTGGTCACCTGGGATCGAACCCGGGCCGCCTTGGTGAGAAACAACAGCTTATTGCATTGCTAGCAGCTATTGTAAAAAATGGGGGATAAGAATCAATATAAGCAAGTCAAAAATAGTAGTGTTTAAGATGGGTGATAAGTTAAGAAAAGACGAAAAGTGTTATCTAAATGACCAAAAAGTGGAGGTGGTAAAGGCGTTTGCCTATTTAGGGATGAGACTGTTATAATGGAGGCTGGCGAGCACGTGGGAGAAAGATAAGAGTGAAAGGGAAGATAGTAATATCTGGGGTAAGGAGCTGTAAATATAAATTACCAGATACGTCAGTAAAGTGGCATGAAAGAATCTATGAAGCAATAGCAGAATCAAAAATGACATATGATGTGAAGTTGTGGGGGCCAATGAGATAAGAAATCATGTTGAACATACATATGAACAGTTCTATAAAGGGATACTGGGTTTGAATAAGTCGACACCAAATTAGTAGCTAGAGTGGAACTTGGAAGACTATGCAGGAGTGGGGTAATTATAGAAAGGTGTTTAAATTTTGGTATAGCTGTATAAAAAAAATATGATAATACATTGAAGATCTGTCTAGAAAATCAAAAGAATTCAACATGTAAGGACATCTGGTGAGCAGAGCTAGAGAGAATGCTGGTTAAAATAGGGATGGGAGATATCTGGCAAGAGAGTGAAAGAAATGTAAAAGGTTTATGGACAATTATTAAGAATAGGATAGAGGACATTGACAGACAAGTGACATGGGGAAATCTGATAAGTACGGAATCACTAAATGTATACCTGAAAATAGAGTAAAATGGGGAAGGGAAACATATATAGACACATGTGATAGATATGAGAGGGAGGGTTTAGCTTGGTTAAGGGCAGGCGTTATATTGAGAGGGGTTCACCAAAGGAGTGCATTCTATGTGGAAAGAAAATAAGTTTAGAACATTATGTAGTGGAGTGTAAAGAAATTGAAAATTGGAGGAAATTAATATGGTATAAGAACGGGGATAATAAATGGACTTACGTAGTAACAATAAAAATGCTTACGTTGAAACGAGAGACAAGATTAAGGGAGGTGGGGAAATTTGCTGACAAAGTGAAAGAGAAATGGTTGAAAAGGACAAGGAAGTAAGAGGTAGTGAAATGGAAGACACAATCAGAACATTAGGTCAAGGTTGTATAAGGGCTAGGATAGAGATAAACGGCCAGAAAGCAAACACCACTATCAGCCCGTAATATAAACAGCTTTGTCAGCTTTGTACCTAGATTACAACTGTAAAACTTGTACTTAATATTGTAAGATATGGAAGTATAAATAAATATTACTTATTATTACTTACTTTATTACAAAACTTAGAGAAATAAAATAAGCTAACTTTGCACCATTAGAGACGGATATGAGAGTAAAAATTGCCTTAATGGTCTGGTTTCAAGGAATAGTGCATGTTTGGGATTGTTCTTTCCACAAGAAAGTGCCAGCAATTTACAGCAAACTCCTTACACAGGAGAGGTGGAGATAAATTTAGAACTATGAGGGTTTGTGTTTGCTTATAAACAAAGTTTGGTTCAGTCAGACATAAGATATTAGTGAAGACTATCTTTTTTTTCTGCATTGTGAAGTAAATTTATAAAATTTAATTTTAAACTGAAAAAATTTAATGCCATGGCTGGGATTTGAACCACGGATCTCCTGGTCTCCATCCAGTCCCTCTAACCCATTGAGCTACCATGGCCAACATGCTGTCCTGACATTAAATTCCCCAATTGACTCATATATATTCCCGGTAAACCACTACGAGCTCTCGTATCTGAGATACACATCAACATTATGCAGAATCAGATTCATTACTTTACACAAAAAACAATAAGTTTATATTTTCAGTATAGTTTAATATGCTAATAACATTGTTACAACTCTGTAACAAGTACATTATTATAACAGTTTGGGTTCCCTTACGTAAAACAAACCTCAGTAGGATATCATCATAAGTTTCCCATGAAAACAAACTCAGATATCCATAACTATGATACAAGGGGCAAAAATAATCTTGCTATTCCAGAACACAGAATGCACTTGTATGACAACATGCCTAGTTATACAGGAATAAAATTCTATAATGTACTTGCTGCTTCAATTGGAACCTGTAATAATTTAAATACATTTAAAACACATTTAAAAGCCTTTCTAAGAGATAACATATTTTATACCATTGAAGAATTAATGTACCACTGTAAAAATAAGTAAGATTTATTACTGATTTTAGCATATTATATTTAATTTTAGAATATTATATTAATTTTTAAATTCTGTACCATTAAGCAATTTATGACTAGCTTGTATATATAATTTGATCTCTCCATTATTTTGTTATTTCTAATCGTTTATTTTTAAGAGAGAGTATGTATTATAAATGACATGGCTTAATTGTGTTCAAACACTGTATTAAGTTGCAATAAATATGAACATGAATATGACTGGCACCAAGGAGACTTGCCTGCTGTAGGATAGTGTGAAAGAGAGAGAGAAGCCATACCTTCTAAAGAGAGCAAACTCAGCATTCAGAAAGTGACAATTATCTGCTAGTATTGGTTGTTAATATAACATAGGAGTTAAAACACAGCATGAGAACATGTGGACTTATGGGTCAGTGTGTAAGTTCCCTGCCAAAGGACGAAATGGTAACTTTGGAGCATTTTATTTACATTCATCATCATTATTGCTCGGTTTGATGAAGAGTCCTTAAACGTAAGTTAAGTGTACAATAATATATGTTCAGGTCATTACAGAAGGTAACTAAACCCTGTGGCTTTGTCAGTGTCCAGACTTCTAAAGATACAACATGTTCCTGTTCTGTATGGTTAATGCTTACTAAACGGTTACATTAGTGATTTTAGAGTAGATGCATTCTGCTTTAATAAAAGTAGTTAAGGATTTTTTTAAAGCCCGCCTCGGTAGCATGGTAGCATGTCTGCCTCACGCTCAAGAGGACCCGAGTTCGAATCTCGGTCGGGGTGAGTTACTTGGATAAGGTTTTTCCGGGGTTTCCCTTATCCTGAATGACGAATGCCGGGTAACTCTAAGCTCTATGGACCCTGGGGCTCATTTGAGCATCATTTCACCCGTTCCATTCATCGTCCGATATGACTTAACGTTGGAGGACGTAAATTAAAAAAAAAAACACTGATATTTTGGCTACGTTTTGTCTTCGATCGGATATGCTTTGCAGCTTACGATCCTCAGCTGTTTGTTCATTATGTGTTCTACCAACACCAACTCCAATACTCAGACCTTAATACAGATTCCAAGATGGCGCCCATCGAAGCCCAGCGACTCTGGTTACGCAAAATTAGAAACTATATACAATGGACATAATATATTCCATATTAAGAAGCAGTAAGGTAACTCTTAAGCATTTATCACTTTATACTTTCAACCAAAACGTGTAATAACATAAATAAAAAGCACCATGACAAATCCTAATCGTTTATCACATATAGTAACACGTTCCACTGCTATTTCCTACCTTATATTTCCAACCAAAATTTAACTTTTAAGGCATGACAACTCATAAGCATTAACACTTTGCACAGTAGAAACATAGAGGAAAACATGATTAAATGAAACAAAAGTTAAGTTTTTCTTGAACACAACAGAAATGGTATAATCAAGAACACATGCACAAGAAAAGAAAAAAAGAAAGAAAAAGAAAACGAAAAAGCTAACCTGAAATATTTACTGGCTGCTAAGTTTGAGCTCCTTCCTCACGAAGTTCATCGCTGGCTTTTCTTCTAGTTTCTCTATTTTGCACTTTCTTGGATAAGTGTTCAGACACATTTTTTTTCATTTAACATTTTGTGTAATTGTTCATAAATATGTTTGCCAGCACTTTCACACACTTCTTCACTTTGACAAGTAAAGGCTCATTATTTTCTTTTTTGTGTGAGTGTTCTAAGCCAGGGGTGCTTGTACATCTTTGTTAAAAATTGCCTTAGATACACAGGATGTGGTAATGTCAATACATTAGTTTTTCTTATTGTATAGTTCTGGATATGCATATGAAATGTTTATAGCCCATATCAAAACATCTGGAGAACATTTAATCCAACTAGCACAGGCTAGCTCCAGCTGTTCTAAAGCAAACTTTATGTTACTGGACTGTATCATCATCTGCAGCAAGTAATAAAGTTTCTTTGATATTGTTTACATAGTTACCTTTTCTGGTAAGGACATACCTACTGCTTATACTATAATATTTAAGAGAACTCACCAGATTGTCCAGTTTACTCCATCTGTCAAATTTGAGGGTGGCAGTTCCCTCACATTGCAAGAACCATCTAAAATTTTTTCACTGGTAAGTTCATAATATTGCAAAACACACTCACTTTTAGGTTATGAAGTATTTTGAAACTCACATTAAGTGTAGGAACATCAGTGAAGGTGGGATTTTGAATGTTATTGAAAAGAACAGAACTAATCATCTTTAATAATGACTATGAATGTGTTAAAATCTTTCCTCACCACTTCGATTTTTAAGGACTCAAAACTGTCAATAACATCTTGTGCACACCAATTATTAACATTCTCTTCACTCTCTGCAAAATGTCTTGCATATGTTCTTCAGGATTTCGTCTTTTCTACTTGAGCTTTACTGTGTGATAGGATGTCTGATTCTTGAAAATCGTAGGTTAGGCATCATCAGCTAATTTTGTTACTTTTTGAGGGACACGAATTGGTTCACCATTTGCTGGAAAAATGTCTTCCTTAACCACAAAGTCTGTTCAAAATAATGAACACAAACTATAGTTTTGTCATTTACTTCAAAATTTTTACGATGTATGTTCCTGATCCACTGATCCCATAAAGATTTTTCTTTAGCAAATTTGAATATTGTCGTATGAGGTTCACTACCATAATTAGATTTGCAGTCGGGAACAGAATAAGAACGACCCTTTCGACAATATTTCACACTATTATATATTTACATAAACTTTATAACTTAATGTTATGTTAAAAACTCACTATAAACTAACTCGTTGGTCACTAGTTGCCACTTTAATGTGAATTACATTAATTCTGCAAACACACGATCAAAGTAAACAAACACATGCTTCACTCAGTGGATATAACCATAACATAACATGCTGGGCCACGAGCGGCGCCATTTTTGCTACAATCGATACTCGTATTATGGTCTGAGAATTGGAGTTGGTGTTGGTTCTACATAACAACTCGTGAAACTTTCGTGAGCACAACCATGAGGCACACAGAACATTATCATATAAACGTTGCCACAATTTTAACCTCTACATGCGATAATTTTGCTCTTCACGGTTCATTGGAAACAAATATTTAAGTTGACTCTTGCTCTTAACCTCTGAAGAGACACAAACCATAGTCATAGGATACGGAAGTTTGTCCGGCAGCAATAGTAAAATAGTTAATTTCACAGTTTATGCTACACGGAACACCCCTGCACATGATACGTGTAACCTACACAAGTTTCTGTATCACTTTGTGGGTCTACAAGTGTCAAGGTATCAGTCACATTAGGTTGGTTTAATTGAATGTTTTTTTATTTTTTTTTATTTTTGCTAGTAAAGATCTGTAAAACATCTTTCATATTACACTACGAAGAACTTGAACTCCCTCACTACTGTACAAAATGAAAATAAAACGCTATGATCCATATTGTAGTTGTGGAACGATACATATGTGGGTAACAAAGAACAAGCGCTAATTGGTTGCAGAACTAATACGAACGCAAACGACAAGTTACTACTATTATTATACAAAGGAGGACTATATGAACATATTAAAATTAGTAATATTATAAATTATAACAGCAAACTAATTTTAGATATATAATAAAACATATTAACGTGCAAAATGAAAGCATAATACAAAATCACAAATAAAAAGGTACTTAACCAAATCTTAGTTTTCATTTAAATAAAAAAAAATTTGCAGATGCTAAATGAAGGTCTCTACTTTCAAGATGGTCTATAAATAAAGACTGTTACCTGTAGTACTGTTTGTTCTACGAATTTCTAATCGCAAGTTTTATTTCGCTTTTTAATTCAATCCGTTACACCACTGTACTAAAATCTCACGCGTCCAATCATGAATATGTACGAAGTTGGATCATTCTGGCAGTGAAAATACAATGTTTACACAAAACCAACTCCAATGGCCAAGCTTCCATTGTCTTTTACTTTTGTGATTTTGCAATTATTTTATATTCAGTGTTTATTCTTACGTTTTAATTCAAGTTAACATACTAACACAGAACATTGGTAGAGGCAATTAGAGGAGACCTTGAATTGTACAGATCCACGAGTTGTTTTTGTGCATGTACAAAGTATTAAGGTTAACTTGAACTAAAAATTGTGTTAAACATTATTCAGTAAATCAATATAATACAAAAGCAGCAGTACAAGAAATAAAGGAAAGTCACAGGTATGATCTAACAGTTCTTTTAACCTAATTTGATATGAAATTAACTTGCTATTTGTTGCTCTGTAGAATCACAAAGTGATACAAAAGCTCGTATGGTTTGTAAGTACATATGTTATATAGCGAATGCCTTAAGAGGTACAAGTAGGTCTATTAGGTTATTCTCGCGTGTACTCGCATTCAAAGAGCAAGTGACTGAATGTAGGGGAAGGGCGGCGGTTCACTACCAGTAATATTTGTCTGGTTTATATGGGAGAGAGTTGAGGCAACTTCATCCATGGTTATTTGAAAGTGGTTAGGGTTCTGTGAGGCACGTATTTAGAAGTCAGTCTCCGGGGGGTTGGGGGGGGGCAAAAAATCTACCTTGAATTATTTGCTTTTAATAAATAATCAGGGATGTGTTTTTATCATGTGAGTAAAAAATAAAGACACATCGAACAAATTATATTCACATGACTTTTTCCACCCAAGCTTCTACAAACTGTTTTTGTCTTGTTTGTTTGGATAAAGTTTGTAGAAAGGCCTTGCACATTTTACATTTGTTGTTCTTATACCTGGGATAAAGTGATATAAGCAGTAATCAGATATATGAAAAGTGAATCACTGATTTATGCATTTGAAGTATTAGTTCTCCTTGAATGAGAAAGGGAATAGGAACTTAAAAGTTAAAAATTGCATACCTTTAAGTAAGTGTCTGAGAGTTCTAACCTACAAATTATAATACATCAGAATTGGTTAACTTTGCAATACATTATTATCATTGACATTATTTGTGTATTTTAACGAGTTCTACAGCTGCTGTGCAGTAACTTTTGTTTATCTCTTAAATAATTTCATGTTTGCCTGACAGTGAATAGAGATGTTAAGTTGAGAAGCTTGAATTAACTTTTTGATTTATTTTAAACTAACTTTTATTTCAACTATTTTATAAAGTTTTAAATGGTAATTCATTTGGGGGGGGGGGGGGGTCGGGACACCTCCTTAAATACGTCCCTGGGTTCTGTTAGTAACAGTATATGTGATACTCGTAAATTCCCAATATATTGCTAATGGTAATTATTTTAAATATATAGAGCAAAAATTTGGTTAAACTGCAGAAAGACAGCGTAGACTTTTGGTATGGAATGCCGGAAACTAACTGTTGCCAACTGCGGAGTGCAGAAAATGCCAAAATAGCGAAATGTTGCCAACATAATTTCTTGTTATAAATTAGCAATACTGTAATGCGTAAGGATACTGCCAGTGTATAATAATAGAGATGATAAAACATAAAAGAGGAGTTAAAATAATGAACTATAAGAGAATTTAAAATTAATTTAATGTAAAAGTTAAAATATGCTTGAGGCATGGAGAAATTATATCAAGTAAAAGTCAAAGTGAATGTACATTTTTATACAATCTTATTTTTAGTTATCAATTTCATCAAAGGAGTTCTTAGTTTTACATATAAACATTTCAGAAGACGATATAAAGTCAAAATGCAGTGTTTGTCATTAGATAGATCTGGCTTAAATATAAAAAAAAATATATTATATAGAAATAATTTATTTTGTGAAGCAGTTTCATTAAATTCGAGTGTTTTTCTGTATAAAACCTAGTTGTGATCAGCACTCAAATTATAAGCAAGGGTTTCAGTGTACACTTTGTGTTTTTTTTTTTTTTAGGTTTTTATCTTTAAAGCACATTTAAAAATACCGTTTCCTCAACCTTGGACAAGGTATTACAATTATCAGGAGAAAAAGAAGAAAAACAAAAAGAGTTTCCGTACGTATTATATGGCTAGTTTGTTTACGTAGTGTTCGAATTTTCAGCAAAAGCATGCTTTCACAGTTGGCAACTCTCTGGCCATGACGTCAAGCCCGCCATAGATTAGATTAGATTAGATTGATTTGCGTTCAGTAGGTTCACTTGTAGCCAGAAAAGGCTGTGAACATTGAACATGTCTAGAGGTATAAAGTTTAATAAAGTTTAATATATCTATGTCGTCTTCCGGCAGTTTAACCAGATATTCTTCCTCTTGTTTTTCTTCTTGTTTTATATTCCTTTTACTGTGTGCAACTTTGTACAATTAACATGTTTTACCAGGTTTCTCATTATGACCTCATTGCAGTAAAGTAATATAACAATGCATGATGTGCTGCTCAACGAAATAACAACAATACAGCCACTGCTTCTGTGTAATAGTGTGTGCTACCTTTATGTCACATAACCATAGAGCAAGCAATTTTTTACATAGAAAATGAAGCTAGTTACAGTGAAGTAATAAATATTACACAAATATAAATATTTGTTAATGAATCTCCACTTATCTTAAGAAGTTGATGATAATACTTCTTTCTTCTTTCTAAGATCGATTTCGAAGGCACATTGCATTCATCTCAAGGCATGCAATGTGTCTTCGAAATCGATTTTAGAAAGAAGAAAGAAGTATTAACATCAACTTCTTAAGATAAGTGGAGATTCATTAACAAATATTTATATTTGTGTAATAAGACATTTTTTGTTTACATACTAGATCATGGGAGGGTTTAATATTATCTAGCATTTTATTTTGTACCTATGTTGTCTTTATAGTTTTTGTACAAGTATTTGTAGTATGTTAAATAAATTAAGAAAGAAATATTTATTTTTATTATATACATTTGAACAAAATCTTTTATGGATCTTGAAAACTGTTGAATTAAATTAATTATTGAAACTTAATGCACCAGCAAGTTTTAAAAAAGAGGAGATAAACTACACAGCTATCCATGATCTGATGCAACCCACAATATTAGTGTTTAGTTGCGATTGCTCGCTTTGAATCTCTAATACCATATAAAAAAATTCACGATATTGAATTTTTGCTTTTCTTTTGCTATACCATCTGCATGCATTTAGGTTAAAGGTTAAACCTGTTTTTTGGGCTACTGCAGACATTTGATGCATTCCAATAATGTTATCTTGAAAATCTTGAAGATGAAGCAGATCATGATCGCCAATTGAATGATGGGAGACAATAAGATATATAGTGCAAACAATTCCACCACTTGGAGTAGTAGTTCCTTTGAAGTCTAGATGCATTTTCCAACCAAGAATAGTGCCTGTTTCTGTTTGAACAAAATCTTTTATGGATCTTGAAAACTGTTGAATTAAATTAATTATTGAAACTTAATGCATAAGCAAGTTCAATTAATCATTCACATCTACATTCAGGATCATCCAAATCACTGAAACACTCATAGCATGTGTGTGTATTTGGTTTTTTTGTTTGTTCATTCCTCAGGTCCTACCCTGGCCAAACATTCAACATGTCATACATTTATGGTACATTCATCATAATACATCCACCACTACTAATACTGTAACACTTATATTGTTTTTTTATGTTGTATTATGAAAACATTAACATTTATGAACCAGCACCCTTTCAAGCATTAACCTCAGAACATGTATTACTGTAGGTCAATATTGTCGCCAGGCCATTGTTGATCGAGGCGGCAAGGCATTCAAAGGGATGCGCAGTGCAGTATGTATACCTTGTTTCACGTAAGCTTGCCCAGTATCTCTTAGCGGTCACGTGACCTAATCACCTCTCATTGGTTGCTGTTGTGGTAATGACTGTCGTGCGATAAAAATTAGTTCGTTATTGAACATGGCGATATATCATTATATGTTGGAAGAGAATTGTCAAATTTATATTTTCGTAACTGTTTTAATTAAATATATTACGCAACAGAATTGATTTATCTGAAATGCATATTAATTCTTAAACGAATTAAAGAGGAGGTCCCTTTGCTCTCAAGCACATGGCACGATAGCATGTGATTTAGCGGTAGTGATGACATATTTGTTTATGTGACTTTTATCACTGACCCTGTTTTGAACTGGATTAGTCATATATCGCCATTCGAGAGTGCGGGAGCTAAATTATTTTATTGATCGTTTATTGCGCATGTACTTATTATATGTATAATGGCAGAGTCTACTGCAAGTTTTTCACTGAAGTATCGCAAGGATAATTATTTACAAACAGGCGAAAAAAGAATTGTGTTGCATGTGTTTAATGCACTCAGAGAAGAATCCGTCTTTGTCAGTGAGAGAAGTCGAACAGATGAGCTCTGAAGTTACAGGTGTGAGTGTTAGATCCGTAGGAACATCGCGACATGAAATTGAGGAAACAGGAAAACTTACCACTCCAGGCAAAAGCAGGAATAAACAAAAGTGCGTGCTCGGAAAAAAATACGTGAAAAGTGTTGTGCGTAGTCATGTGTGTAGTTTTTCTTTAGAAACGAACTCCCTAACATAAGTAACATTTCCTCTGCTGTAAATGAGGATGCAGATTTACCAAATTTCAGCAGATTGCTTATACAGCTGGGATTTGTGAATGAAAAAAGAGGCAAGAAAAATGTGCTAAAAGACAGAGGCGATATTGCTGTGTGTCGAAGACGCTATTTAAGGACAACCACACTGCACCGAGATACAAATCGCTAAATATACACGAAGAACACACGAAAAGTAAGGTATGGCGTGACACGACTTTTAAGGCTGAAAGACAAGCATTTTTGAAAGGTATGTGTGCTGGTTTAAAAAATCCCAGTGGAAAAGGCTAAAGGCCTTTCATTATAAACTCTTTCAGTTTCATTGCTCAGTCATTTTGTTTCAATTTACGAAATGTGACGGGAAGGCACCGCCTATGGCCTATGACGCGAAAGCATTAGCCAATTAGGGCGAGGGGGAGGGTTGTTGAACGCGGAGTGATACATTTCAGCTGGGCAAGGTTATATGAAACAGAGAGTAGATAAAAGCTCGCCGAAACGGCGGTGGGGGGGGGGGGGGGAGACGGATTTCTCGAGACTTTGCTTTGTTCTAGCCGGGTCTGGATTGCTTGAGAAATTTCTGGAATGTTAGTAAACTATAAAAAGGCAGCCGCCCGCCAAAGAGGAGTCAGTCGGTAATTGAACGCGTGCAGGTAAACAACTGTGTTTGCTGACCTTGTATGTTGTATTGTGTATGTGCATGAAGTTTATTTCTACGGAAATAAAGTGCAATGATTTTGTTTGTAACCTGGACTTTTGATTTCACGAACCCAAAAAGTCAAAATTGCTGTCAGCAGTGACATGAAGGCTGAAGTGGAAAAGATTTTGGAGAAGATGACGGAAATGAAAGGAGCAAATGACAACCTCGCTGCGAAAACAGAAGCGGCAAATAACAACCTCTCCGCGGAACTGAAGGAAATGAAGACCGAATTGACCACGGAAATTAAAGCGGCAAACGAGGACCTCGCCGCATAGTTCGAAGTGCAGCTGACCGGCGTGGGAGATGACGTGACGTGAGACATGACAGAGCTGGGCAAGTGGATGGGTCAAGTGGACGAGCGCGTCGAAGACCTGGCGATGATGATGATGATGATGATTCATATAAGGGTGCTCAACTATGGCGGTCATCAGCGCCCTTTAAAAAACTCGTCATGGCAAAAGCCAGATATAAAAATTTCTAAAAACTATACAAATGTAAATAAACTTATTAAAACTACATGTACATAGAAAAAAAAACAATCAAAACCTACTAAATTTTTGTTCACTAAATCCAAAAGTCTAAACTAGAAAAGAATCTAAAAACATTCTCCAGTACTATGTTATCGTCCGCTAGCATTTCCGCAAAGCTGTCCGGCAGCTGCAGAGACGTCCTAAGGTGTGCTACGGAAAAACACTCTAGCAGCACGTGTCGTACAGATAACGCTTCATTACAAAATGGACACAGTGGAGCGGGCTCCTTTTTAAAAAGAAAACTATGCGTAAAAAAGCAGTGCCCAATATGCAACCGAGCCAAACTCACCCCCTCGCGATGAGATGACCGACAGGAGGTAACACAGGGAATCGGAAGTTATTTCACAGATCTCCAGTTTATTATTGCGGATAGCGGACCACTCTTACTGCCAGAAGGTTTGCACAGCTCTTCGCAATATGGCCCTAAAATTTCTCGATGTCATAGATGGTACTCGAATCCTGGGCTTCATGCTAGCTGTCTTGGCTGCCGAATCTGCCATTTCATTCCCCCGCATGCCTACGTGACCAGGGATCCATGCACACAGCACGCTAACGCCAGAAGCGTGTAAAACGTGGAAGGCATCCTGGATACGCTGCACAATAGGGTGGTAGTTATACAGCTGCCATAGGCTTTGAAGTGCACTTAGGGAATCACTCTGGAGTCCCCAACTTTCGTCGACGTACGTGTAAAATGGCCCGGTATATTGCATAAAGCTCTGCAGTAAATATAGAAGTGCTAGTGTGGAATCCGAATGTATACGGTTCGGTTCCACACACGTAAGCACAACCAACACCATTTGAGTTCTTGGAGCCATCAGTATAAATTATAAAATGATCCTCATATCGCGATAAAAATTCTAAAAAACATGTGCGGATACTAGACATAGACATGGTAGATTTATCATATTTAGTCATGCCCAGATCGTGTGACACGCCCGCCTCGATAGCGTAGATGGTAGCATGTCTACCTCACTTTCGAGAGGTCCCGAGTTTGAATCTCGGTCAGGGTGAGTCACCTGGATACGGTTTTTTCCGGGGTTTTCCCTTATCCTTCAAGACGAATGTCGGGTAACTGAGCTCCATGGACCCAGGACTCATTTGAGCATCATTTCACCCAGTTCATTCACCGTCCGATATGACTTAACGTTGGAGGACGTAAACTACAAAAAAAAAAAGTGTGACACTCTGCACAACCAAGGAGGGTATGTACTCTCCACCTAGGATACATCTTAGGCATTTCGGTATCGAGCTGTCTAAGGAGCTTCCGGAAACGAAAACCAGGTGGCTTTGGTTGAAAAGAATTGTTCCTGTAACGCACGCCCATAAAGGTGTTAAAGAACGGCGTAAACGATGGATGTGTCGGCATGCAATGAAGTCCACAGCCATAATTTGCAAATAACATGTTGCGCCTGTACTGCAGAGGGGGTTCTGCAGATTCAGCATACAGGCTTATAACTCGGCTTGTTGCAAATGCCCCAACTGCTATACGTATGCCACATTTATGGACTATGTCTAATCTCTTCAGCACGGATGGTCATGCTGCGCCATAAACTATACTACCGTAATCTAATTTGGAACGGATGAGTGCGTGATGAAGTCGCAATAACACTGTACGATCCGCTCCCCACGATTTTCCACTTAGTACCCGCAAGATATTTAAAGATCGGTCACATCGTGCTTTCAGTTTGCTATATGCGACGACCAACTAAGTTTTCTATCAAATATCAATCCAAGGAACCTCGTCTCATCTGCAAACGTAGTAGATCAGCGCCTAGCTGGAGCCTTAGAGGTAGTCAACTCTGCTGACGCCAGAAGTTAACACAGATTGTTTTCAATCAGAAGTCGTTATTTAAACTCCAACTCTTAAGGTTGTCCAAGGTGGTCTATAGACGGCGCTCTAAAAACGGTGTGCGTTTAGATGTACAGTAGACGGCAAAGTCCTCTACAAATAGGCATGACGAGACCCCGGAGGTACACATTTCGAGATAGAATTAATCGCAATAGCAAACAACGTAACACTTAGTACCGATCCCTGTGGTACACTGTTCTCTTGAACAAAAGGATTTGAAAAAACCGAGCCAACACTGACTCGGAATACACAGTCTTAAAAGAATTCCTGAAGGAAGAGTGGTAGGCATCCACGTATATTTCAGGTTTGCAGAGTACGTAGCAACCCTGCCCGCCAACACGTATCATAAGCCTTTTCGAGGTCAACAAATATTGCGACTGTTGGGCAGTTTTTAAGAAATCCGCTCATAATCTGTGTCGACATGGACACAAGATGATCCACCGTTGAACGGCGTCGTCGAAAACCGCATTGGTTGCTATTCAGTAGGTTGTGCGTTTCCAGCCACCATACCAACCGCCCATTTATCATGCGTTCCATCACCTTGCATACGCAACTGGTGAGGGAAATAGGATGGTAGCTAGAACGGAGGTGACGGTCCTTGCCAGCTTTCAAGGTAGGTATAATGGTGGCTTCTCGCCACTTGTCAGGAAACGTGGCATCAACCCAAACACGGTTATAGAACTCGAGCAGGAATGCCTTTCCTTCAGGTGAGAGATGTAACATTTGAACGTGGATTCCGTCCGGTCCTGGTGCTGTCAGTCGCGATGATGAAAGAGCGTGTTCTAACTCTGCCAAGGTGAAGAGGCGGTTATAATCTTCAAGGTTTCTGGAGCTAAACACGAAGCCTTGAGGTTCTACCTGAGTCTTAATTGAGATAAACTCAGGAGAATAATTACTTGAGCTAGACACCTGAGCGAAAGCACAGCCGAAGGTGTTAGCCACGACAAACGGATCAACAACTCCTGCAGTTGTTTTCAGACCAGCGATTGGCAAGTGGGCCGATTTTCTCGCCACGCGCCTTAACCTATCCCATACAACAGATGAAGGTGTACATCTGTTAAAAGATGATACAAAGTTGTTCCATGAGGTGTTTTTGCTATCCTTAATTATTTGCCTAGACTTTGCACGGGCTTTCTGGTACTCAGATTACTTAGGGTAGGGTGTCATTGGAATATCCTCAGAGCACGTCTACAAGCACGAATAGCATTCCGGCAGACGTTGGTCCACCATGGGACAGGAAATCGACCGGGTTGGGTAGCCGAACGTGGAATAGACTGTTCTGCATTGGAAAGAATTTTCTCTGTAAGATGATCAACTAAATCATTAACAGAATCGTGCTCGTTGTAATCAAAGACAGCCAACTGGGTGTAAAAGTTCCAGTTGGCACGATCAAAGCGCCATCTAGGGATACGTGAGGAAGACACATCTTGTGCTAAGAGACTAAGAAGACATGGGAAGTGGTCGCTGGAATGTAAATCAGAGATGACATTCCACTGTAATGAAACTGCTAACTGGGATGAACACACTGCCAAATCGAAATGCGAATAGGTGTTAAAGGCGCCTGAAAGGAAAGTTGGCTCTCCGGTGTTCAGCAGAACCAAGTTATTGCTCTCCAAGAATTTTGCAATGAGGTTGCCTCTCGTACATGCCCGATTTGAGCCCCAAAGTGGGTGATGGACATTAAAGTTTCCCACTATTAGAAATGGTGTTGAAAGTTGGGAAACCAAATCTTCAAGGTCAATTAACAGGAGGTCATCTGATGGCGGTACATATACATTGAAAATGCAAAATTCGAGTGATGGCAGCTTAATCCTTAGAGCTACATATTGTATGTCAGATTTTAGCTGTAACAGATCTACAAATATGTCAACCCTGAGGAGCATCATAGTGCCCCAGTGAGCAGGAATGCCCTCTTCTGTTTCAATATCACACCTCAGTGATGTGTAGCCTCTGATGATACACTTGTCTTGTGGTCGTAACTTAGTCTCTTGTAAGCATGCCAACAAAGGGTTATGCTTACTGAGCCAAAGTTCCAGTTCTGGTCGATGTGCTCTTAAACCTTGTGTGTTCCATTGAAGGATAGCAGTCTTTGGGCCTAGGAGCTAACTTGCACGGTATTTTAGGGAACGACCCAGTGGCCGTGGATAAGGTTCTGCGGTTCGTTTTTAAAATCGGTTTTAGCAAACGAGTATAACTTGTATTTTATATTTATTAATTTTAGAGATTTTAAATTATAAGTTTTAGATGGTTTTTATGTCCTTTTAACAGTTGAGTGGTTTTATTACATTTTACCTTTTAAACTAATTTTATTTTATAGCTTTTAGTGTAGACTTGGGGCCCAAATGACCTTGTTGTCGACGGGCCCTTAAACACCACTCACTCACTCACTCACTTGAAGGATAGCCATTGCGATAGTAATGGGATATGTCAAATAAGTACGCACATTACGTAGGTTTCAGCGGTAGTCGGTTCAATTTGCCCTTTTTCTTAGGTGTAGGGCTAGTTTCTGCAGGTTTATCCTGCCTCTTCTTTGCTGCAGATGCAGCAGTGTGGTCAGATATTTCCTGCTCCATATCTTCTATGGAAGAGGACCGTTTTCCTTCTACAACTTTCGGTTCGAGAGGCTCGAAGATGACTCAGACGATGATCTCGGAGATGCTCTTGGAGTTCTTTTCCTGGACTTTTCTGGAGCAGGCTTTTCACTTTCCTTCAGGAAGGCAGTTCTATCATACTGAGTCTTGAATTTTATCTCTGGTGCTGGGAACATTACGGGTAATTTGGTCCTGTTGCTAAACGTCGATGCTTTGTCAGGCGACTTAACTGATTTGTTCTTACTTGCATTTAGTGACGGGGTAACCGCCACCGAGCTGTAGGTACGGGAGCTAGTTATAGAGGGTCTATGCATACGAAGAAGTTTCCGGGCTTCCGGAAAGAATACCTTCTCTTCAACCGGGATCTCCTGAATGGCTCGCTCTTCAATATAACGGGGGCATTCTCGTGAACTTGATGGATGTTTACCGCTACAGTTAACGCAAGCTGGAGGTGATGCACATACATTTTCATGCATGCCATCTCCACAGCTGACACATGTAGGTACACGTTTACAGAAATCACTAGTGTGACCAAACCGCTGACATTTGTAGCATCTTAGGGTTAGATATATAAGGTCTAACCTATCACTTCATACCCTGCCTTGATCCCTGGAGGGAGATCTACCCGATCAAAGGACAAGAACAGGGTACGAACCATTTCCCCTCGCTGTCTCCGTTGCACACGATCGACTGCTGTAACGCCTTGTTCTTAAAGGTTCTCCTGAATATCCTCGTTGGACATTCCATCCAACGCGCTAGTGTTTACAACACCACGCGAGGAATTCAGGGTCCAATGCAACTCTACTTTCACTGGATAACTACCCAGCTTGTTGGCTTTCAGTATCTTAGCACCCTGGGAAGCTGAAATTGCTTCCACCAGCAGCGTGCCACTCCTAGATTTTGTTCAGGATTTTACTGTACCAGCTATTTTATCAAGACCTTTCTGTACTAAAGTTGCAAAAGTTCTGCCTTCCTCTGTTCTTTTAATTACTAAGTAGCGAGGACCACACTCAACTACTTGTTTAACAGTGTTCTCAAACATGTCCTTTTCACGTTTCATATTTTTTCGGGGTTTAGGTTTACCATAATAGTTGGTCTAAGTTTCATCCCCCAGTGCTCCCCACCCACCACGGAGCCCAACAAGGGGTCATCCCACTGGGATGACAGGGCTACACAGGGGATATAGCGAGCTCGCCGTCCCACACACCCTGTAGTTCGGTACAATACTTAGTCCTGGCCGACTGATTAGGGGTGGGTTAGTCCCTAACCTCCCGGTTAGGCGATGTAGAAGCCAAAGTAGTGTATTAGAAATGCGCACCCTCCCCGAATTCAGAAGAACACTGTTACGAGCTCAGATACGCATCCCTCAACCACCAGGACAAACCTTTTCACCTTCACGGGTCTCCACGCACGGCCTACACGTGGGTGGGCCTGTTGACCGCCTCCCTCAACCACGAAGAGGAGCCCACATGAGGGAGACTGTTGGCTTGGGACCCCGGCTGCGCCAAATCCGTACCTACCGAAGTAGGCCCCTGGGGGGAAGACCTGGAGAGCCGCGTTGATGAGCTGAGGGAAAGGCAAAGTCCCTGAACGCCATGGTGGAGGACGTCGTCAGCAGGAGGTTAAAGGATTTAAAGGTCGACGCGTCGGGAAGCGACACAACATCTGCGCGCGTCAAAACTCCTAAATACGACGGCGCAACAAGTATCGAAGTCTTCCGCCATCAAATCGACATGGCGGCCAAACACAAGTGAACACCAGCGGAAGAGGCCGCACAGCTAATAGCTAGTCTCCAGAGACGGGCCGCAGAGGTCCTGAATGCGGTCCAGAGAGCGGTGGCACCCAAGGACATCTGGGAGGCCCTGGATAATCGTTTTGGAAACCACCGCTTAGCCGCAGCGTACCGCAGCCAGTTGAAGTATAGGTCACAGCAGCCAGGGGAGACGCTGCAGCAGTTCGCCCTGGCAATTGAGCAACTGGCTTGCAAAGCCTTAGTCGACTTCCCACCAGAGTTCGTATCCCGGGAAGCCGCCTACAAGTTTGTCGACGGGGTACGAGACACGGAGATTCGTCAGCGCCTAATGCTCGGCGATTAAAAAGCTGTCCACGAGGCGCTAACGGCAGCACTGAGAACGGAGGCGGACAAGGTGACAGCTATCCTGACGTCTCCGCTACACCGGAGACAGAAGACCAGCCGAGGGACGCTGTCGAAGACCTAGTGGCCTGTGCTGGGGGTGTGTACAGCCGGGACACCTGCAGAGAGACTGCCCACACCAGGAAGAGCAGCCGGCAGAACGAGCAGGACCTGGTGTTGTGAGGGGCACGTCGGCGGCGATATCACCATCCCTTCAGGTGATGCTGCGCGCCCTCAGCCGGCGTATGGATGACAGGCTCATCACGGACGTTTGGGTAAGAGGAATGTTGTGCTGCGTGCTGGTGGACCCTGCGGTGGCCGTTACCATCATCAAATCTGACGTGGCCAAGGGTTTGCTGAGGAGGAAGCCGAGCCGACCATACCAGCCTGTAAGGGCATCGGGCGACGCCTTGCCTGTGGAGAAGGAGGCCCTATTGAAGTTGACCTTGGGACGGAGTGCCGTACGTCTGTGTGTCTTAGTCGCAGAGGTGGCTGAGGAGGTGATACTAGGATTGCATGCCCTCAGAAGTCATGAGGCGACGGTCGACGTCGGCAGGAAGGCCCTGCAGCTCAATGGAGAAGAGGTGATACTCCGGCAACCTGAAGAGCGCCTGGGAATTTGCAGAGTCGTCCTGAAGGAAGGCGTGGTGGTCCTCACAAGAAGCGGGGTGGTGGTGACGGCGCGACTGGAAGGCCAGCGGACGAAGAACATGATGCTGGACCAGAAGATGCCTATACACGGGCTATGTGTAGCCAGAACATTACTGCCGTGCCGAGAGGAGGTGCCAGTGAGGCTGCTCAACCTGGCAGACACCGAGGACGACGTACAGGCCGGAACGGAGCTGGGGACCCGTGAGCCCGTAGTTAGTGTTACAACAATCGACAAGACAGAGGAGCCGGAGCCGACGCAACACTTGGGGCCCCGGCTGAAAGGCTGACTGGAGAGGGCGGCCGACCACCTGACTGCAGAACAGCTGGAGAGAGTTCGACAAATGCTGAGGTGATACCAGCGCGTTTTCAGCCAAGGCGACAGCGACTACGGCCGCACGGACCGCGTGCTCAGCCGCATCCACACCGGAGACGCCCGGCCTATTTGGCAACAACCTAGACGCGTTCGGCTGGCGAAACTAGCGGTGGTGCGGGATATGGTAGAGGACATGAAACCCAGGGGAGAATTGAAAAGTCTGACAGCCATTGGTGTTCCCCTGTAGTTCTGATGACAAAGAAGAACGGCGAGCTACACTTCTGCGTGTACTACAGGAAGCTGAATGCTGTCTCCCGGAAGGACTGTTTCCCCTTACTCCGGATTGACGACACTCTGGACACTAGCTGGTGCACAAAGGTTCTCGACCCTGGACCTGAAGTCGGGTTACTGGCAGGTGGCTCTATACCCGAGAGACAAGGAAAACACAGCATTCTCGACAGGCCAAGGGCTTTGGCAGTTCGTAGTTATGCCCTTTGGCTTCTGTAACGCACCAGCTACCTTCCAACGCAGAATGGAATCAGTGATGAGAGGGCTGACTTATGACGTCTGCCTTTTATACCAGGACGACATCATCATCGTCGGTAAGACTTTCGAAGACCATCTCGAGAATCTGAGTAAAGTGCTTCAGAACCTGCAGGCGACTAATTTGAGGCTAAATGCAAAGAAGTGCCAGCTCTTCCGGAAGGAGATGAACTACTTGGGCACATAGTCTCACCAACCGCAGTGGCCACAGACCTGGAGAAGACACAGGCTGTGAGAGATTGGCCTCGCCCAAAGGATAAGAAAGAGTTGCGCAGTTTCCTGGGGCAGTGCAGTTATTACCGCCGCTTCATAAAGGGGTTCTCCAACATCGCAAAACCCCTCACCCACCTGACAGAGGAACACCGGCCTTATGCATGGACAGAGGACCGTTGAGCCGCAGGACCTTCTTGCCGACGTCGACCGTCGCCTCATGGCTCCTGAGGGCATCCAATCCAAGTATCAGCTCCTCAGCCACTTTCGCGACGAACACCCATAGAAGTACGGTGCTCCTTCCCAAGGTCAGCTTCAGCAGGGCCTCCTTTTCCACAGGCAGGGTGTCGCCCGATGCCTTGAGCTGGTATGGTCGGCTCGGTTGCCTTGTCGGCAAACCTTTCGCCACGTCAGGTCTGATGATGGTCACGGCCGCCCCGTTGTCTACCAGCACGCGGCACGGCTTTCCTCTTACCCAACCGTCCGCGATGAGGCTGTCATACATACGACGGCGCGCAGTGTCACTCGAGGGGATGGTGGTGATGGCGCCGACGTGCCCCTCTCCACGACGGCCCTTACTCGTTTTCCGGCTGCTCTTCCTGGTGTGGGCAGTCTCTTTGCAGGTGTCCGGGCTGCCCACACCTCCAACACAGGCCACTAGGTGTTCGCCGGCGTCCCTCGGCTGGTCTTCTATCTCCGGTTTAGCGGACACTCCTCGTCCTCGACGTCGGGATAGATGTTACCTTGGCCGCCTCCATCCTTAATGCTGCTGTCAGCGCCTCTTGGATGGTTTTATAATCGCCGAGCATTAGGCACTGACGAATCTCCGTATCTCGTACCCCGTCCATGAATGTGTAGGCGGCTTCCCGGGATACGAACTCTGGTGGGAGGTCGACTAGGGCCTTGCTAGCCAGTTGTTCAACTGCCAGGGCGAACTCCTGCAGCGTCTCTCCCGGCTGCTGTGACCTGGCCTTTAGCTGGCTGCGGTATGCTGCGGCTAAGCGGTGGTTTCCGAACCGATTCTCAAGTGCCTCCCAGATGTCCTTGGGCGCCGCCGTTGTCTGCACCGTGTTTAGGACTTCCGCGGCCCGTCCTTGGAGGCTGGCTATTAACTGTGTGGCCTCCTCTGGTGACCGTTTATTGTGCTTGGCCACTGCGTCGAATTGCCGGCGGAAGACCTCAAACGTTGACGCGCCGTCATATTTCGGAGGTTTTACGCGCGTCGATGTTGTGTCGCGTCCCGGTGCGTCAGCCTTCAAATCCTTCAACCTCCTGCCGACGTCCTCCACCATGGCGTTCAGGGACTTGACGCTGCTGTCGGCCTTTCCTTCCAGCTCATTAACGGGGTTTGCCAGGTCTCCGACGCGTTCGTCCACTTGGCCGATCCGCTTGCCGAGCCCCGTGACGTCCTCCCTCACGCCGGCCAACTGTTCCTCAAATTTGGCGGCGAGGGCCTCGTTCGCAACCTTCATTTCTTCCATCTTCTCCGAAATCTTTTCCAATGCCGCGTCCATGGTTGTAATGTTCGGTGATGTCATCCCACTTCTGACACCAGTGTGACTTTGTGGGTTCGTGAGATGAAAAGTGCAATTGCACCACTCAAAAATGTTCTTTATTTCCACCGACTTACAGTTGAACACTTGCCAATTACACAGAATTACGTAATGCACACAATTACGATTCACCAGTTCGTCCGTTACAATTCCACTTTGCTCTCGCGATTACATACAATCCTCCGATGCACGTACACAGTCTTCTCGTCCTTACACTAGCGCTGCACTCTTACGCTGCTTGCCAAGAACTGCCTGACTGACCCGACGTGTTGCTTATATAGGGTCAGCTGGCCAATGGAGAAGGTTCTGGATTAAATGAAATATCCCCTAAGTTCGAGAACTCAGGTGGAACGGAAAGGGACGGCACAGTGATGTTTTTCCAACCAACCCTCGTTACCGCTATAAGACAAATGAGGGGGTGTGGCGAACGCCTACCGTCTCCTGCTGCTGCCGGCCGGTTCTATAGGGAGATCCGACGTTCGCGTGACAATAGTGCTGTTCTGGACGACCAGCCTTGAGGAGGGAGAAGTTTCGCCAGGCCATTGTTGATTGAGGTGGCAAGGCATTCAAAAGGATGCGCAGGGCAGTTTGTGGATAGAAGCTCGCCGAAATGGTGGAGGGAAAGGAGACGGACTTCTCGAGAGTTCGCCTTTGGTCTAGCTGGGTCTCGATTGTTTGAGAAATTTCTGGAGTGTTAGTAATCTATAAAAGGGCAACCCGCCCGCCAAAGGGAGTTAGTCGGTAATTGAACACGTGTGGGTAAACAGCTGTGTTTGTTGACCTTATATGTTGTATAGTGCATGTGTCCAAAGCGTATATCTACGGAAATAAAGCGCAATTTCTTTTGTTGTAACCTGAACTTTTGATTTCACCAACCCACAAAGTCACAATACCTAATTCTCCTTTCATACTTTTGTATTTTTTGCATATATGGTATATTCATAAAAATATGGCCTGTCAGTGTGGATATATTTACACACCATATCCCACTATTTATCATACAAGGGATACTCCTGAATGCATTGAGTTTTGTCTGTAGCGTAGTATTGGTTGTTTTGTGATGACACATAACATTGTAAATTAAGCCATGCTTTGTTATTGAGTAGTATTCATCATGGATCAATTATTCCATCAGTTACAGAAATTTAGTTGACTGGTGATCACTTCATAATAATTCCTTGACAAGAGGAATCTTTAAACCTCTTGCTGCATTCTGCATCACAACTTTTGAAATGTTAGCTCCTTGTGCAAGGTTCTTAAGAGATTTTCTAGATGACCATGCTAAGTTTTTGCCCTTTTTGTGTAAAAACTGCTCCATGAGCAAACTCATTTTATGCTTCTTTTGCTACCAAGAATGATCTGGTTTCCCTGAATTCATATGCAAGCAACAAATGACTTCTCTGCTGAGAATAAGTTGCCAGAAACTTTGTTTTAATTAGCCTTTAAACTGCTCTAGTAAGTGCTGTAACATGCACATAACATATGTAAACACTGTGTTGTACTATATGCAACTGGACTGGAACTAGAACGAGTGCACTGAGAAATGCAGTGTAGGTCACATGGGCTATGGGTCTGTTAGCCAAGTTTTGTAGCCCATGTACTATAGATCTTCCTGATATTTTCCAAATGTTGATGGAAAATGTCGTTTGAACAATTAGTCAACTTTGCACAAATTCTGACAAATATGGGTGACCACCTACTTACTCTGTAGTTTAATTGCAGATCTTGTGTACATTCATATTTTATTTGGCCATATCATCCACAGCACCTCATTTGTTTCTTAATATATTATTGTATAAAACTATTGTCTTCGTAATTAACATTTGCCAAGTTGAACGTTGTGATCAAGTTTGCCAGTTTTACTTTTTCTGTGAAAATCATGCACATCTTAAGACAGTAAATTGGATATCAGATTGTTTGATATTCTTCTACCTAACATTCCAGTATTACATTGTATAACTGCTTGTATGCGATATGATTCATTTCAGTAATATCTATTAATCAATGCAACTATCACTATTACATAATAGCAAGCATTGTCAGAAATTCCCTAACATTACTGTTGCTAATTGGTTCCATATTCAATGTAACAAATAATTTCTGTATATGTATGTGCAGATTTTCTTCACAGATTGGGTGCATTGGCTACAGGTATGGATGATTTGGATTTGTATATAAGGGCGCTCAACTGCTACAGGTGTGGATAAATGTCTGCTATAAATCAAGGAGTGATAGGCTAGCAGATATTATTTCTTTCTCCTTATACATGTAAAAAGATGAACCTTCAGGCTTACACAAAGGTCTTGTATCATATGTTTGAAGTTTCTCCATTCTTTCTGCTTAGGGACCGGATGTGTCATGTAAATTTTTAAAATGACTTATTTGTATCTCCCATTTCTAGTGTCACTGTCTATTGTGATAAACTAAGTGCTTTAACCTCAGGATGGATTTTAATTGAACTTTCAGAATGCTTGATCTGCAGTGAAACCACTTGGGACTGAAATTTCTATATTTGTCACTGGATTTAGGCTTAAATCAGTAGAAGTTTGTCAGACATGGAGTATAACTGTTATGGTTCAGCATACTGTACATAGAGAGGTCTCTATCTTTATTACATACTCTGTAATTTGTCTGATTTAAGTTTAAATGGAGATAATAGAAACTAAGGGGCAACTGTTAATTCAGTTTGCTCTTTGGGCTGCAGTGTTATTAGCACAGAAATTCAAGTTTCATGTAATTACTTACCTTAGTGCTGATGCATGTACCTGCAGTCTAACAAAGTGCTAAACTGACAATAACTTCATATATACTGTGACTTTGTGGGTTCGTGAAATTAAAAGTCCAATTGCACAAACTCAAAAATGTTCTTTATTTCCACCGAATTACAGTTAGAACACTAGCCGATTACATAGAATTACGTAGCGCACACAATTACAATTCGCCAGTTCGTCTGTCACAGGTCCACCCTGCACTCCCAATTACGTACAACTCCTCCGATGCATGTACACAGTCTTCCAGTTCGTTCACTAGCACGGCGCTCCTCAGGCTGCTCGCCAAGAACTGAACTCACTCCCCAACTGCAGCCCCTCTTTATAGGAAGATTGCTGTTTCTGGAAGTCTTGCGGTTCAGTGAATGATCCCGAAGGTTCCAGATGTCAGGGAGGGGAAAGAGATGGCTAGTGATGTTTTTCCAACAATCCCCTCGTTCGCCATACGAGATAAATGGGTAGGTGTGGCTGAATGCTTCCCGTCTGGTCCCTACCTGCCAGCTGGTCCTATTGGGAATCCCGATGTTTGGGTGACAATACTAACCTGAACTTAGATAAACTGTAGTAATAAGAAAACTCAATGGTTTATCTCTCCTGCTCTTACCTTAGTAATATGTAAATACAAAAAGGCAGTTATCGAAGCTGAGTGACATGAAAATGATTGTGAAGAAAGGAAACCAATCTGTTTAGTATTTGGAGCAATGATATTAACTAAGGGACATTTTTAAGATTTGCAGAAAGATTGCAAATTCTACTTTTAATATACATGGTCTAAATCAACATAAAACACTGTTCTTAGTAAAATATCTACCATACTAATGAGCACTATAAACATATTATTTATACCAAGCTCAAAACCTTTGCAGATTTAACTTCTTTCAGTGTATTTTAGTTAATTGATGGAAATTAATCATTTCTCCACACTGGCCGTATATAGGCTAAGGTGTTTGATAGATAGAGTCAACATGAAAAATTCAATGCCATGGCTGGGATTTGAACCACGGATCTCCCGTTTCCGTCCAGTTGCTCTTAACCTTTGAGCTACCATGGCCAACATGCCGTCCTGACATTAAATTCTCCATTTGACTCATATATTTTCCCGGTAGCCCACTAGGGGCTCTCGCATCCGAGATACACCATTTGTGGCGACTTACTATCGTAAGTACTTAAGTCCCAGGCTTCATCATTTAACTCTTATTATTTTAGTTAATTGTTGGAAATTAATCGTTTCTCCACACTAGCCGTATATAGGCTAAGGTGTTTGATAGATAGAGTCAACATGAAAAATTCAATGCCATGGCCGGGATTTGAACCACAGATCTCCTGGTTTCCGTCCAGTTGCTCTTGTCGGGGAAAATATATGATTCAAATGGAGAATTTAATGTCAGGACGGTCAGGACGGCACGTTGGCCATGGTAGCTCAAAGGTTAAGAGCGACTGGACGAAAACCAGGAGATCCGTGGTTGAAATCCCGGCCATGGCATTGAATTTTTCATGTTGACTCTATCTTCTTTCACTGTATTTTATGTACTTTAGAAATATCTGAATTTTACAATCTTTAAAGATAAATGCCACTAATCACACATAATATAAGCAACATTCTTTAGTTTTGTTTACAATGGATACATGTGGATTGCAGAATTGATTGATATGAAACTGCTATCTTACCAAAAATGATTGAAATTTAATTTAGAATAAGATTAAAAGCTTACCTTTTACACATATAAGAAAAATAATTAATAACTAATATATAATCAAACAAATTATAATAAATGGAACATTCCAATTAAAAAAAAAACCAGTAATTCTTCCAGAAATTACTCAAAAAACTAAAGTAGCAAAATTTAGATTTCTCCTAGAACAAAATTATTTGGCCAAAGACTTACAAAAAATAAGAATTTACACAAGTTAAAATTTTCCTCAATGCAAGAAAGAAGTGACTGAAGATCATCTACAAACCTGTGGAATTTACCTGTTGGATCTATTACAGAGAAATATTGGAGAGCAAGAAAGAGCGCGAAGTGCCAAGGCCCAAAAGTTGATACCAAAAATATATGTAGTTTTGCAAAGATTTGTAATACATTATTTATGCATTATATTTATTGTTTAATACTTTCATTACATCAGTGTCAGATAAAATGTTGTACACATCAGTGGCAGCTGTTAGTTTTTCATAAAACTTTGAGTAAGTTCAGAGATGATTGGCAGAAGCTGCAGCAGATTTCTCTTGCACATATATACTTTTTGGACTATTTGGAACATGTTTTCTCATCTTTTCTCTTCTCCTGAAGCTGATGCATCTGGATATTACGTATGTTTAAGGCTTTTTCAGTTTTTCCTAAGATCACATCCTTCTTAAGGAGTGGCAGAAAGTTGAAGTTTGCACTGAACTTTTCTGTGACATGAAATGTTGTTTTTCTTCTATAATGAACAACTTGAGTACAGTAATGTGTTTGTATTGGTGATCCAGACTGCTTCCTGTTTTCAAACAATGATCACTGTCACTCTCTGTATGGGTACTACTCACTATTAGAAATTGACAATCAATGATGCACCACAAATTGGGATTATAAAGAACATCAATAATGCCCATTACATCCATATATTTATTCTTATTTTTTTTACAGGAATCGTGAATATATATCTTTAAAAAATCCCAGTAGTTATATAAATATGCAAGAAGCTACTTCATTGGCTGGCATCTCTGGCTACCTGGACCTCATACCACATGAAATAATATGCTAGCCATGTTTTGTAGCTGTGTTGTGTCCGAAATGGTTTCTTGTATATTTCAATTCAACTGTTGAAAACAAACATTGGAAAGCGTTATTTTTGGTTTAACAGTATATGTTCATGATTTTCCTTAAGACATTTGCCTTTTTTATTTCATTTTCAGTTAAAATTTCTCACACATCATACACTGTTTTTTCATACATCTTAAGATTGAAATGTTTCTCAAGAATTTTGACTGTATATGTCTGAAAGATGTTATATACTTACAGATTCTCTGACTTTGTCGTCATATAGTGGCTCTCATATATAATTATGGAGGTAATCTATATAAAGTTCCATACTCGTATGACAAATTGCTAATTCTGCTATTCTCTTTGTTAGAACTTAGGTTCTTTTATGTGTCATAAACCTATAACATTGCTTCCCGAAGGAAGATGTGCTAACTCTGAAACCAGAGACTACCATATTACCCCCAGAACACAGAGGACCACTACCACAATGCAAAGAAAGAGAAGAATAGGAATTATATTATAAATCCAAAAATAGAATGAGATGGGGAATGTATAATGTATCATGGGGAAACACAATTTGTGGGAGTACAGATAAGTGAAGATTTAAAATGGGGATCACACATAAATATGTTAACCAAAAATCTCAGTAATGTTAAATATATTAAGAAAGGTCACTAGGACACAGGTTCAGAAATGCATATTTTTCTCAAGTCCACAGTCATATTCGGTATTGAATAATATTTTGCGATGTACCAACTGGCTCGGAAGAGGTATTTAAAATGCAGAAGCGAGCAATAAGAATAATGATGGGTAAGACCAATAGAACGTCAAGTAGAGAGTTGTTTAAGGCCCTAAAGATTATGCTTGTGGCCTGTATATACATGCTAGAAGTAATATATTACATTCGATCACATAAATATAAACTTTCCGAAAATTCACAGAGACATGACTATTGTACAAGGCAGAGAGATGATTTACATATTCAACACTGCAGGACTTACCTAGCTTTATGTAAAATATGATAGTTAATGTAGTTAATTTATAGTTTCTAACCAGGAAAATAATTGTATAGGTATGTTGTACACTTTTAATTAGGAATAAGACTTTTTTCAATGCATTCTTGTAATTTTTATTTTTTTGTTGACAAAGCCTTGTTAATGCTACTTTTTTTAAGCGCTGAATAAACACTTCCACTGCTGCTGCTGCTTCTATCACTTGCAAAAGATATTTTATGATCAACCCTTTGCTGCATGAATTACTTTGCTTCTTATGCCCCAGTCTTTCTGTAGTTTCTAAACTGGTTCTCATATTGCTTTCTGCGGTGCCTCAACACAATTGATTCGAATAGCCATGATCGTTAAAGCAATACGTTTGCACTGGACATCCATTCAAAGCTAAACGTCATGAGTTCGAATCTCGGAACTGCAGTCAAATGTGCCTGTGGTAAAGGACGGGGAGGGCCCAAGTGAAATAATCGGTGTGATCGCATGCGTCGATGTTGACAGGGAATCATTTGACTGCAGTTGCTTGCATTTTGCCTTTTTATACTAAAAAAAATACTACAAATTAATTGTTAAAATAATATGTTTACAATTCAAAGGTCTTAACATTTTGACAAAAGCTGGCAGAATATTATAATAACAAAAGAATCGCACTAAAACATTATTGAAGGTGAATAATACCTAATGTTGCCACCAGACCTCCCAGGAGCCTACTGCGGTAGGTACGAATATTGGCGATCCCGGGGTCCCGAGCCAGCATGACACCCTCAAAGTGGGTTCCTCTTAGTGGTGAGGGGTCAGACAAAACACCCACCCACGTGTAGGCCATGTGTGGAGACCCTTGTCGGTGGAAAGGTTTGTCCTGGTGGTTGAGGGATGCGCATCTGAGCTCGTTCCTGTGTTCTTCTGAATTCGGGGAGGGTACGAATTTCCGATACTTTGGTTTCTACTTCGCCTAAACGGGAAGTTAGGGACTAACCCAACCCTAATCAATCGGCCAGAACTAGGTATTGTACCAAACTCCAGGGTGAGTGGGACGGCGAGCTCGCGATATCCCCTGTGTAGCCCTGTCATCCAGTGGGAAGACCCCTCGTTGAGCTCCGTGGTGAGTGGGGAGCACTGGGGGATGAAACGTATTCCATTTATTATGGTAAACCACAATCCTAACAAAAACTTTATGAAAAGTGGAAAAGAATTGTTTAAGAACAATGTAAAAGAAGTAGTTGAGTGTGGTCCTCGGTGCTTAGTGATTAAAAGAACAGAGGAAGGCAGGAGTTTTTCAACCGTTAATCCATTTTTAATACAGAAGGGTCTGGAAAGCATAGCTGGTGCAGTAAAGTCCTTTATAAAATCTAGGAATGGCACACTGCTGGTGGAAGCAATTTCACCATCCCAGGCAGCTAAGACACAGAGAGCCAGCATGCTGGGCAGTTATCCTGTAAAAGTCGAGTTGCATAGGACCCTGAAGTCCTCGTGCGGTGTTGTAAACACTAGTGCGTTGGATGGCATGTCCAAAATATTCAGGAGAACCTTCTGGAACAAGGCGTAACAGCAGTCTATCGTGTGCAACGGAGAGAGCGAGGGGAAATGGTCCCTACTCGTACTCTGTTCTTGACCTTTGATCGGGTAGATCTTCCCCAAAGGATAAAGGCAGGATATGAAGTAATAGAAGTTAGGTCATATATTCCTAACCCTCTGAGATGCTACAAATGTCAGCGGTTCAGTCACACTAGTGACTTCTGTAAAGGTTTGCCTACATGTGTCAGCTGTGGAGACGTTATGCTTGAAAATGCATGTACATCACCTCCAGCAAACGTTAACTTTAGTGGTGAACACCATCTAGTTCACGAGAATGCCCCCGTTATATTGACGAGCGAGCTATTCAGGAGATCCAGGTTAAAGAGAAGGTATCCTTTTCAGAAGCCCGGAAACTTCGTCGTATCCACAAGCCCTCTGTATTTAGTTCCCGTACATACAGCTCTGTGGCGTCTACCCCGTCACTGAAACGTGAAGCTGGTACTCAAACATGTGATATGAATGGGGCAGCTATATCAGAGAAAGTTCTAGTGCCTAGAATGCAAACAAAAGCATCGCCAACCCCTACAGCTCCGTCCGCACAACCTAAAGCTACTGCAAATAAGAACATCTCAGTGAAGTCGCCGAACAACCATTGATTTCTAGCAAGACCAAATTGCCTGTAACGTGTCATGCACCGGAAATAAAGTTGAAGACCCAGTATGATAGAACTGCCTTCCTGAAACAAAGCGCACAGCCTGCTCCAGGAAAGACCAAGGGAAAGAGAAGCCCAAGAACATCTCCGAGATGACCTTCGGAGTCATCATCTGGGGAGGACCCACACCGGCGACATTCATCTTCGTCGGTCGTAGTGTCTAACTGGTTCGAGACTCTCGAACCGAAAGTTGCAGAAGGAAAACGGTCCTCTTCCATAGAAGATATGGATCAGGAAATAACTGACCATGCTGCCTCATCGGCAGCAAAAAGGAGGCAGGAAAACCTGCCGAAACAAGCCCGACACCCAAGAAAAGGGGCAAATTGATCCGACCACAGCTAAGATCTACATAATATACATATTTATTTGACATCATATCCCATTAATATTGTCATTGCATCGCCTATTCTACAATGGAACATACGAGGTTGAAGAGCACATCGACCAGAGCTCAAAGTTTTGCTCAATAAGCATGACCCCTTGTTGGTATGCTTACAAGAGACTAAGCTATGACCACAAGACAATTTTAAAATCAGGCACTACACACCACTGCGGTGTGATATTGAAACAGAAGAGGGCACTTCCGCTCATGGCGGCACTATGATGCTCCTCAGGGATGACATATTTGTAGATCCGATACAGCTGCAATCTGACTTCCAGTCTGCATCTGTAAGGATTAAGCTGCTATCAACCGAGTTTTGCATTTGCAATGTATACCTACCTCCATCAGATGACCTTTCGTTAACTGACCTTGAAGATCTGGGGGCCGCACCGTGGCTCAGTGGTTAGACCGCTTGGCTCTTACTAAGGCGGCCCGGGTTCGACCCCAGGTGACCACAAAGTGAGATTTGTGGTGGACAACACGGTACTGGGGCGGGTTTTCTCCGGGATCTCCGGTTTCCCCGCCATCTCATTCCACCGGTGCTCCATCTTCATCTCATGTATTATCAGTGTCATCGCCTGCGGTGCCGTATGTAGTAAAAGTGGGCGTTAAACACTACACATTTCACATTTGAAGATCTGGTTTCCCAACTATCAACACCATTTCTCATATTGAGAGATTTAAATGCTCATCGCCCACTCTGGGGCTCAAATCGGGCATGTTTGAGTGGCAATCGCATTGCAAAATTCATGGAGAGCAATAACTTGGTTCTCCTCACCTGAGAGCCAACGTTCCTTTCAGACTCCTTTAACACCTATTCCCACATTGATTTGACAGTTTGTTCATCCCAGTTAGCAGTTTCATAGCAGTGAAATGTCATCGCTGATTTACATTCCAGTGACCACTTTCCATGTCTTCTTAGTCTCTTAGCACAAGATGTGTCTCCCTCACGTATACCAAGTTGGCGCTTTGATCGTGCCAACTGGAATATTTACACACAGTTGGCTGTTTTAAATTAAATGAGCAAGATTCTGTGAATGATTTAATTGATCATCTCACAGAGAAAATTTTTTCCGCTGCAGAACAGTCGATTCCACGTTTGACCACCCACCCCAGTCGACTTCCTGTCCCATTGTGGACGAAAGACTGCCAGAATGCTATTCGTGCTTGTAGACATGCTCTAAGGGTATTCGAACGACACCCAGCTGCAGAGATTTATGCAATATACCGGGCCATTTTACATGTACGTCGACGAAAGTTGGGGGACTGCTTAATCCTGAGTGATTACCTCAGTGCACTTCAAGGTCTACGGCAGCTGTACAACTACCATCCTATTGTGCAGTGTATCCAGGATGCCCTCCACAGTTTACACGCTTCTGGCATTAGCGTAGTGTGTGCATGGATCCCCGGTCGCGTAGGCCTGCAGGGGAATGAAATGGTGTATTCAGTAGCCAAGATGGCTTCCATGAAGCCCAGGGTACGAGTACCATGTGTGACATCGTAAGATTTCAGGACTTTAATGCGGAGAGTGGTCCGCTCTCCGCAATAGTAAACTTAGATCTGTGAAGGAACTTCCGATTCTCTGGGTTACCTCTTGTCGTTCATCTTGTTGCGAGGAGGTGAGTTTGGCTCGGTTACGTATTGGGCACTGCTTTTTTACACATAGTTTTATGTTTAGAAAAGAGCCTGCTCCACTGTGTCCGTTTTGCAATGAAGCGTTATCTGTCCGACACGTGCTGCTGGTGTTTTTGCCTAGTACACCTTAGTACGTCTCTGCAGCTGCTGGCCAGCTTTGCAGAAATGCTAGTGGTGGATAACAAGGTAGTGGAAAAGGTTTTTAGGTTCCTTTCAAGGTTAGATTTTAGAATTTAGCAAAGAGCATTTTTTGTAGTTTGCATTTATATTTCTTTTATTTTTATTTTGCTTTTTCTTGTTATGTGCATGTATTTTTGTAAGTTTATTTACACTTGTGTATAGTTTTAGAGCAATTTATATCTTGCTATTGCCATGACTAATTTTTTAAAGGGTGCTGATAACCTCTGGAGAGGACCGCCCTTATACATATATCACTATCATTTGTTGCCACCAGAGGCCACCATGCTTTAAAGAGTTAACCATTTTTAGGACTAAATTGGAAAGTTCTATCACATTTGAATATTATGTACAAAATTATAGAGTTTGTTGCTCTCAGTGGATGTTCAATTACTTGAAGTGCCATCGCCATGCAAGTATTACAGTTGTTCTTTAATTTAAATATTGCAGTAACTCTTTTAAAGGCAATATCAAATACAGAGATATGCCACAAAGGTGACACGTAATGCTGCAGATGCTTTATACCTAAAATTAGTTACATTTAATCTGTCAAATTATTCTTCATACTTGAGAATTATGGAACAATAGTTGACAAAGTACAAGCTAACTATAATAGTTCCTAACATTGCAGTTTGTTTTAGGTTTAGCTAACATCTGAGATGGCTTTAATCCTTATCCAAAACATTTAAAATACACTAGCAGTTAAACATTGGTACATTTCCTCAGTAAGCTAGCTGAAGTGATAATAGCATTGACATAAACAGACAAGTATCTATAGTTTAAGTTCTGGACATAACCTTGATATACTTGAGGCTTTCCAAGAAGTTGTTTGTCCAATAAGAGAACATTGGTGTGTAACGTCGTTTGAACAACTATTGATGGATTCAAAGAAAGTAATGGTAAAATTTATGCAGATTTTTTTGTATATATATTTTTCTCTTTACAGATTTTTTTCTAAAAATAAGATCTGCATCAGATTCAAAAGTGATTTGAAATGGATAAGGAGATAGAAATCAAAGAAGAGGATCCCCTCACAGACGATACAGCCTCACAGAATGAGAGAGAGTTCTTTCAGAAGTTTGTTTCTATGAAGACAAGTACTGGTACTGTACTTCTGGATAGTGATTGTGACATGACAGTAAAAACAGAAATTAAATCTGAGACTCCTTTTGTCAAACAACTAGAAAAACAGATTAAGACCGAAACTGCTATATGGAGCAACAACTGCGAGATGGATAAAAGCAATGAAGTTGAACAGGATGAGGGAGAGTTTCTTCTAGAAGATCCCTTATTGATTGATAAGAAAACCAACAGCAATCATCAAATTGATAATAAAATAGAAATTAAAGAAGAACCTTGGTGGCTGGAAACAGAAACTTCATCAATAGATAATAATACTAAGGTAAGTTATCTAGAAACCTGCTGAGTTAGTCTAAGCAATGTTTTGTAATAATGTTGCCAATATATTCTATACTATTGCAGAATATTACAATGTTTTGTTGTAAAATTAAGAGTAAATTGAAGCCATTGATTCAAAGACAATAGTCGACCCAGCCATAAACCTTTAAACCCATATCCTGGTGGGCAGTTTAACTCAGAGCCAGCTGCTTTGTATTCTCAAAAATATTGTGCATAGTTTAGTATGGCAGTTTGTTAAATATAACAGGATTGGTGTCTACAGCTGTGTTTAGCACTAATTGTAATAAATAGTTTTGTAGTTGTATCTATCTACGCCAGAGAGAGGAGACCACATGACAACAGATACGAGTTGGACAGAGGTTCAAAATGAAGGCAATGGATTATGAAACTAATCCCTCGATAATATAAAAACATAAGTGACAAAGTGTCAATAAATGAACTACAAAATTCTTTCTGCTTAGTTTTGTATTTATTTATAAAATGTAAGAAGGTTTGGTTTGATGCCTGTTTATTGAGGCAAAAGATAATAACCTTGTTTTCTTGAATGCTAATGTGATTGTAACTTAACGGAGTAAGTGGCACCTATTATATTTTGTAAGTGAAAGTAAGTGTTGGACATTGTTAGGAAACCAACCACTTACACTCTTCTTCTGCAAGAAGAACATTTTCATGTATATACGCCTTAGTTTTAGCCATAAAGCTACTTGAAACTAGATATGATTATGACAGTAGGTTGTTATACTTTGTGAATCTAGCTCTACAGTTTTCAGCTGTTTAGTTACATAAATATTACATTTATTGCTAGAATGTGTTATAGGTACTGCATGGCTTAGTCATTTTATATTTGAGGTAAATGCTAAAGATATAATCAAACAGTGTAGATTTTGGACCTGTACTCCATGATTTAAGTTATGAGTTATCGCCATATACCCTTAAATCTTTTGGACAGAAAAAGTGAGTACTGGCTGCCAACAACTAGAACGGTGCAATTTCCTCCCTAATTGGAGAGAAAATGCACTGGATTGATACCAACCACACTGAGAGTGTAGAGTTGGGAGTTTGTCCTCTGTCTTTTTGTCACTATCCACCATAAAGCTTTCACTATACAGTTCTCCAGTGTAGAAGAGTTGCTACTGTAGCTGCAGATTCAAGGAGATGTATGTTGGCCAGTCATGGAGCTTCAGTCATGTGATATGAGCTGCCTACTGACTATCATCCACTCTATTCGCCAGAAGTCGCACCAGTGACTACCATCTATTCCCAAACCTCAAAAAATTTCTTGGAGGAGAAAGATTTCACAGGAATGAGTAGGTCACTGATGTGGTAAACAGCTATTTGAGGACATGATAAATCGTACTAGCGATTAAGTCAATTACAACACTGATATGACAAATGTATTTGACTTTCTGGAGATTATGTTGAGAGATAAAGAGAAAAAAAACTATTTACATTTTCTGTTTGTTTGTGAGGCCTGGGACTTATGAGCCGAACTTCATAGCTATCAGCTCCTGAAGCTGAAATCCCAAAAAGTTATAGATATCTTGGATATCATTTCGTATAAGTATGTACATAAAAAGAATGGCAATTGGCACTTTTATACATAAGGGTTCTTCCAGGTTTTTACATTTTAAATACAATACAGTATCTATGTTTAAGTATGTTCAGATACGATTGCGTTTTAGAGAAGACCTGCATCCTGAAAGCAATTTGCATTTACTGCTTTATTATTATCGTTAACCTAGGGAAAAGTTGTAGTGAGGAATCTACCAGCTACACCACTGATGTCATGACCCAATGTGTTATTGGTGAGGGTGGTGATTTTTCGCAAATGCGATAGAGCATGATACAGTGCAAAATTAACTTAAAATGCGATATAATTGTGAAATCGAATATTTTCCCAAGTAATTATTTTTCCCCAATGCTCTTTCTTCTGGTAAATTTAACTGGACATTTGAATTATTCTGTTACAGGAAGCGGTCCTTTCTCCAATTAAATCTTCAAGGTAAGGCTTGACTCTTTTCAATTATAAGCCTTATGAGTACTCTAGCATTTATGTTTTAGTTCATGTGTCATCGAGCTCTTGAGCTAATACAAATAGATATACTGTAGAACTTACTCTAAGCAAAATCATGTTTCTGTCCACAAAATACAACAGATTATGTTTATAATTATGTATATACAAAACTATGTACTTCAACTGCTGTGCTATAGATGTTCACTTATTTGCAGGTATTTTGTGCCATAAACTACTACATCATACTAGCAGTAATGCCATATAAGAACATTAGTTGTAACTTACATTTGCAGTTCTGGTGTCGTTATTCCTATCTTTGATTGCTTTATATATCACTTGCTGTTTTTGGTACTTGGGGGAAAGTGTGTTTGAAATTTCTGCTCACATTTTTTTTTTTCTGTATGAAAATTTTTGCACTTCAAAATAGGATTTAGATCAGACAAATTAATTCCTTTTTTTTTTTTTATTTAATCTTGCTGAGGTTAAGTCTAGGAAAAGTTTCGTAATAAGGTAGCATATTAGCACCATTTGATACTGCGTTATTTGTGTGCATATTTTGAAAATTTTTAGTGCATATTTACATGCATATTTTCAGGTTTTTAGTGCAGATATTTTGGATCTCTAATTATGCATTTTAACAACTGGTGACCACAATTTTACAAACAATGTAATTTCTATAGAAACTGCAGGTAAGGATTTTCCAAAGAAGAAGAAATAATCATTTTAAATTGAAATTTCCCACTATAAAGAATTTGTTTACAAGACTGATTGACTTGGAATAACAGGAAAATATTCATCTATTAACCACTTGGCTGATGTCCATTTAAACCCTTTATGGGCCGGAAACGGATACCCAATAAAGAGAACAAGACATTTAACTTGTTAAATGTTTAAAAATGCATCATAAAAACACCTCCGTATCTTCCGTATTTATTAAGTTATTTAAAGGAAACAAAACCTGGTTTAAAACCCATTAAAGTCAGTATACATCTACAGTAACAATAAGTAGAGACTATTAATAAATCATTGAAATTTCACTACTTTTTTTCACTGTAGCAAAAGCAATTCTTTGAACCGAACGTGCCTAACATTTGAATCATTTTGATTTGTGTGTATACAAATGAATGTATGTATAGCTGGGCAAGCAACTTCTCCGGTTCAAGGTTTTAGCTTTTAGTTTATGCTATACCAAGCGATAATCTGGTATATGTTGTGTTACACACACACATTGGAAAGAAATCTCTGTGTCAGCATCAGTTCTTACAGTATTTCACAACCTAAGTTTATGGTAGCCTTATGCAGCTGTTTTCGCTCAGTATTTTAGTTATTTATACTCTGTTGGTGTTTACAGTGATTTCTTACACCTATCAAGAGCTAAATGAATGGCACATTTGAAATTGTTAAATTTCAATGTTAACCATGGCTTATCCCAGTAACGTAGCAAAATAAAATAGCTTGCGTATGATTTTTACAGGCTAAGAGGAGAATTCAGAAGTGGACAGCGCACATGTTATATTTTGTTAGCCTACATTAGACGCGCACTGGTCTACAGATGGCATGTTAGCTACTCCCATGTTTGGAGAAATGACGGGTTAAATATGGGTGGTGTGGATCAGCTATTACCAGATATCCCTCTTAACGAAAAACAGTTAAATGGTGAAAAAGTATTTTTATATCACTGGATGTACCATACACAATTGTTTAGTAATTTGCAGATCGGTAACTTCATGAAAAGCATTCACCTACCTGTACCTGCGTATTTAAATAGCTCGTAACCTAAATAAGAACCATAATTCTCAGAAGCCTCTTCATACTGGGGGGGTAAGATATCCACCACTACATCACCCCTCATACTTGAGAGAAAACACTTTCCTAAAAGAATACCACCCACAAACAAAAAAGTCGCAACTGTTTCGAAAATGTCTAGTGTGTCGCGAAAAAGAGGTTTGCAACTGAACCAATGTTACTTGGTGTGAACCTGTAGATGTGCCATTGTGTGTTTTTCCACGTAGAAGATGAACAGACTTGTATAAAGATCTGTTGCAGATGCCAGTTACTTCAGGAAACGTTCTTTGAGTTGAATGAACCAAATAATAGTAATTTATAAATTACTTCTTCAAAATTTCTAAATGCACTACAAATGTTAATGTGCTGTTTACAGTATGAATATTGTAGCTATGTTATTCAATATGCTAAACATTAATATTGTAATAAAAGCTTTATTTTGAAGTAAATTAACACATTAAACTTCTGAACTTATCAACAAGTACTGGAAGAAACTAAGTAATTTTGTTTTTCAAAATCAGTTTTTTCAATAATTAATAAGAATTATGTGGTTGCATTTATATATACTTACTGGACTGCAATAAGGAGTAACATAAAACAGAACATTCTGAAAATAAGTTTATAGCTAAACGCTTTTTGATTTTTTCCTAAAAGATTAAAAGATAACGTCCCTTTCTCCACTAACCAATTCATGTGAATTTTGTGTGATTTTAACAATGTGCAGAATGTTTGCTTATAGGTTCCATTTTTTCCTTTATCAAGGCAGGGTATTAAATGTAAATTTTTGGTCATAATCAACCGCTTCTGACAATGTTACAATTGTTTCAACATTTTATATACTGCTTTTACCTACTACAAGGTCTGTAATGAAACCTTTCTGGTTTCATTATGGGACTAAGCATTTAGTAATTGATAGTACAAGAGAAATAAAAGTAAACAGTTGAGGCTAAGAGTATCAATTTAATCTTATATATAAGATTCATCTTTCCTTTATTAAACTTTCCTTTATTAAACTTTTGAACCAATACCTACAAATATGCTAAATCCATTTTCTGCATAGGTTTGTAATTGAGATTTTAATTTGGTATATCCATATCTCTGCTACAGAATGTCGAAAGAAAGTAATAGTAAGGAGATCAGCACCTTAGTGGAATTAGGAAAAACCAGAGTAAAAGGTATAATATTTGAAAGAATCCTGAAATTTTGTTATAGATACTTGACAAAAAATAAGACAAAATCCTAGAGGTGTGTATAACTTGACAAAAGAGAGTGGGAAACAGGAACAGAGTGGTCAGTAGCTAAAAGAGCTATGGAAGAAATATGAATTCAGGGTATATGGAAATTACAAAATAGAAATGTAGACAGTTTATGGAAAATAATTAGAACCGCAATGGAGGATATAAAAACACAGATAAGGGAAGGACTAGAAAATAGAAAAATCTTTAAATGTAATTGTGATCTATAGGGGAATAGGGAAAAACAGATATGTAAAACAATGCAATATACAGGAGGGAAAGGAATGACAAGAGTAGAGAACCAGCGCTATGGGAGAAGAAGCAGCAAAAGATTGGAAGCAAGATAATAGCTTTAAGAAATGTAGGAGGAAATAAAAGAATGTGAAACAGCGTTGACTATAAAGCCTGGACTCAGGTTCTTACGTGTTTTAAGTCACCATCAAGGAGTTGCCTCATGTGTATATGAGAATTTCCTAGTAGTTTAGTGCAAGTCAGTTGGGAAATTTATGTCATATTGGCATTAATGGCATAGCTCAATGGTTAGAACAACTGACACAGACCGGCAGATCTGTGTTCGAATCCTGGTTAAAGCATTGAATTTTTCAGTCTTGACTCAGTGTACAAATTCTCTTCTTTCATATCTTTATTTCTTCCTCAAAGGCACAAAAATGTAATATGAGAACCTCTCAGTTTTGCTTGTTCAGGTAAAGCTTCCTTCACTCACTTAATCGGTTACAGCAAAGACAAACGAGTGAAGTGTTTCATGGCACTTGAAGCACCATTGCGGTAGTAGAATAACCAAATCTTTGTGTGGTATAGTTGATCACTTTGCTGTGGGCATTAACTGATAATGGAGTTGTTTACTTGCTCTTTCTTCACCACAATCTAGGGCAGAAAAAAAGTTACAGAACCAGGCTGTACACTTCCGGATAAATTGAAAATGATAATTGTTGATAGATTCATTATTTGTACTTTTTTCCACTTACCTCTGAGTTTTATATGTCACACATCTTAAAAATGATACTTAATTCTGCACATTTCAGATTATACCCAGAAACAGTTCCTGTTACTACTGTTGATAATGAAATCGATTGTCTTGAATATGATTATCAAAAATGTGATGCTACATGTGATGTCCTAACTGCAAGGGAATACATACACTCTGATCAATATGGTAAATGTAGTGATGGGGCAGACACGTATACAGAACCTTTATACTTAAAACACAGTAGTTTGAGTTATATGAGCAAAACAACACAACAGTCTCGCACGTGTGAGAAAAAATTTGGCTCTGTATCAAATTTGAAAAACCATAATATAATTAATGAAGGTAAGAAGTCACACCAATGTAACGTTTGTGATAAGAGCTTCAGACGCTTGTCAGATTTGAAAAGACATAATTTAGTTCATGAAGGTAAGAAGCCACACAAATGTAAACTTTGTGATAAGAGCTTTACTCAGTTGTCAACCTTGAAAACCCATATTTTGGTTCATGAAGGTAAGAGGCCACACCAATGTAAAGTTTGTGATAAGAGTTTTACTCACTTGTACACTTTGAAAACACATAATTTAGTTCATGAAGGTAAGAAGCCACACCAATGTAAACTTTGTGATAAGAGTTTTACTCAGTTGTCACATTTGAAAACACATAATTTAGTTCATGAAGGTAAGCAGCCACACCAATGTAAAGTTTGTAATAAGAGCTTTAATAGGTTGTCAACTCTGAAAGTACATACTTTAGTTCATGAAGCTAAGAAGCCACACCAATGTAAAGTTTGTAATAAGAGCTTTACTCAGTTGGCGCATCTGAGAAAACATAATTCAGTTCATAATGATAAGAAGGCACACAAATGAAAAGTTTGTGATAAGAGCTTTACTGTTTTGTCAACTTTGGAAAGACATACTTTAGTTCATGAGGGTAAGAAAAGACAGTAATTTCAGAAACTATTTGTAGTTGGTTTAATAATACCCGTCACTTGTTTAGATTAATATAAACAAGTAAGTGACGAGTATTATTAAACTTATAATTATTATATATTATTATTATTATTAGTTGGTTTAATAATACTCGTCACTTACTTGTTTATATTAATATTGTGACTTTGTGGGTTCATGAAATGAAAAATCCAATTGGACCACCAAAAAATGTTCTTTATTTCCACCGAATAACAATCGGAACACTTGCCGATTACACAGAATTACGTAATGCACACAATTACAGTTCATCTGTCAGGTTCACTGCACGCAGTTACGTTCCCTCAGTGGGTGCTCCTCACGCTGCTCGTCAAGAACTCAACTGAACTCACGGTCGCCTCGTCCCTCTACTTATAGGTGGCTAAATGCTTCTAGAGAATTCTTTACCATGGAGAGGGAACACATTCTCGAGGTTTCACGTTCTTTCAGGCGGCAGGAGGAGGGGGAAACGAAGATTCAGCCACCCCTGTGATTTCCCCTCCCTCCACTCTGTCACGCCTCTGCAGGCGGTACCAATGCCACACGCCCCCCCTCCACCGGCCTCCTGCATTTATTGATTGTTACCGTAGAGTTTGCCGATTGGGTAACACTGCTCCCTTCTCAAGGCTGGTCGTCCCGAACAGCACCATCGTAGCGGGCCATGCAATCCAGGTGTACCACCAACATCTTTCCTCGGGGCACCTTCTGGATGCGATAGACCACGTCTTTAATCCCCTTCACCACACGGTACGGTCCTTGCCATGGCTGCTAAAGCTTCAGGCAGCGTCCCTTGGTCCGGGTAGGGCGGTACAACCAGACCAGGTCACCTTGCTGGAACACTTGGCTGTTGGCTTGTCTGTCGTATCTGGTCTTCATGCGGTCGCTGGCCTTCTGGATGTTCTGGCGGGCCATCTCGTGCATGTCGTAGAGGTGGTCCACCAGGTTCTCCACATACTCGGTTGCTGGCTATTTCACCCCCGGAGGGCTTCCAAAAGCCAGGTCACAAGGGAGGCGTAACTCTCCGCCGAACATTAAGCTGGCTGGCGTCATCCCCGTGGTGTCGTATGTTGACGAGCAGTAGGCCAGCAAGAACAGGGGCACCTTCATGTCCCAGTCTCGCTGATGGCTTCCTCAAGTGTTCCTCTAAGGTCTTGATGTACCTTTCGACCATGCCATCCGCCTGGGGATGTAGAGGTGTTCTGCGGGTCTTGTTAACCCCAAGTCTTTCTAGTGCCTCCTTCATCAGGTTGGACTCAAAATTGGTGCCTTGGTCACTGTGCAGCTCTAACGGTACCCCAAATCGGCAGAACACTTGCTCCACGAGGCAGTCTGTGATTGTCCTTGCCTCTTGGTACGGGATGGAATACACCTCCGGCCACTTAGTGACGTAGTCCACGACCACCATCAGGTACTTGTTGCCTCGGTCGGAAACTGGGAACGGTCCAGTAATGTCAACGGCGATCCGTTCGAATGTTGCATGCGACCCCGGCTCCTAGTCTGGGGGCCGCGACTCGCCGCGCACACGTGACATTGACGGCACCATCTCTCAGCCTCTGCCCGGAGTCTCATCCAGTAGTAGCGCTGCCGTAGTTTGTCAATCGTTCGGTTCGCTCTGAAACATTTATTTTATGTTGTCCCCAAAGAGTTTCAAATATTGTATTATGTGAGGTTATGTAGAGTGAGTCACGCACAGAGAAGCTATGTAAGTGGAAATGACGTCACAAAAGTGTGGAATAACAAACTTATTTGTGATTGGTGTGACGCGTATATCGTAAAACGTGGACCAATCAGATATAGAAGATTTTACGTTGCCATGGAGGATATTCAATATTCCTCTAGAGGGATCGAACTATTAGCGAAATGCTAATGTGTAGAAGAAGCGGAACCGGTCATTCTTCTCATAACAGTCGCCATGAACGGATGTAAGGTTCTCTTCTTAAATGCCGTTGTGTGCAGAAGAGTATAAGTTTATTCTCGTAACAATCATCGAGTATAATTAGATAATCTTTGCATTAAATTTCATCGCTAGAAGACACACAATTTAATTATTATACACGGTAGTGAACAAACGTATAAAACTTTTGATTCTTGCACGCATCCAGATAAACGCGTCACATCAAGTGAATCTTGTGTAAGAATAGTGTTATAAATGTTGTATCATACATCTTGTTCGAACTGGTGTTAATTCAAGTAAGGAAATAAAAGTTTCTACATTATTTAATACAGAGGAAAATGATTACTCATTTTACGTAAAATTTCCTTCCGCCGTACCACCCCTGTAAAAGAAGATATCTAGCTCAACCGACTGAAGCCACGCAGAGGTAAGCTGGGACTTCAAGAATCATCAATTCCAACCCTGTTCCAAATGATCACCTCAACGAGGGGCATAATTCACCATCCTTCTATACGATTCGACATAAATCCAGTTCCAGCTCCCAGGTGTGCTGATATACCGGCGTGCATTTCTTCCAACACTTCCGCGACCTTACTCCGGGGAAGTACCAACTGTTCTCTCTGCGTCTTCTCATCGGGTGATTCCCATACCCGGAACTGCACGCCCTCTCTGGTCTTCAACGAGTCCCATTGGGCCCAGTACGACTTGTAGGTGGCGCTCCTCGGTGCGATGTCCTCCCAGGTTGGTCTCGTCCCTGCCTCCACTTCCCTCAAGAGTGGCCCCAAGTCTGCGTCCGCCAGCTGCTCCCTCCTCAGGCCTGCGCTATCCCAGCGATCCGCAGGCACTGCCGTGACTACTCGGACTGCTGCGGCACGCTCCTCTTCCACTCTTGTGCACTGGCCGCACTCTTCTGGGCAGGGTATTCGGGACATGGCGTCAGCGTTAACGTGGCTCTTCCCTCTACGATGTTCCGAGGTGAAGTCGTACTCCTGCAGCCTCTGAACCCAACGTGCTGTCTGGCCTTCCAGGTTCTTAAAGCTCAATAGCCAGGTTAGGGCGGAATGGTCAGTCCTCAGGTGGAATGGCTGACCGTACAGGTACTTGTGGAAGTGCTCCAAGGTCTTTACTACCGCCAATACTCGTCGGGTGACGCAGTAGTCCTCTGCCTTGGATAGCGTCTTGCTGTAGTAGGCTATCACTCGCTCATGGCCGTCCTTGATCTGCGATAAGACACCTCCAATGCAATGGTCGCCGGCGTCGGTGTCCACAATGAAGGCGCCACCCGGTTGTGGAAATCCCAAAATTGGAGCACTCCACAGGGTCCTTTCCAGATGTTGGAAAGCGTCTTCGGCGTCCTCCGTCCACACATAAGGCCGGTGTTCCTCCGTCAGGTGGGTGAGGGGTTTGGCGATGTTAGAGAACCCCTTTATGAAGCGGCGATAATAACTGCACAGTCCTAGGAAACTGCGCAGCTCTTTCTTATCCTTTGGGCGAGGCCAATCTCTCACAGCGTGCGTCTTCCCCGGGTCTGTGGCCACTCCGGTTGCTGAGACTATGTGGCGCTGGTGCTTCTTCGCGTTCAGCTTCAAGTTGGTCGCCTGCAATCTCTGTAGCACCTTACTCAGATTCTCGAGATGGTGTCCAAAAGTCTTACCGACGATGATGTCGTCCAGGTATAGCAGGTAGGCGTCGTAGGTCAGTCCTCTCATCACTGACTCCATGAGGCGATGGAACGTAGCTGGTTTGTTGCAGAGGCCAAAGGGCATAACTGTGAACCGCCAGAGCCCTTGGCCTGTCGAGAATGCGGTCTTCCCCTTGTCTCTTGGGTCTAGAGTTACCTGCCAGTAGCCCGACTTCAGGTCCAGGGTCGAGGACCACTGTGCACCAGCTAGCGTATCCAGGGTGTCGTCAATCCGGGGTAAGGGGAAACAGTCCTTCCGGGAGACAGCGTTCAACTTTCTTTAGTCTACGCAGAAGCGCAGCTCGCCGTTCTTCTTTGTCACCAAGACTACAGGTGAACACCACGGGCTGTCGGACTCTTGAATCACTCCCCTGGATCTCATGTCCTCCAGTATATCTCGTACCGCCCCTTGCCTCGCCAGCGGAACGCGTCTAGGTGGTTGCCGAATAGGCCGGGCGTCCAAGGTCTCGATGCGGTGAAGCACTTGGTCCGTGCGGCCGTAGTCACTATCACCTTAGCTGAAGACGCGCTGGTATCGTCTCAGCAGTTGTCCAACTTTCTCCAGCTGCTCTGCGGTCAGGTGCTCGGCCGCCTTCTCCAGTAGGCCTTCTAGCCGGGACCCCAGGTTTTGTGTCGGCACCGGCTCCTGAGTCTTGTCGATTGCTGTCACGCTTACCACGGGCTCGCACGTTCCCAACTCCGTCCCGGCCTGGACGTCGAGATCGGTGTGCGTTGGATTTAGCAGTCTCACTGGTACCTCCTCTCGGCACGGCAGCTATGCCCTGGCTACACACAGTCCGCGTACAGTTCTGGTCCAGCATCATGTTCCTGGTTCTCTGTCGTTCCAGTTGCGCCGTTACCACTACCTCGCTCCTCGCGGGGACAAGCACGTCTTCGTTCAAGACGACCCTGCAGATTCCAAGGCGCTGTCCAGTTGACGGAGTATAACCTCTTCTCCGTTGAGCCGCAGGACCTTCCTGCCGATGTCGACGGTCGCCTCGTGACTCCTGAGAGCATCCAGTCCCAGAATCACCTCCTCAGCCACCTTCGCGACGAACACCCACAGACGTACGGCGCTCCTTCCCAAGGTCAACTTAAGCAGGGCCTGCTTCTCCACAGGCAAAGTTTCACCCGATGCCGTGACGAGCTGGTATGGTCGGCTTGGCTTTCTTGTCGGCAAACCCTTGGCCACGTCAGGTCTGATGATGGTCACGACCGTCCCGGTGTCCACCAGCACGCGACACGGCTTTCCTCTTACCCAGCCGTCCGCGATGAGGCTGTCATCCATCCGCCGGCTGACGTCGCGCAGTGTCACTCGAGGAAATGGTTTGGACGGCGCCGACGTGCTCCTCGCCACGCCGGGCCTTACTCGTTCTTCCGGCTGCCCTTCCTGGTGTCGGCAGTCTCTCTCTAGGTGTGCCGGCTGTCCACACCCCCAACACAGGCCACTAGGTCTTCGCCGGCGTCCCTCGGCTGGTCTTCTGTATCCGGTGTAACGGACACTCGTTCTCGACGTCGGGATAGCTGTTACCTTGGCCGCCTCCATCCTTAATGCTGCCGTTAGCAGCTCGTGGATTTTTTTATTATCGCCGAGCATTAGGCGCTGACGAATCTCCGTGTCCCGTACCCCGTCAACGAATGTGTACGCAGCAGCGCCACGGGATACGAACTCTGGCGGGAGGTTGACTAGGGCTTTGCTAGCCAGTTGTTCAACTGCCAGGGGAAACTCCTCCAGTGTCTCCCCTGGTTGCTCTGACCTTGCCTTTAGCTGGCTGCGGTACGCTGCGGCTAAGCGGTGGTTTCCAAAACGAATCTCCAGGGCCTCCCAGATGTTCTTGGGCGCCACCGTTGTCTGTACCGCGTTCAGGACTTGCGCATCCCATCCCTGGAGGCTAAGTATTAACTGCGTGGCCTCTTCCTCTGTTGACCATTTGTTGTGCTTGGCCACTGCGTCGAATTGGTGGCGGAAGACCTCGAAAGTTGACGCGCCGTCGTACTTGGGAGGTTTGACGTGCGCACATGTTGTGTCACCCTTCAAATCCTTCATCCTCCTGCCGACGACGTCCTCCACCATGGCGTTCAGGGACTTGACGCTGCTGTCGGCCTTTCTCTCCAGGTTGTTTACGCGGTTCGCAAGGTCTTCGACGCGCTCGTCCACCTGGCCCATCCGCTTGCCCAGCTCCGTCACGTCATCCCTCACGCCGGTCAGCTGCTCTTCGAACTTTACGGCGAGGGCCTCGTTTGCCGCCTTCATCTCCGTGGTCAGGCTATTGTTTGCCGCTTCCGTCTTCGCTGTTAATTCGGCCTTCATTTCTTCCATCTTCTCGGCGATGTTGTCGTTGGCCGTCTTCATTTCTTCCATTTTGTGTAAAATCTTTTCCAGTACCGATTCCATGGCCGTTATCCCTCTTCCTGACGCCAGTTGTGACTTTGTGGGTTCGTGAAATGAAAAATCCAATTGCACCACTCAAAAATGTTCTTTATTTCCACCGAATTACAATCGTAACACTTGCCGATTACACAGAATTACGTAATGACACAATTACAATTCACCAGTTCACACAATTACAATTCACCAGTTCACACAATTACAATTCACCAGTTCGTCTGTCACAGGTTCACTGCACGCAGTTACGTTCCCTCAGTGGGCGCTCCTCACGCTGCTCGCCAAGAACTGAACTGAACTGAACACACGGTCGCCTCGTCCCTCTATTTATAGGAGGCTAAATGCTTCTAGAGAATTCCTTACCATGGAGGGGGAAAACATTCTCGAGGTTTCGCGTTCTTTCAGGCGGCAGGAGGAGGGGAAAACGAAGATTCCTCCACCCCTGTGGTTTCCCTTCCCTCCACTCTGTCACGCCTCTGCAGGCGGTACCAATGCCACACGCACCCCTCCACCGGCCTTCCCCTGCATTTATTGATCAGTACCGTAGAGTTTGCCAATTGGGTAATAATATAAACAAGTGACGAGTATTATTAAACCAACTAGGAATTGTGAAAAATGCTACATAGGTCAAACAAAAAGAAATTTAAAAACCAGAGTCAAAGAACACTTTAGAAACATCAGATTGAAACAAGAAGACAAGTCAGCAGTAGCATTTCATTTTTGGAATGAAAACCATGACATTGATCCAAATCCAAAATTATTAAAAGGAGTGATAAACCAAAATAGATTGACAACATGGGAGAACATATTCATCTGGAAAAATAAGGATCGCGTAATGAACTTTGAAATCCCGCCAGCAGATAATTTGACAAAAAAGTTCATAGTTCCACCACCAGAGAGAGCAGATAACAACAGATGCCAGTTGGGAAGAGATTGAAAATGGAGGCCAGGGCCTTTGAAACTAGTCTCTCATAAATATATGAAAAAGTAAGTGACGAGTGTCAATAAACCAACCACAAATAATTTTTATATCAACTAGGAATAGTTTCTGAGATTAATTTTGACGTCACTGTTACTAAATTCCTCCAAACATATATGCATAAAACACAGTAATATAAAGTTTGTCAAAAGAACTGTAGTCGGGTGTCACTTTTGAAAACACATTGTTTAAATCATCATGGTAACAGCACACAGTAATGTGATACCTATTCACTGTCAATTTTCCATACTAATAATTTACTTATGACGGTATGAATTGGTGATGAATAGAGTATGTTGCCAGAGCACTACTTGTCTCGCTTCAAGGAAGCAGTTCTTGTTGAACGGGAATGAGGTGGCTTTGGTCTCAGCATGTTGTATGATGGTGTTTATGATTGTCACCATCATCATTAATATTACTAGTAGTAGTAGTAGTAGTAGTAGTAGTAGTAGAATTGTTATTTAGTTCATGTTTAATAAATGTATTAATTTTTATGTAGATAGTAGTTAGAATTACATAGTCAATTATGTACATTTTTCAAATAACTGTAATAAAAAAATCTGACAATAAACAATTCATATGAATTACCTTGTAACATTACTAGTTCCAAGTTAGCATAAGTAGCCACAACCTTCACCAGCTCTTTAATTCAGTTACATTATTCGTTGTATTCCAGGTTTTCGTTATGTTGACAGCAAACTCATAAAAGTGGTTTGCTTATCATGCCCTTAATAGCTCCTCCATGGAATCAATTTCACATTCGTTCAGGAAGGCGAGAAAAGTGCATGTGTCTAACTTTGTCCCTGTTCTATTGGCTGAAACACCTGTTACATTGGGTAGAAGAAAGGCCTCATCACTTCAGCGGGATGATTAGTAAGATCAAGATAGTTTTCAGGTGTAGCTTTATCTTGAGTTTTTTCTCCCAGCTGATACAAATGTTCCATAGAAGCACTGTGAAGATATTTCTTTCTCCAGACATTCCTTATTCTGAGTATGATATTGATCAGATATCACGTTTCTGTTGAAAAGAACGTTACTTTTGCTAGTGACAAATCACCATGAGGGGTAGTTTATGCCTCCTATTTGTTTTGCAACTTGTATTTCATGTTACACATTCAACCTCATGTTTGTCCCCATGAGATTCCTTCTGGTTGCTGGCAGCTAATAGTTTTGAAGGAAGCATCTTGTAAAAATTGCTGGAGGGCACAGATCCCTTGGTTATAACTTCCACCATCTTGCAAATAATTCATATATTCCAAAAGGGCCTAACAGAAGCTTTGATCTGAGGTCTACAAGTTTCGTTGTAGCAACTGTCGAAGGTAGCGAGAAAATGCCTGAAATAATAATTCATCATAATTAAATTAAGTTTTAACCAAATCTTGAATATTGCATGTATTAATTCTAGTGTTATCCTTTTGGTAAACCAAAACAAATGTTCCACAAGACAGGAATATTTGAAAGTGCTGTTCGTAGCTGTACTGTCGCAAGAGCTACATAATCAAAGCTACCCAATGATCTGGAAAAACTTCTAAAGTTATATAAACTTGAGCAACCATCAGCAGATGAGTAGCTAAATGCAGCAGAATTATTGAAAAGGAAACAATGTTAATCCTGCAGTAAAGACAAAAAGAATAGGAAAGCTGAATATGCAACTGGAACGTGCAGCACTTCTCTCTGTTTGATAATACATGCCAAAATTATTTGTGCCATAGCAAATTTTAGACTACTTACAGCTAAACACTTACACAGAACAGGAATTTATACAAGTCGAATTTATCCTCTGTGCAACAAAGAAGAGAAAATGACTGAACAACATCTTCTAACCTGTGATGCCCTACCGGCCAGATCCACTACACAGAAATATTGGAGAGCAAGAGAGCTAATGGCTTCATTGCCAAAGCCTAGCGTTTGACAACAAAGAAGAGGAAGTGACTGAAGAACATGTAACCTGTGAAGCCCTACCTGCCGGACCCACAACACAGAAATATTGGAGAGCAAGAGAGCTAATGGCTTCATTGCCAAAGCCTAGCGTTTAACAACAAAGAAGAGGAAGTGACTGAAGAACATCTAACCTGTGAAGTCCTACCTGCCGGACCCACAACACAGAAATATTGGAGAGCAAGAGAGCTAATGGCTTCATTGCCATTGAAAACAACAACACATTATTTGTGAATTTGGTTTGAAAACTTTTTTTTGTGCTGTATTTAAAATATATGTAAACTCCTCATTATATTGTTTTTTGATCTAAAGGTATGCTCTTCAGTCCTGCATAGATTTGGAGGCATACAAAAGGTTTAAGTTGAAATCCCAACACAATATTAAAGGTTTATTTTCTCGTCTAATAAAGCTGATCAACATTTCCAAATGTTCAAAAAAGGTTTGTCTGCATGAATCAGGGGTCCTATATACTTATCTTAATACCTGCATGTTGTATTTTTATTGATACATGCTAAAATATTTGTTCTATATTTAAGTGGCTGTTTGAGCGTGAATTTTATACTTTAAATTATTACACAGATGTATAGCTTCACTACCATTAATGCCAATTACCCTACAAAAGCAAGTTGCAAGTTTTATACCTGGTAACTGATAGTTCTTAATCTCTACTTGTTTAATTCAATATTCAGCACACCATAAAATATTAATATTCTTTAATTCATTACTCAACAAAGCTTCAAGTTCCCTTTTATTTCTTAGAGACTGTAAATTTTGAAACATTAAAGTTACATTACAATTAGATGTGGTATTATGGAATTCCCTATCTCCATAGAAATTATCAGCAATTTTTTGAATTGCTCTACAGCTACTAATTGTGACATCTGGGGTAATTTAAACACGAATGTGTATTTAATTGAATTTGATACGAAATTAAGTGTTACAGCTTGAATTATTAACAATAACTTTAATTAATACTACAATTAATGCTTTCTTCCCTCATTTATTAAAATGCATTCCTTGGGTAGTGTACATTACACGTTTGGCATTCAAAATATTAACTACTTTTACATTTACATCCTTTTTACACATTAAGGTTATGTTGGTATTCACTGAGATTCTTTCACGATTTTCATAATAATTTGGAAGCTGATTGTACCTTTACGTAAGTTTTATCACAACTTCATTTGTATTTTGAAGAGAAATTAAAACTTTTCTACTTGTGGGATTATGATTTCAGATTCACCATTTGCGAGGTCATTGCTCGTCTTCGTAAAGTTTTCGTGTCACATTTTGAAACGTTGAGTTGAAGGCAAGCAATTTTTTATTCAAATTATTAACACCTCTGACAACACAACAGTTCTGTCTCCATTATTTTTTGCTTCTGGGATTTCGCAACTATTTTCCAATCAATGTTTAATCTTACGTTATACTTCAAGTTACCTTAATAATTCCTGATTAAACTCAAGGTCAGGTCTACAGGAATTTGAAATAGTAGCAAAACATATAAATTGCAGAAGTGCAATATGTAAATTGTTCACCGGGCCACGAGCATTAGCAAACGATAACTTTAATGTACATAGGTATCAAGCAGTATCAAGTATTCTTATATTTCTTTGTGTCTCGAAAGAAGCGAACAGCAACCAGCGGTAGAGACAGAGCAGACCTTCTCTTGAATTGTACAGATCCACGAGTTGTTTTAGCGTATGTACAAAGTATTAAGGTGACTTGAATTAAATATAGTATTAAACATTACTCAGTAAATAAATATAATACAAATCAGCGGTACAAGAAATAAAGGAGAGCCACAGGTATGATCTATCAGTTCTTTTAACCTAATTTGATATAAAATTAACTTTCCATTTGTTGCTCTGTAGAATCACAAAGTGATACAAAAGCTCGTATGGTTTATAAGTACATATGTTATATAGCGAATGTCTTAAGAAGTACAAATAGGTCTGTTAGGTTATTCTCGCGTGTACTCGCATTCAAAGAGCAGGGAAGAGTGGCGGTTCACTACCAGTAATATTTGTCTGGTTTTTATGAGAGTTGAGGCAATTTCATCCATGGTTATATGAAAGTGGTTAAGGTGCCGTTTAGTAACAGTAAGGCTGTGACATAGGTAGATCATGTTAAATGTGATACTCGTAAATTCTCAATATATTGCTAATTATAATTGCTTTATTCTAAATATATAGAGCAAAAATTTGGTTAAACTGCAGAAAGACAGCATAGACTTATAGTATGAAATAATGGAAACTAACTGTTGCCAACTGTGAGTGTTGAAAATGCCAAAATATCGATGTTGCCAACACATTTTCTTGTTATAACTTATCAATACTGTAATACGTAAAGATACTGGCAGTATATGATAATAGAGATGATAAAACACAAAAGAGGAGTTTCAATAATGATTTATAAGTGAATTTAGTAATAATTTATTGTAAATGTTAAGATATGCTTGAGGTATGGAGAAATTATAACGACCACGACCCCGACCACGTCCACGACCACGACCACCACCACGACCACGACCTCGTTTCTGTGTTTGCTCCTAAGGTCACATCCTAAGTGAACGTCAGCTATATTTAACATGTCTAACATTTATAGCACATACATGACTGTCAACAATAAACAGTTATTCATTTGATAGAGTCAACATGAAAAATTCAATGCCATGGCTGGGATGTGAACCACGGATCTCCTGGTTTCTGTCCAGTCGCTCTAACCCATTGAGCTACCATGGTCAATGTGCCATCCTGAAATTAAATTCTCCATTTAACTCATATATTTCCCCGGTAGACCACTAGGGAATCTCGCATCCGAGATACCTCATTTATGGTGACTTGCTATCGTAAGTACTTGAGTCCCAGGCTTCATCATTTAACTCTTATTATTTTAGTTAATTGATGGCAATTAATCATTTCTTCGTACTAGCCGAATATAGGCTAAGGTCTTTGATAGATAATCAAATCCCGGCCATGGCATTGAATTTTTCATGTTGACTCTATCTATCAAAGACCTCAGCCTATATTCTTATAGAATGAAGAAATGATTAATTTCGATCAATTAACTAAAGATAATCATTTATTTATATTATTTCAGTATCTTTCTGCATATATGGGACACTCATAAAAATAGAACCTGTTATTCTGTATCCTTTTACAACACAGCATACCCCAATTTTTCTTTATCATAGAAGAGAGATTCAGTAGCATAATATCGGTTGTGTTATGATGATGCATAACCATGTAAATGAAACTATTTGAGTTTGATTTATAAGTCACTATTTTTACACTCAAACTTCACTTACTTGTTGTTGTATAATTGAAACGTTTTCAAGACCCTTCGATCTCGTCCTCAGCTGTTTGGTGATTAAATGAACCTTCCTCTTCTTCCACTACTACGGAGCTCTGATCACTCTGCCATCTGGTGTTAGGGGCACTAAGCTTTAATACTTCATTTAATGCCGGGATTTCAAAATTTATAACTTTATCACGGTTTTTGTTTATGAGTATTTTTTCCCAAATATCCAATTCTATGGGTGTACTTAAAGATTTTAACATTTTAATGTTGTGGCCAATGTTGTGGTTTTCTGTCCAAAACTGGTGTGAAACTGCAGATTTTTCTGTTTGTTTCAACGTAATGTTCCTCTGGTGTTCTTTTTGCCTGGTTAACAAGTTTCTTTTAGTTTATTCTATGTAGCTTTTTTCACAGGTTTCAGAATTAATCTGATAAATTTCTGATTTCAAATTGTTGGGGATTGTATTTTTCAGTGGTTTATTTAGCAGGTTCCTCAGACTGAATTTGTTTTGGGGTGCTAGTTTTAAGTTTAGTCTTTTGAAGACTCGTTCAAATTTTCTAAAAGCCCATGGATGGTAGGTGAATTTTCTGTATTGCCAATTTGTGTTTTTAAGTGGTGTGAGAGTGGTATTTTTTGATATTATCTTCAGTTTTTCCTTTGTCTTCATCATGTTGCTTATGATGACTGGGTTAAATCCATATAATACCGCTATGTCTTTTATGTGTTTTTGTTCTTTCAAAAATTCATCCTTACTCAGTGGGATGTTGTATAGCCGGTGAATTAAATTCCTAAAGGCAGCTAGTTGATATGAAACTGGGATGTATTCATTTTTCTTTATGTAATTATCTATGTGTGTGGGCTTCCTGTATATTCCAAAATATACACCATGACGATTTCGAGTTATCTTGAGGTCCAAAAAGGGTAGTGTGTTGTCTCTTTCTACTTCCATAGTAAACTGGATGTGATTATCTTGCAGGTGTAGTAATTTTAAAGAATCTTCTCTAAGTTTTTCCGGAATGATAGCAAAAACATCAACATATCTCTGCCAAAATTTATAAATCTGTGGGAAAGCCTTTACTATGTGTGATTCAAAATAGCTCATGTATAGGTCTGCTAAAATAGGTGAAAGTGGGCTCCCCATAGCTAATCCTTTTGATTGTCTGTAGAATTTTTTGTTAAACCTGAAGTAATTATTCCTTATGCATAAATCTGTAAGATTGATAATGTAATCTATTTCTCTGGGGTCCGTTGTAGTCTGGGTTAGCCATTTTCTGAGGAATGTAGGTATTTTTTCTACTGGAATGCTTTTAAAAAGTGCCTTAACCTCAAAAGAAGCTAGTACAATTATACAACAACAAGTAAGTTGTTGAAGTTTGAGTGTAAACATAGTGATTCATAAATCAAACTCAAATACGAAGAATACTTCACTGTTAATAATGCTTCTGCTTTTAATATTTAAAATGAAACTATGTTTTATCACTGAACAGTATTAATCATAGATCAGCTGTTCAAGCATTTACATCTCTCAAAATCAGTTATAGAAATTTTCGTGATTGGTGATCGCTTTGTACCAATACCTAGATAGTAACCCTATATTTTTTGAATTTTAAAAGTTATGTTGCTTTCTGTGCTGAATCTTTTGAAATGTCAGTGCAAGGTGACCAACAGATTTTTGAGAAGATGATCATTCTAACCTTTTGTTGATATTGTGTAAATTCAGCTCCGTAAGCACACAGCCTTTTATGTATATTTTGTTATCAAGAATGGTTTGGCCTCTCTGATTTCATTTGCAAGCAAATCATCTCTGTACTTATAACTCTCATACCAGAAAGTTTTAGTTTCAAATTGCCTTAAAACTTCTCTACAAAATGATGTAAGCATATACATGCATTAGCATTCTTGTGTTGTACTGTATACAACTGGACTGGGACAAAAGTGAGACAACAGTAAGACAGAATTCTACTCATCTACTTACATTGCAGTTAAATTCCAGAGCCTGTTATAGCCCTGTTGTTATTAGAGCCTATCATCCACCGCATCTCATTTTTTTCCAAATATATCATTGACAACCATAGTTGTTCTAATTTACTTCTATCAATTTGAGGGCCATAGCCAAGTGTGCCAATTCTACCGTTTCTATGAAAATCATGCATATCTTATGAGAATAACTTGGAAATCAGATGTTTGTGAAGTTCTGTTACCTAACACTCCAGTATTACATCATATAGCTTGCTTATATGCAATAGTATTCATCTGAGTAATATCTATGAATCAATCCAACAAGTTTTGTTTACACACAAGTGTGCATTCTCAGGACGGTTCCAACATTACTACTGCTAATTAGTGCCACATGTTATGTACCAAACAGTTCCTTTGTACATGTGTGGAGATTTCTTTCAGAGGTTGGCTACAGATGTTCATGTCATCTACTGTAAATCGGGCCCAAATGACCTCGTCGACGGTCCCATAAACACCACTCACTCAGTCACTCACTCTACTGTAAATCAAAGAGTAATAAGCTAATAGGCACTGGTTGATCCTCTCTTCTTGTACATGAACTTTGAAGATTCCAAAAATTCTTGCATCACATGTTTGAAGTTTCAACATTCTTTCTTCTTAGGTACCAGATGTGTGTTGTAAATTTTTAAAATGACTGTTCTTTTATCTTACATTTCTAATGTCACCAATGTCCTCTGTGATAAACTGAGTGCTTCAACCTTAAGATAGATAAGAGTTGAACTTGATCTTTTAGGACAATGTAGTTCATAGTGAAATCTCTTGGAACTATTTTACACAGAATGTAGACTTAAATTAGTTTCATGTGGTGTATCTTACATGTGACCACTATGACCTTCATTGTGTAGTTGTGTTCGTGGGAACATTTTGTGTACATATACATTACAGTTCACATCAAAATACTGATTGTTTGAATTTACAACATACATCTTCTGATAACCATCTGTATTATAACATTCATTGGTTGCTAAGTCAACATTAGTCTGTAAATTTCTTATTTCTTGGCTAACTAGTTCACTTAGTTCATTAGATTGGCTATTCTGTACAAATTCTAACCGCTCTTGTTGTTCACTTAGGTTAATTATATCTTTCTCTTGTGAGCCTAATTGATTCACATTATCTACCTTGGACTGCGCCATGGCTCAGTGGTTAGACCGCTTGGCTCTCACCAAGGTGGCCCGGGTTCGATCCCAGGCGACCGCAAAGTGAGATTTGTGGTGGACAACATGGCGCTGGGGCGGGTTTTCTCCGGGATCTCCGGTTTCCCCCGCCATCTCATTCCACCAGTGCTCCATCTTCATCTCATGTATCATCAGTGTCATCGCCTGCGGTGCCGTATGTAGTAAAAGAGGGTGTTAAACACCACACACACACACACACACACACACACACACACACACACACCCACCCACCCACCCACCCACACACACACACACACACACACACACACACACACACACACACACACACACACACACACACACACACACACACACTCTCTCTCTCTCTCTCTCTCTCTCTCTCTATCTTAGCATCTAATTTGCTACTGAGTTCTGCATTTTGATTTTGTATCTTCCTGCTAAAATCTGCATTTTCACTTTCTATTTTTCTACTCAAATCTGCATTGATACTCTCTATTTTCCTACTCAAATCTGCATATTGACTTTCTATCTTGTCATTTAAGTAATCTAACATGCTACTGTATTCTGCTAACATCTTCACTATCTGGTCTAAGGTACTTACATCTGGTGATTCGCTAACACGTCTTTCACCGTGTGCAAGCACGTCTGCTTCAATCACATTTTCACTAAATTTCTGGCGATGATTCATCCTTTCTGGCAATTTGCGTCTGCTTCAGAGTCTCATACATTAAAGTATTTTAACCTGCAGTTGGTCCTCTTGATTTTCTACGTTGTGTAGATAATAGTAGGAAGTTTCTGTTGACCATTGTATAAGTAAACATGCCATCAATTCGGAGGCCGGAAGTTGGAACGCCAAATTTGTGGCGATATATTCTCTCACTTAATCAGCCCCAAGTTCGGGCGCAATATTTGTGGCGATCTGCTTCTCCAGCTTATTTAGCCCCAAAGTTGGGAGCCATATTTGTGACCGTCCATCTTAATCATTGCAGGTTAAATTGTTTCTTGATGATTGAGTTTTATTAACTATATAATTAGATTGTATAATCTGACGTCCACTCATCACTATTACGAATACCGCATAACTCCTTTTGAAGGTTATTAACTTTGCGTTAAAAAACTTTTATATTCACCGCGACATTTTTCCATCGTCATGAAACAAGACTAAAGAACATATATCTATCTCAAGATTATTGATTTTCAGTAACTATCGTTACTCCTCTATTAATTTTGTGATTGGCCGATATACTGCTATGTCACCGCATTACGCAATACAATTAATGCCGGCCAATCACAAAATTACACATATATTTTTTTTATATTTTCATTACATAGCCTACTAAGTCATATCAGAAAACAATATTTATATAAAAAGTTCTAACTAAAACATATCGTTAAAACGTGAAACCCTATCTGGGCCGGCAAGTCACTTATCTGAAGCGCTATGTTTATCTGCTTATGCAAGCACCAAGGCTTACTCTACACAGGCCGGAGCCTACAATGTGGCAACGTCGCAGGGGCGTGTCACAGACGGCCGATGTTTTCGACAGATCTCCACTAAAACCAGCATTTGATAACAAAACTTACCAATTTTTAAACTTACAGCTGGTGTGTTGTATACTTATGCCAAAATTCATTAAGGATACCTGTGGAGAACAAAATAATGCTTTTGAACGGATTAATCTCCAAATTTTTGTTGTTAATTTGAAATGAAGATGTAACTCAAAAAGTGCAATTTCTTTGCTTCTATATATCAAAAAATTTCTAGTAAAGGACCCCGTTATAAATGGTTCAGACATTTCAACTTGTGACCTGAAAAATTAAAAATAGCAAAGCGTAACATTTTTTGAATATTTAATTCTAAATCCATTGTATAAACTGGAGGGATTAGGATCTACTTAAAGGATCTGCAATTGCTGTATTTCTCCAAGAGATTACTGTCATATATCATTCCTTTTTGTACAATTTCGACAATGCTATTGTAAACATGGCAGTAAGTTGCTAGTCTTGTTTCATGATTTTTTTACAATGCTAAAAGCTTATTATTAAACTCACTGGCATTTTTAGACCAAACATAAGAAATTTTAATTCAAAGTAAAAACTAGAGGAATTATCTAATTAAGGCAATTGTAATGACTTTATCTCTCTAAGAGATGACTTTATATTAATATTGTTAACATGCCACTAAGTTGCTAATCCTATTTTTTGCCTTATGATCTCGACAATGCTAAAAACTTGTATTTCAAATTCATTGGCAATAGAGCTCAAAATGAATTCAACCCAGAAAGAGAAAAATCAACATGCTTAGCAAAACCTATATACTTTTCTTTGACAGATTAATAATAATAAATAATAATAATAATAATAATAATAATAATAATAATAATAATAATAATAATAATAATAATAATAATAATAATAATAATAATAATAATAATAATAATAATAATAATAATAATAATAATAATAATAATAATAATAATAATAATAATAATAATAATAATAATAATAATAATAATAATAATAATAATAATAATAATAATAATAATAATAATAATAATAATAATAATAATAATAATAATAATAATAATAATAATAATAATAATAATAATAATAATAATAATAATAATAATAATAATAATAATAATAATAATAATAATAATAATAATAATAATAATAATAATAATAATAATAATAATAATAATAATAATAATAATAATAATAATAATAATAATAATAATAATAATAATAATAATAATAATAATAATAATAATAATAATAATAATAATAATAATAATAATAATAATAATAATAATAATTTAAAAACACAACATATCTACATTTCGTAGTACATGCACTAGGGAGGGGAACACAACTTATAAAAAAATGATAGAACTTGCAGTTTATCAACATTTATTTCACATAGATAAATTAGTCTGCGTATAACATATTCTACAATATTTATTTTACAAAATTTATTTAGTAATCTATAAAATAAGTAAACTTATTTTAAACAGCAAGCCTGCACCAGATCTTATGTTTTTGCGAAACTTCTTAAAATAGTGTGTATAGCAATGGCATGAGACAAAAGCATTAACAATAACTGAATATGTGTACCATTCTTAATACACATTGTTTACTTCTTTCCTTGAAATACTTCAAGTTATCACTTTTTATTTGTCTGTTGTATGTGTACCAAACTATCATTTTTATGTTTTGTGTATTTATAAGTATATTTGAAATTGTATTTAAAATAATTTCTCTTATATCTGATAATGACTTCCCACAAAGGCAATAATCCTGACCAAAAAATGAAAGATCGATATCTGAAGAAACAAGCTGTCTTAGAACTTGTAAAAACAGTTATTTATGATTTCGCACTTTCAAAAAAGATGCTTCAAATTTTTCTGAAATAAGAGCAGACATGATGCTCCAAGCTAAATGACTTACTCTAACAACATTAGAGGAGGGAGCTGTTAAACTACCTTTGTTGAGTATGTCAAAATACAGACTGTTGCAGGATTCTGATGTTATCATTGATACACAGTGCTTACAGGATACTTTCTGTTCAATTTTATAAGCAATGTACCCACAAATGATTTACCTTATAAAAATGTCAAGCATTGCTTCAACCTTACTAAGGAATCCTCATTTGAATTCTCATTCATGCTATCTATGCTAACATACCTTAGTAATATATTCTCCAGTTGCGACCATCTGTTAAGTTTTAATGATGATGGTAGAATCCATTTCAATTCACTTGAACTTACTATATAGTTGCCCACACAAATTTGGATACTAAGTGTGTCACCTACTCTTACACTTTTAACAACACTAGGTATGCCTTGAAAACACATTTGATAGAAGCACACAAAATCAGAGAAAACAACCTTTTGCCATTTGTTCAGATTCCTTATTTTATTTTCACACCTTTCACATAAATCACTAAAACCACTTATCACATCATCAGCCAACCACTGTTCATTTTTTCTTTGAAGCTCGTCGTCTGCCTTTCGCCTTCTATCGTCTGGATTTGTTCGAGCAATGCCACTGAAGCAGCCAGCTGGTTTGCTTAAGTACTTTGGTAGATTGGGGAACAAACGAGGCACAGCAGTATCTTTCAGATTTGGACGAGCATGAGGAAATGTAATTTCATTGCCTTCAGCATCTTTATACACTTTACATTTGACCAAATCATCTGTTTCAAAGTGATTGATGCACACAACCGATCTTTTAGATGGATTCCAGTTCTTTCTAGGAATACATGTTACCCATTTAGCGTGCATTTCGGGGTCTGAAGGAAATCTGAATACAGTAACATAACCTCCTTTACTGGATTCGTAATTGCTACTGCATTCAGGAACACAGCACTTATCAGGCATCTGAAAAGAATACAGGTGTAGTTACCATTAGTACCAGAGTTATTGAAAGCATATGAAGCAAAGGGCTTACCATTTATGTTTGGCATTTGAATGATTTTGTTTGTCATTCTAAACTTAACCTAAACGGTAGTATCAGAATTATAGTACGAATTATTTTACAAACTATCACAGATCTTACCTTAACTATGTAACTATGTAACTACATAGAAAATGAGGTAAAAGTTTACCATACACACCGCAGAGAATTTTCTAGAAATATTTTAAATTAGCAACTTAAAACTTTGTAAGGCCCATTAAAATCAAAGTAGAACAAGCCGTCCTCACAGTGTTGCGATTCTATACATTCCGGCCTGTGTAGAGTCGGCCTTGTGCAAGCACTGTCCGCCTGTTATCTTTATCTGTAGGCTCTTTGTGTACACAAGTCACGCTTATCTCTGGGCACCAAAATTTCTGCGCTCTTCGGCGCGTCAATATGCTCATTTAATTACATAAAGATCAGTCCGATTTCATTGACATTTAATATGGAAATTACAAATAAAAAAGGTTCTGTTACCATGAACTAATACGAACGCAAATTACAAGCTACTACTATTATTACACAAAGGACTATATGAACATATTAAAATTAGTAATATTATAAATTATAACAGCAAACTAATTTTAGAAATATTATAAAACGTATTAACGTGCAAAATGAAAGCATAATAATTCAAAATCACAAATAAGAAGGTACGTAACCAAATCCTAGTTTTCACTTAAATAAAAAAAATTGCAGATGCTAAATGAAGCTCTCTACTTTCAAGATGGTCTATAAATAAAGACTGTTACCTGTATTACTGCTTGTGCTACGAATTTCTAATTGCAAGTTTTTTGTGCTTTTTAATTCAATCCTCTACACCACTGTACCAAAATTTCAAGTGTGACTCCACTCATGAATTTATACTGAGTTGGATCATTCTGGCAGTGAAAATACAAAGCTTACACAGCACCAACTCCAATGGCCAGGCTTCCTTTGCTTTTTACTTTCGTGATTTTGCAATTATTTTATATTCAGTGTTTATTCTTACGTTTTAATTCAAGTTAACTTACTAACTCCTGATTAAACTCAACGTCAGATGTGAATTTAGTACTACAGTAATTCGAAAGAGCAGCATTACATTTGAATTGCTGAAGTTGTATCAAGTATTCTTATATATCTTTATGTCTCGAAAGAAGAGAGCAGCAAGCAGTGGTAGAGGCAATTAGAGCAGACCTCTTGAATTGTACAGATCCACGAGTTGTTTTTTGTGTATGTACAAAGTATTAAGGTGACTTGAATTAAAAATAGTGTTACACATTACTCAGTAAATCAATATAATACAAAAGCAGCAGTACAAGAAATAAAGGAAAGTCACAGGTATGATCTATCAGTTTTTTTAAGCTAATTTGATATGAAATTACTTGCTATTTATTGTTCTGTAGAATCACAAAGTGATACAAAAGCTTGTATGGTTTATAAGTACATATGTTATGTAGCGAATTCCTTAAGAGGTACAAGTAGGTCTATTAGGTTATTCTCGCGTGTACTTGCATTCAAAGAGCAGGGAAGGGCGGCGGTTCACTACCAGTAATATTTGTCTGGTTTATATGAGAGAGAGTTGAAGCAGCTGCATCTATGGTTATATGAAAGTGGTTAGGGTTCTGTTAGTAACAGTAAGGTTGTGATGTAGGTAGCTCATGTTACATGTGATACTCGAAAATTCTCAATGTATTGCTAATTGTAATTACTTTATTCTAAACGTATAGAGCAAAAATTCGTTTGAACTACAGAAAGTCAGCGTAGACTTTTGGTATGGAATGAAGGAAACTAACTATAGCCAACTGCAGAGTGTTGAAAATGCCAAAATATCAAAACGTTGCCATGTGTTATAAATTAGTAATACTGTAATGCGTCAGGATACTGCCAGTGTATAGTAATAGATATGATAAAACATAAAAGAGTTTATTAATTTTTAGATGAGTCGTATTTATTACACATCTGCTTCACTTTTGTACCTATTTTGAGGACATGTTTTGCAAATCATCGTTTGCATCTTCGGCTCTTATGCGACTAAAGCTTGATTCAGTGGTGTAGGTAATTCTGGAGTTGCTGCTGCCATCTGTTGATTTAATGATGAACTTAAATGTGGGATTCTCTTCTGGCGGGATTTCAAAGTTCATTAGTTGGTTTTTATGTTTTTCTATGTATATTCTCTCCTATATGATGAGTTCACTATGTTTTTGTACGTATTTTAGTAATTCTGTGCTGTCTTCAATTTCATGATTTTCAGACCAGAAATGAGCTGCTATTGCGGACTTATCAATATTTTTGTATCTTAAGTGCCTGAAGTGTTCTTTCTAGTGCCAATGTTTCTTTTTGTCCTCCCTATGTAAATTTGTTCACAGTCTTTACACTTAATGTTGTAAATACCTGACTTTTCCTCTGGTTTTATCTTATCAGTATTATTACTGTGAAGTAGGTTTTTAATGTTGTAATTGTTTTTTGGTGCCAATGTTATATTGTATTTCTTAAATATTTTTTGGAACTTTTTTGTGGCCCAGGGGTGGTAAGTAAATTTAGCAAATCTAATTTCTTGTTTTATTGGTGTGAGAGCTGTGATCTGTTTTAATCTCTTTTTAAGTTTGAATGATTTTAGTTTTTTATCTACAAGATTTTTTCCATATCCATTTTTAATTGCGGTTTTTAAGATTTGATGGTATTCGTTTTGATATTCTTGCTGGCTGAGGGGTAGATTTACTAATCTGTATGTGAGACTGTTGATAGTTGCATGTTTGTGTGGAATTGGGTTGAAACTATTTGCTTTGATGTAATTATCTGTGTGTGTTGCTTTTCTATGGATACCAAATTCTAGTTTTTCATTGCTTTTTTTTTATTTTAAGGTCTAAAAAAGTTAGAGCACAGTCCTCTTCAGTTTCCACTGTGAATTGTATGCTGGGTTCTTGCAGATTGAGTAGTTTCAAAGCATCATCTATTTGTTTGTAGGGCACAATTGCAAAGACGTCGTCTACGTATCTGTACCATGTTTTAAAAATGTGAGGGAAGGCTTTAGTTATATGTGTTTCGAAAAAGCTCATGTATAGATTGGCCAAAAATGGTGATAGTGGGCTACCCATAGATAGTCCTGAAATTTGTTTATAATATTTTCCATCGAAGACAAAATAATTTTGATGTATACATATTTCAGTCATTGCCAAATATTCTTCTATTGCATTGGCATCTAGGTTTATAGAATTTAGCCATTTTTTTCAGTTGAATCAAAAGTTTGTCTAATGGAATGCTAGGGAAGAGGGAGCGGACATCAAAGGATACTAAAGTGTCATGAGATTTTAGTTTAAGATTTTGAATTTTTTCTACCAGGTCTAAAGAGTTTTTTATGCTCAGAGTATGGAATTGTGGAAAGGACTGAAATTTTTTGGACAGCCATTTTGCCAGAACGTAAGTAGGAGTGTTTAATGGATAGAGACAACATGAAAAATTCAATGCCTATATACGGCTAGTGTGGAGAAATGATTAATTTCCATCAATTAACTAAAATAATAGGAGTGTTTATATTATTTACAATGGGTCTCATGGGTATGTTGGGTTTGTGTATTTTAGGCAAACCATGTAATCTTGCAAGGGTAGGGTTGTCCGGTTTGACAGTTTTTTGTTCTGCAGTTGTTAAAATTTTACTATTAATGATGTTTTTTGTACATCTTTTATGCATCTGTTGAGTGGATTAGAATCTATTTCTTGGAATTCTTTTTGTTGTAGTGACTAACATTTTTTCCTTGTATGTAGCTGTATCTAAGATTACTATTTTGTTTCCTTTATCAGCCCTTGAGAAGATTACATCCTTTTTCCTTAAAGATTTAATTATCTTAATTTGTTTCAAATGTTTTCCTGGTTTTTTATTTATTAAGTTTTCCAATATAGGAGATGATTTTTTCCTAATTATATTTTTGTCCATGGTTTCCAAGCCTTCTACTGCTAATTCTATATCTGCAATGAATTCATCCGGGTTGCTGGAGTATGTTATACATGTTTTTAGGCCTTGGTTAAGCACATCTATTTCTTCAGTGTTAAAATTTTGCTTTGAGAGATTAATTACATTGTCTAGGGATGTGTTCTTTGCTGAAATTTTGTTATGTTTTGGTTGCCAATGATTATGGTTATGCTTTAGTTTCTTCTTTTGACGATAAACTTTCTCTTTGACTTTATAATTTATATGTTCAAATGATTTGGTTTCTAAATGGTCCCATGCTCTGTTTCCTAGTAATTTTACCAGTTTCAAATGTAGGTTGTACAATGAGAGGTCTATATTAGTTAGTTTTCTGTAGTGATTTGCTTTTTCGGATTTTAACACAGCTTTTTCAGCAGCTAATTGTTCTCTACTGCTGTGGTTAAATTTTACTATTTTTCTTACAAATTTCGGAGAAATGTTTTGTTTTAGGCAATTGTTGATAAATAATTGTTGATTAATAATTATTTCGCTTCACTGTGGTGTTCCAATGCAGTTAAATCTCGATACATAAAAGAGGTGTTTAAATAATGAATTATAAGTGAAGTTAAAATAGGCTTGAGGCATGGAGAAATGATATCACAAGGAAAAATCAAAATGAATGTACATTTTTATACAATCTTATTTTTAGTTATCATCAACTTAATCAAAGGAGTTTTTACTTTTACATATAAACATTTCAGAAGACGATGTAAAGTTGAAATGCAGTGCTTGTCATTAGATAGTGGTTGCTTAAATACAAAAAGTATATATTATATAGAAAGAATTTATTTTGTGAAGCAATTTCATTAAATTCGAGTAATGTTCTGTATAACACCTAGTTGTGCTCAGCACTCAAATTATAAGCAAGAGTTTCAGTGGACACTTTCTGTTTTTCTTTTTAGGTATTTAGCTCTAAAGCACATTTACGAAAACGTTTCCTGAACCTTGGACAAGGTATATATAAGTATTAGGAGAAAAAGAAGAAAAACAAAAACTGTTTCCTTACCTACTATATGGCTAGCTTGTTTACGTAGTGGCCGTGCCGTGGATCAGTGGTTAGACTGCTTGGCTCTCACCAAGGCAGCCCGGGTTCGGTCCCAGGCGACTGCAAAGTGAGATTTGTTGTGGACAACACGGCGCTGGGGCGGGTTTTCTCCGGGACCTCTGGTTTCCCCCGCCATCTCATTCCACCGGTGCTCCATCTTCATCTCATGTATCATCAGTGTCACCGCCTGCGGTGCTGTATGTAGTGAAAGCAGGCGTTAGACACTACGCATTTCATTTCATTTGTTTACGTAGTGTTCGGATTTTCAGCAAAAGAATGCTTTCACAGGTGCAACTCTCTAGCCATGACATCAAGCCCGCCATATATGTATGTCGTCTTCCTGCAATTTAACTGGAAGTTCTTTCTCTTCTTTTTCTTCTTGTTTGATATTCCTTTTACTGTGTGCAACTTTGTACAATTAACATGTTTTACCAGGTTTGTCATTATGACCTCATTGCAGTAAAGTAATATAACAATGCATGATGTGGTGCTCAAAGAAATAACAACAATACAGCCATTGCTTCTGTGTAATAATGTGTGCTACCTTTATGTCACATAACCATAGAGCAAGCAATTTTTTACATAGAAAATGAAGCTAGTTACAGTGAAGTAATAAATATTACATATATATATATATATATATATTTGTTAATGAATCTCCACTTATCTTAAGAAGTTGATGTTAATACTTCTTTGTTCTTCCTAAGATCGATTTCGAAGGCACATTGCATTCGTCTCAAGGCATGCAATGTGTCTTCAAATTGATCTTAGAAAGAAAAAAGAAGTATTAACATCAACTTCTTAAGATAAGTGGAGATTCATTAACAAATGTTTATATTTGTGTAATAAGCCATTTTTTGTTTACATGCTAGATCATGGGAGGGTTTAATATTATCTAGCATTTTATTTTATACCTATGTTGTATTTATATTTTTTGCACAAGTATATTGTCACCCGAAGGTCGGAACTCCCTATAGAACTGGTCAGCAGGAGGAGGGTCAGACGTGAAGTATTCAGTGCCATACCCACCCATCTATCTCAGTCACTAACTGAGGGGTTGATTAGGGAAGTGTCACTTGTCGCTGGCCGCCTCTTCCCCCCTCCTGCCATCTGGAACCTTCGCGGTGATTCACCGAAACTAGAGGCTTCGAGAAAACGGCGACATTCCTATAAAAAGGACTGCAGTGAGTGAATCGAGTCAGTTCTTGGCGAGCAGCGAAGCAGCGTCGTGCTAGTGTACAGACGAGAAGACTGTGTACGTGCATCGGAGGTGTTTACGTAATTGCGAGTGCAAGAGGAACTGTAACGGACGAACTGGTGAATCGTAATTGTGTGCATTACGTAATCCTGTGTAATTGGCAAGTGTTCAACTGTAAGTCGGTGGAAATAAAGAACATTTTTGAGTGGTGCAGTTGGACTTTTCATTTCACGAACCCACAAAGTCACAATATGTAGTATGTTAAATAAATTAAGAAAGAAACCTGTATTTTTATTATATACATTTGAACAAAATGTTTTATGGATCTTGAAAATTGTTGAATTAAATTAATTATTAAAACTTAATGCTTAAGCAAGCTCAATTAATCATTCACATTTACATTCAGGATCATCCAAATCACTCAAACACTCGTAGCATCTGTGTGTATTTGGTTTTTTGTTCGTTCCTCAGGTCCTACCCTGGCCAAACATTCAACTCGTGATACAGTTATGGTACAATCATCATAATAGTACATCCACCACTCTAGTACTGTGACACCTATATTGTTTTTTAATGCTGTATTATGAAAATGTTAACATTTATGAACCAGCACCATTTTAAGCATTAACCCCAGAACATGTATTACTGTAGGTCAATATAAAGTAAATCACAAATCAACTTTGCTTGCAGTCGGACAGTATTTGAAATTTACTGCTGAATGGGGCATTAAAGAATGTCTCAGTGTAATATGAGCAATAGGTATGTAAGAATGACTTTAACCCTTTCTTGAAAATGTAATATTGTTTCAAGTACAATGGAGAGATACTCTAAATTTTTATTGCAGAAGAGTAATATACTCTTTGGAACAGTTTTAAGCTATTTGCCAGTCTATGCAAATGCCAACATTCCTCGTGCTGCAGCTATGCAGAGCTGGAAGGTAGCTTAACAGATAATATATGTATTCACAATAAATATTAAAGAACGGCCTACAGGAATGTTAAATCCATGCACCACAAATAATATGATGGCTTCTTTTGTAATAAAAGCAGTTGATACAATGCAAACCAAGCTAAGCCTTGGTTGCGTGACTTTAATTTTTCTCCCAAAGAGCTTATTTATTCGGAGCCCTAGAAATGTTTTACCAAGTTCTTTAAGTATGATTGTTATATCCATTTGTTGAATCCAGTCCCAAAAATTGCTTTGTTTTAACTGCAATGAAGTTTTTTGAATCCTAGTTTAATAATTGCTTATTTGCTAGAAATTAAATGTTTATTTGTGTGTGTGTATGTCTGCAATCATCATTATTCGATAGAAAAACTATTCTTCTGGTTAAATTAAATTTAAAGGGAGTTGATTAATGACACTAAAGATTATCTTTAAATTTCTGGAATATGTTTCAGAGTCTACTTTTCTCCATTGCAAACTGGACATCGACCTTTAAATTGACTGACAAACTTTAAATTGACTTTAAACTGACAATATCTGGTTGACAATGGAGGGCAATAGCCTCCGAAACATGTTCTGGAAAAATTTGAAAAGAATGTGTTGTTTCTTGTCATTAATCAACTCCCTTTAAATTTATTACAACAACACTGTTTTCAACACTTCCATGAAAGGAATTATGTTCTTCTGGTTCTTAGTATTTAAAGTCTAGATTTTGATACGTAGATTTCTAATATTTTTATATTTCGATATTTTGGTTTGGATCACCATGTAATTTTACTTTCTCAGGTCATGGTCTCAAATTAAGATGGAGAAACTTGGCAGTGTTTAAAAATAGTTATAATTCCAATATTTCTTTGCACACGTTTTTAATATTTACCAAGTACATATAAAATACAATATTAACACTTTCACATAAAACTAACAGATACTCTTTTTAAGATGAACTAATAACTTAAAACTTTTGCTATCATGCAAGAACACATCTTAACATCTTGCATCAACTCAGAATGACGCTTTCCTTTTTCAAAATCAAAATAATTGATTTTGCCATCACTATAGTAATTAAACATGTTCTTATTGGCCACTTCATGCTTAGCAACCAATAAAATCATTTTTTTATTTAATTGATTTTAGAATTACCTATTAAAAATTAATTTACACAATTAACATTCAAATATTATTCCAAATACAACGTACTTAAAAAAAATTAGCATTAATGATTCTCACGTTTTCATATCTCTATCACACGTTTACTTTCACCCCTTATTTAATCTCGTTCACTTTACTTCCAACAACTTATGATGATTTCTTTTTAAATATTTTTAAAAGAAATTTACAATAACAAGCAAAAATAATAATATTTTGATGTTTGAAATTAAAACAACTGTTTCAAATGCCTCTCTTCAAAGTATGTGGAAAATTATAATTATATATCAGATCAACAATTGCTTTTGATATATTTTGAAGATTATCCCTGTGATAATGCTTCACTTTCTTAAACTATCAACAATAATCAACAATGAAGTAAACACTATACAATAATGAAAAAAAACAAAAATAAGTGATTGGTTTTTAAACTATTTAACACATATTATTTACAAGAAAGTTTCCTTGTGTGTGATTCATCCACCTTATTTAATCTTCCAAGTTGTCCGTTATCAAATGTGTTATTCGCTATATTATTATGATGCATTTTGGTGAGTTTTGAGCTGTTTGCATAATCTTTTTGTTCTGTTGGCTAACCTGTTTTTCTCTTCAAACATGATTTTGTGAGATTATGTTTCCCTAAACACACCCTCTGTTATATTCTATTTATTCTTTTGTTTGAATTTAGTGCCTCTCCCCTGAATTATTTAAATAAAATATTTACAATGTTTTTATTGTTATTGATATTGTGTCATGAATTCAGTCTTTAGATCAGTTTGTTTTTCGCATGTGTCGTTATCATGACGCTGTTTTGAGGTTAAGTTTGTGTTGCGATCATTTCTTTGTCCGAAATTTAGGACATTTATTTGATCTTGTGTGTTGTTCGTGCGACCGTGTGATCTGGATCATTTGTATGTATTTGTGAGGACACATTCTTGGTATACATATTAAAATTCACATCAATAGTTTGATTATTTGAATCTACAAGATATATTTTCTGATAACCATCAACATTATTACATTCATTGTTTGGTAAGTCTGTTTCATATACCCAATTACATTTTGAGTTTCTCTTACCTTATTTGTCTGTGATACTATCTTATCATCAGTTGTGCTTCCTACACTATCTTACTATTCTCTAATTCCTTATTCATTTGTGAAACTATTTCATCCTTACTCTCGCTTTTATTCTGACATATACTTTCGTTGTGATTTACGATGATTGGAATCAGTTGGTTCTTCTTCCTCTCCTCATGGAATGAAGTTGAAGCCCCGGGTTGGGACAACATTTGGATATGAATCTTCTGGATTTGATGTTTAGGGATGAAATAATTTCTTACGTTGTTGCCCGTAGTTGCTACAGTCGATACATGGAAATAATATACCTCAGATGTGGTCTCGGAGAGAGGTCTGGAACAACTAATTTTCTAAATAACTGAAAAATAGTTTAGCTTCCTTTAAAGATACTCCAGTCTTTTAATTTTGTACCATTTTTTACAAAATGCCTAGTATCACGTCCTTTGTTTATACTATATTGAATGAGATATACTTTTTGTAACTTTTCATATTATAAAAGTTGTATCTTATTCATTCACATCCTTCTTCTGTCGCATACTGGCACAGAGAGAGCTTGCTTCTTGCAAAACAAAGTTTATTGGCTTTACTGTTACTATGGTAATTTAACACTTTTTTGTTGGCCACATCATGTTTAATGACCAATTAAATAATTTTGTTTATTTAATTAAATTTAGAATTTCCTTTCAAAACTTAATTTAAACAAATAAGATTCAAATATTCTTTCAAATCATTTTAAACTGGCAACGTCATTAAAACAAATTAACAGTATTCTCTCGTCTTCATAACTCACTCCATCACACTTTTTTTCCCACTCGTTTTTTAATCTAATTTACTTCAACTCTTCCATCAACTTGTAATGATTTCTTTTCAATTATTTTAAATGAATTTAAAATAACAAACATAAAAATAATAACAATATTTTGGGGTTAGAAGTTACAACTGTTTCAGCATTGGCCGCTTAAATCACATACAAAAAAAACTGTTCTGTATATCTTTGGAATTATATAAGTAAGTTTCCATAGAAGCTTTCAATGCGTTTTTATTTTCAATAGTTTTTTTAACCTGCATAATTAATAAATGACACAAACTTGTATTCTCTGATCTTTGAGTCAGAATTATTGTCTTAATTCATTTAATCCTTTTTCTCTGGTCACAGCGCAATATGGAGTGCATTAATGTCATTTGTGTAACGAAAATTAGAATCAGCATTAGACAACTTGTAATATGAATGCATAACCCAGTTCATATTTTATGTGGGAATGTAAATGGAATTGGAAGTGAACATAATGCAACAAACTGTAAAGGAAATGACAGTTCTACATACTGGAACCAGTTCCTTCAACCCATTGCTAATACAACGTGCCTAACTATGGTAGCCTAAATTAAAAAGGAAGATATAACATTTTTTTAAGAAGTTCTAGTTTGAGAATCAATTGTGTAGGATTTGCAGATATATATCCTTACATTTCTACACAGATATTGTCGCGAGGCCGTTATCTACAATAGCGTGGCCAGTGTACACAAAGAGCCGGCAGATAACGGTAGCGCCGATAAATAACAGACGGATTGTGTATCACGGAGGTAAAGGACTTGCCGGCATAGATTAAGTTACGCATCTGGAAGGTGATGGAATATTCGGATTACGTAATTAGATGCCTTGTTTATTCCAGAAACATCTAGTGATTGCACGGAACAGTCTCGAATTATGAATGAGATATATAAGAGATTGTGACACGCCAGTGGATAGTTGTAAAACAGTTGCAGGAGAGGTAAGCAGAGAACAGCTGAGAGTGTTGTTGTAACGAGATCTGATGTAAACTGAACGCTGTTTGTTGTCATCGACCTTGGAAGATTGTGTTTTATATGTGATGTAATGTTGTTACGTGAGAATTGAACGGTGTATTGCTACGGAAATGAAGAACATTTAAAATTTCGGCAAATTCGACTATTAATTCTATGAACCCACAAAGTCACAATTGGTGTCAAGTGAGACGTTACCACCATGGCGGCTGCATTGGAAAAGATTCTACAGAAAATGGAAGAAGTGAAGACGGCTAAGGGCAACCTCACCGCAGAGCGGAAGGAAATGAAGACGGCTAACGACATCACCGAGAAGATGGAAGAAATGAAGGCCGAATTAACCACAGAAATGAGGGCAGGGAACGACAGTCTGACCACGGAAATGAAGGTGGCGAACGAGGCTCTCGCCGCCAAATTTGAGGAGCAGTTTGGCCGGCGTGATGGATGACGTGACGGAGCTGCGTAAGCGGATGGGCCAAGTGGACGAGCGCGTTGAAGACCTGGCGAACCGCTTCAATGACCTAGAGGAAAAGGCCGACAGTAACGCCAAGTCCCTGAACGCCATGGTGGAAGATGTCGAAGACCTTGCGAATCGCGTTAACAATCTGGAATAAAAGGCTGATAGCAACACAAAGTCCGTGAACGTCATGGTAGAGGACATCGTCGGCAGGAGATTAAAGGACTTGAAGGCCGACACGCCAGGATGCGACACAACATCTGCGCGCGTCAAACTTCCTAAATACGACGGCGCGACAACCTTCGAAGTCTTCCGCCGCCAGTTCGACGTAGTGGCCAAGCACAACAAATGGTCACCAGAGGAAGAGGCCACACAGTTAATAGTCAGCCTCCAGGGACAGGCCGCGGAAGTTCTGAACGGAACAGACAGCAGCGGTGCCCAAGCACATCTGGGAGGCCCCTGGAGAATCGCTTTGGAAACAACCGCAGCCAACTGAAGTCAAGGTCACAGCAGTCAGGGGAGACGCTGCTGGAGTTCGCTCTGACAATTGAGCAGCTGGCCAGCAAAGCCCTAGTCGACCTCCCACCAGAGTTCGTATCCCGAGAGGCTGCCTACACATTTGTCGACGGAGTACGAGACATGGAGATTCGTTAGCGACTAATGCTCGACGATTACAAAAACATCCACCAGGCGCTAATGGCAAAATTGAGGATCGAGGCGGCCAAGATGACAGCTACCCCGACTTCCAGAACATGGAGTATCCGCTATAATGGAGACCGAAGACCAGTGGAGGGACGCCGGCGAAGATCTAGTGGCCTGTGATGGGGGTGTGGACAGTTGAGTCCAGAGGTTCTACTCCCATTAGCCTTGAACCCGTAGGAACAAGACCCGGGCCTCTTTCAACCAGGGAGTTATCCGAGCTGTCCCTTAAAGGGCGCCCGGCATCCTCCGTGGGGCTTTCCGTAGGGCAAGACCTAGTTTCCTAACAAGCCCCCCCCATCTGGTCCTAGGTACACAAGACGGGATGGAAGTGGATACGCCACTTACGCGCGTCAACACTCAAGGTGAAGACTACCGATATGACCTCGGTGGGGCCGCCTGGTGATCTAGCACACCTTCTGCTTGCTTAGCAGGCTAGTACCCGGAAACTTAATGGCTTCCCTCAACCCCGTCCGAAGACGTACCCAATCTCCCACGGGTATCGGAAACACACTGCCCCCTCGAAGCCATCCCAATCCGAACAACTCCCGAAGGAGGGGCTTGGCTGTTCGGCCCGAGGTTCCTCTAGTAACGTCAGAGGTACCACGAGTGCTAAGGGTCCGCAGCGCCCGCACTTTGGCAGCTGAAAGGGACGGATCCCTTCCCCTACGGGGGGTGTGGACAGCCGGTAACCTGGAGAGAGACTGCCCACACTAGGAAGAGCAGCCGGAAAACGAGTAAGAGCCGTCGTGGCGAGGGGCACGTCGGCGCCATCACCACCATCCCCTCGAGTGACACTGCGCGCCATCAGCCGACGGTTGGATGACAGCCTCATCGCGGATAATTGGGTGAGAGGGAAGCCGTGCCGCGTGCTGGTGGACACCGGGGCAGCCGTGACCATTATCAGACCTGATGTGGCCAAGGGTTTGCCGTCCAGACAACCAGGCCGACCATACCAGCTTGTGACAGCACCGGGCGACACCTTGCCTGTGGAGGCCCTGTTGAAGTTGACCTTGGCACGGAGTGCTTTACGTCTGTGGGTGTTCTTCGCAATGGTGGCTGAGAAGGTGATACCAGGACTGGATACCCTCGGGAGCCACGAGGCGACGGTGGACGTCGGCAGGAAAATCCTGCAGCTTAACGGAGAATTGGCGATACTCCTGTAACCCGAAGAAGGCCTGGGAATCTGCAGGGTCATCGTGAAGGAAGACGTGGTAGTCCCCGCGGGAAGCGAGGGGGTGGTGACGGCGAAACTGGAAGGTCAGCGAACGAAGAACATGATGCTGGATCAGAAGACGCCTATGCACAGACTATGTGTAGCCAGGACATTGTTTCCGTGCCGAAAGGAGGTGCCAATGAGGCTGCTCATCCTGGCAGACACCGACCACGACGTCCAGGCCGAAACGGAGCTGGGGACGTGGAAGCTCATGGTCAGCGTGGCAGCAATCGAACTGACCTAGGAACCGGTGCCGACGTAACTCCTGGGGCCCCGGTTGGAAGGCTTACTGGTGAGGGTGGCCGGCCATCTGACCGCAGAACAGCTGGAGAGATTTCGACAACTGCTGAGGCGATGCCAGCGCGTCTTCAGCCAAGGCGACAGCAACTACGGCCGTACGGACCGCATGCTCCACCGCATCGACACCGGAGACGTCCGGCCTATTCAGCAGCCACCTAGACGCGTTCCGCTGGCGACACAGGCGGCGGTGTGTGAAATAGGTGACATGAAATCCAGGGGAGTGATTGAAGATTCTGACAGACCTAGGTGTTCCCTTGTAGATCTGGTTCGGGCGATAATAACCTTAGCCGTTGGGCGCCCTTAAACCCTACTACTACTACTACTACTACTACTACTACTACTACTACTACTACTACTACTACTACTACTACTACTACAACTACAACTACTGCTGCTCTTGCTCCTGCTGCTGCTCTTGCTTCTGCCGCCGCCGCTGCTGCTGCTGTAGATCTGGTGACAAAGAAGAACGGTGAAGTACGCTTCTGCGTGGACTACAGGAAGCTGAACTCTGTCACCCGGAAGGACTGTTTCCCCTTACCGCGGATTGACGACACCCTGGACACGCCAGTTGGTGTCCAGTGGTTCTCGACCCTGGAGCTGAAGTCGGGTTACTGGCAGGTGGCTCTAGACCGGAGAGACAAGGAGAAGACTGCATTCTCGACAGGCCAAGGGCTTTTGCAGTTCACAGTAATCCCTTTGGCCTCCGCAACCCACCAGCCACATTTCAATGTCTCATGGAATGAGTAAAGAGGATTGACATATGACGCATGCCTGCTATACTTGCACGACATCATCATCGTCGGTAAGACTTTCAAAGACCATTTTCGCTAACCTCAGCAAGGTATTACAGAGACTGCAGGCAACCAACTTGATTCTGAACGCGAAGAAGTGCCAGCTCTTCTGAAAGGAAGTCAACTACTTAGGCCATATAGTCTCACCAACCGGAGTGGCCACAGACCCGGAGAAGACACAGGCTGTGACAGATTGGCCTCGCTCAAAGGATAAGCGAGAGTTGGGCAGTTTTCTGGGGCGGTGCAGCTATTAACGCCGTTTCATAATGGGGTTGTCCAACATCGCCAAACCCCTCACGCGCCTGACAGAGGAACACCGACCTTACGTGTGGACGAATAACGCCGAAGGTGCTTTCCAGCACCTGAGGAAGACCCCGTGCAGTGCTCCAATTTTGGGATTTCCACAACCAGGCGGCGCTTTCATTGTGGACACCGACGCCAGCGACCATTGTAATGGAGGCGTCCTATCGCAAATTCAGGACGGCTATCAGCGAGTGATAGCCTACTACAGCAAGACGCTATCCAAGGCAGAGAAGAACTACTGCGTCACCCGGCCAGAGTTACTGGTGGTGGTAAAGAACTTGGAACACTTCCACAAATACCTGTACGGTCAGCCATTCCACCTAAGGACTGACCAGTCCGCCCTCAATTGCCTATTGAGCTTTAGGAACCTGGAAGGCCAGACCGCCCGTTGGGTCCAGAGGCTGCAGGAGTACGACTTCACCTCCGAACATCTTAAAGGGAAGAGCCACGGTAACGCAGACGCCATGTCCCGAAGATCCTGCCCAGAGGAGTGCAGCCAGTGCAAAGAGTGGATTAGAAGGTTCGTGCCGTAGCAGTCCGAGTAGTCACGGCAGTGGCTGTGGAAGGCAGGAGTAGTGCAGGCCTGATGAGGGAGCAGCTGGTGGATGCAGACTTGGGGCCACTCTTGAGAGAAGTGGAGGCTGAGACCAGACCAACCTCGGAGGTCATCACACCAAGGAGCGCCACATATAAGTCGTACTGGGCCCAACGGGACTCACTGAAAATCAGAGAGGGCGTGCTGTTCCGGGTATGGGAATCGCCTGATGGGAAGCCGCAGAGGGAGCAGTTGGTACTTCCCCGAATTAAGGTTCCGAAAGTATTGGAGGAAGTGCACGCCGGTACTTCAGGAGTATACCTGGGAGCAAACCGGACGAGCGACAAACTTCGACAGCGCTACTACTGGCTGAGGCTCCGAGCAGATTCTGAGAGATGGTGCCGTCTATGACTCTTGTGCGCGGCGAGTCGCGACCCCTAGACTAGGAGCTGATGTCGCATGCAACAATTCAACGTCGGAGCGCCATTCGAAAGGATCGCCATCGACATAGCTGGAACATTTCTAGTGTCCGACCGAGGCAACAAGTACCGGATGGTGGTCGTGGACTACTTCACCCAGTGGCCGGAGGTGTATTCCATCCCTAACCAGGAGGCAAAGACAATCACAGACTGCCTCGTAGAACAGGGGTTCTGCCGATTCGGGGTGCCGTTAGAGCTCCACAGTGACCAGGGCACCAATTTTGAATCCAATCTGATGAAGGACACACTGGAAAGACTTGGGGGTGAACAAGACCCGCACAACACCTCTACATCCCCAGTCGGATGGCAGGTCGAGAGATACATCAAGACCTTAGAAGAATACCTGAGGAAAGTCGTGGGCAGCCATCAGCGAGACTGGGACGTCAAGTGCCACTGTTCTTGCTGGCCTACCGCACATGAACATGCAACACAACTGGAATGACGCCAACGAGCTTAATGTTCGGTCGAGAGTTACGCCTCCCCTGTTATCTGCTGTTTGGAAGCCCCCCTGATGCAAAGCAGCAGCTACGGAGTATTTGGAGTACCTGGTGGACCATCTCTACGACATGTATGAGATGGCTCGTCAGAGCATCCAGAAAGCGAGCGACCACATGGAGACCCAAAACTACAACAGCCTTGGCAAGGACCGTACCGGGTGGTGAGGAGGATTAATGACGTGATCAACCGCATCCAGAAGGTGTCCCGAGGGAAGATGTTGGTGGTAAACCTGGATCGTCTGGCCCGCTACAATGGTGCTGTTCAGGACAACCAGCCTTGAGGAGGGAGCAGTGTCGCAAGGTCGTTATCTATGATAGCGCGGCTAGTGTACACAAAGAGCTGGCAGATAACGATAGCGCCGATAAATAACAGACGGATTGTGTATCACGGAGGTAAAGGACTTGCCGGCATAGATTAAGTTATGCTTCTGGAAGGTGATAGAATATTCGGATTACGTCATTAGGTGCCTTGTTTATTCCAGAAACATCTAGTGATTGTACAGAACAGTCTCGAATTTTGAATGAGATATATAAGAGATTGTGACATGCCAGCGGACAGTTGTAAAACAGTTGCAGGAGAGGTAAGCAGAGAGCAAAGCAGAGAGCAGCTGAGAGTGTTGTTGTAACGAGAGCTGATGTTGTAAACTGAACACTGTTTGTTGTCATCGACCTTGGAAGATTGTGTTGTATATGTGATGTAATGTTGTTACATGAGAATTGAACAATGTATTGCTATGGAAATAAAGAACATTTAGAATTTCGGCAAATTGGACTTTTAATTCTACGAACCCATAAAGTACATTTATTTTAATGTCCTTTCAAATTTCACTCCAACATATTTTGAAATCCAAGTCACGCATCCAGATGATAATCTATGCTTACTCTGAGATTAACTATTCTAATAAGAAAATTCAGTGTTTTACATGGTTTAATGTTATATTATTGTTTAAATTGAGTGTCTATTTATGGACCTCTTTAACTGCTTTGGTTCTCAGCGTCCTATTCTATTTTGGACATGAGAGGCCATTTAATTTTGCTCAGAGGCCTCTTTGTAAGGCCTGAGGTTCCTTTACCTGCCATTAATCTACGACAGTGGACCAGCAGCTTTACTTCCCTTCCAAAGTAAGCCATGCTAAGTATTCTTAGGCCGTACACTTGTTTGAACCAGAGGCTAGCATATTACCACTAGACCATTGAGTATCACTTGAAGAACTAATTGAATATTCAGTATTACAGGCTTTTAGTCTTCATTTAAAAATTAAACACAAAAGAATACAGCTAGTTTTGTAATTTTTACTGCAAACATCTTGCTGGGTATACGAAGCAGCAAAACATTTGGACAGAAATAAGAATTATAGCAAAAATGGCGTAGAGAGACAAAATCAAAATAACTGAAGTCATGTAAATAAACTAGTAGAACATAGAAAAGAAGACAGAGAAAGGAAACTGTTATGTACATTAACCTTTAAGTACACGTGCTGGTGTACAAAATACACCACATTAACTAAATATGTTATTTCTATTATTCTAATTGTTCCTGCAGCACCTAACCTATTGTTGGAGTGTGTGGAATGGCCGATAACATAGACACTGTCTTTGGCACTGTTTTACTTAATGCGCTTTCAGTTATGTAGAGATGTCTGTCTGGTGAACCAAATAATCATGCATGTGGTTCTGTAAGTATATCTGACTGTTTTGTATTTGCTTGATTATTTAAACTTCATAAGAAGTAGACTGAAAACCATGACAGAAATGAAGAGAATGGTAATGGACTGAGAAAAGTGGAGGATATGGGTAGAAGAGGCTTGTACTCCACACTTAACAGCACAAAGAAGAAGAAGAAGAAGAAGAAGAAGAAGAAGAAGAAGAAGAAGAAGAAGAAGAAGAAGAAGAAGAAGAAGAAGAAGAAGAAGAAGAAGAAGAAGAAGAAGAAGAAGAAGAAGAAGAAGAAGAAGAAGAAGAAGAAGAAGAAGAAGAAGAAGAAGAAGAAGAAGAAGAAGAAGAAGAAGAAGAAGAAGAAGAAGAAGAAGAAGAAGAAGAAGAAGAAGAAGAAGAAGAAGAAGAAGAAGAAGAAGAAGAAGAAGAAGAAGAAGAAGAAGAAGAAGAAGAAGAAGAAGAAGAAGAAGAAGAAGAAGAAGAAGAAGAAGAAGAAGAAGAAGAAGAAGAAGAAGAAGAAGAAGAAGAAGAAGAAGAAGAAGAAGAAGAAGAAGAAGAAGAAGAAGAAGAAGAAGAAGAAGAAGAAGAAGAAGAAGAAGAAGAAGAAGTAGACTGTCACAGTGTCTGATTTGCAGGGATTGTGTAAAAGTTAGGAATCCTAGTCATCTGACTGATGAAGAAATTAATCTTTTTGCCCAAGCTATAGCTGCGGAACCTGAAAAAGAAGATGTGGACATTTTTGAAGAGGATACTTCAGGAGACGAGATCATTTACAAAGATAACAACAATAGGAAGTCAGAGTTAGAATAAAGTGTAAGCAAGTCGGAACAAGAAGAGGATAAAGTCAATCTAAGTGAGGGAAATCAATATTTTGTGGCAAAATATAAAACATTATGGAGTGAAAGGCCCCTTTGATTTAAATTTGGTAAAACAAGCAGATAAAATATTGTAAGAATTTTAGCTGGCCCTATACTCTCTGCACGATACATTACTGATGAAAGTAGCACCTTTGGAAAAATATTCACTGATGACATTGAAAATACTGTCACGGCAACAGGCATAAAAGTTTCGGCACAATAAGAAAACAGTCGGCAGATAAAGTTTCATGGTAATAATGTGCCTTGCTAAGCAGTTAATGATAGCATGGCTATTGGAAACAACCGCTGTCAAGCAAAGATAACTGAGGTAAAGGACTTACTGGCATAGATTAAGTTATGCTTCTGGAATGTGATAGAATATTTGGTATCTTTATTCTTCCAGAAATTTCTGGACTGATGGAGATTGTTCGGGTGTTGGTTTATTTTAGAACAATCTAGAATTACGAATTAGGTATTTAAGGACGTGATGGCTCGCAAAGTGAGTAGTTGTAAACAGAGTGAGTAGGCAGAGAGAACAGCTGAGAGTGTTGTTTTTGTAAAGTTAGTTGTGTAACAAGAGTGTTGTTGTAACAAGAGCTAATGTAATCAGCTCTCTCTGTTTTTTTCATCGACCTTGGAAGATTGTGTTGTATTAGTGAAGTAATGTTGTTACGTGAGAATTGAACTGTGTATCTCTATGTAAATAAAGAACATTTAGAATTTCTGCAAATTAGACTTTTAATTCTACGAACCAACAAAGTCACAATACTGTTACCCAAGCGGCAAACTAACGGTGTCGATCAATAAAGGCAGGCGAGAGAGAGTGGAGGGAGGGGAGACCGCAGGGGTGGCTGGGTCTTCGTTTGCCCCTCCTGCCGCCCGAAGGAGGGCGAAGCATCGAGAATGTTTTCCCCCTCCAGCATACTCGAGAATACTCGAGAAACTTCGGGCGGCCGATTAATACAAGCGAGGCGACGGTTAGTTGGGTTGAGTGAGTCGTGGCGGGCGGTGTGTAAGGAGCGCCCAGGAACTGGCGAGGTTGTAGTTGTGTGCATTACGAAATTTTATGTAATTGTGACATTGTAACAAGGTGGAAATAAAGAACATTTTTGAGTGGTGTAATTGGACTTTTTACTTCACGAACCCACAAAGTTTCAACTGGCGTCAGGAAGTGGGATAACGACCATGGAATCGGCATTGGAAAAGCTTTTGGAAAAGATGAGCGAATTAACAGCGAAGACGGAGGCGGCAAATAACCTGGCTGCGGAACTGAAACAAATGAAGACGGCCAACGACTACATCGCCGACAAGATGGAAGAAATGAAGGCGGAACTAACAGCAAAGACGGAGGCGGCAAATAACCTGACCGCGAAGATGACCGAATTGACCACGGAGATGAAAGCGGCAAACGAGGCCCTTGCCGTGAAGTTCGAAGAGCAGCTGACCGGCGTGAGAGATGACGTCACAGAGCTCGGCAAGCGGATGGGTCAAGTGGAAGAGCGAGTCGAAGATTTGGCAAGCCGCGTTGACGAACTGGAGGAAAAGGCTGACAGCAACGCAAAGTCCCTGAACACCATGGTGGAGGACGTCGTTGGCAGAAGGTTAAAGGATTTACAGGTCGACGCACCGGGACGCGACATACATCTGCACGCGTCAAAGCTCCTAAATATGACGGCGTGTCAACGTTTGATGTCTTCTTCCGCCAATTCGACGCAGTGGCCAAGCACAACAAATGGTCACCAGAGGAGGAGGCCACACAGTCAATAGCCAGCCTCCAGGGACGGGCCGCGGTAGTCCTAAACGTGGTGCAGACAACGGCGGCGCTCAAGGACATCTGGGAGGCCCTGCAGAATCGTTTCGGAAACCACCGCTTAGCCGCAGCGTACCGCAGCCAGCTAAAGGCAAGGTCACAGCAGCCAGGGGAGACGTTGCAGGAGTTCGCCCTGGCAATTGAACAACTTACTAGCAAGGCCCTAGTCGACTTCCCACCAGAGTACGTATCTCGGGAAGCTGCCTACACATTCGTTGACGGGGTACGGGACACGGAGATTCGTCAGCGCCTAATGCTCGGTGATTATAAAACAATCCACGAGGCGCTAACGGCAGCATTAAGGATGGAGGCGGCCAAGGTAACAGCTATCCTGTCGTCGAGAACGAGGAGTGTGCGCTACGCCGGAGACAGAAGACCAGCCGAGGGACGCCGGCGAAGACCTAGAGGCCTGTGTTGGGGTGTGGACAGCCCGGGCACCTGCAGAGAGACTGCCCTCAACAGGAAGAGCAGCCGGAAAACGAGTAAGGACAGTCGTGGAGAGGGGCACGTCGGCGCCATCACCACCGTCCCCTCGAGTGACGCTGCGCGCCTTCAGCTGGCGGATGGATGACAGCCTCATCGCGGACGGCTGGGTAAGAGGAAAGCCGTGCCGCGTGCTGGTGGACACCGGGGCGGCCGTGACCATCATCAGACCTGACCTGGCGAAGGGTTTGCCGACGAGGAAGCTGAGCCGAACATACCAGCTTGTGACGGCATCGGGCGACACCTTGCCTGTGGAGAAGGAGGCCCTGCTGGAGCTGACCTTGGGACGGAGTGCCGTGCGTCTGTGGGTGTTCGTCGCGAAGGTGGCTGAGGAGGTGATTCTGGGACTGGATGCCCTCAGGAGCCACGAGGCGACGGTCGATGTCGGCAGGAAGGTCCTGCGGCTCAACGGAGAAGAGGTTGTACTCCGTCAACCCGAAGAGAGCCTTGGAATCTGCAGGGTCGTCTTGAACGAAGACGTGGTTGTCCCCGCAAGGAGCGAGGTGGTGGTGACGGTGCGACTGGAAGGCCAGAGAACCAGGAACATGATGCTCGGCCAGAAGACGCCTATACGCGGACTGTGTGTAGCCAGGGCATTGCTGCCGTGCCGAGGTAAGGTGCCGGTGAGACTGCTAAATCCAACGGACACCGATCACGACGTCCAGGCCGAAAAGGATTTGGGAACGTGCGAGCCCGTGGTGAGCGTAACAGCAATCGACAAGACACAAGAGCCGGTGCCAACGCAACACCTGGGGCCCCGGCTAGTAGGCTTACTGGAGAGGGCAGCCGACCACCTGACTGCAGAACAACTGGAGAAAGTTCGACAACTGCTGAGGCGATACCAGCGCTTCTTCAGCCAAGGCGATAGTGAGTACGGCCGCACGGACAAAGTGCTTCACCGCATCGACACCACGGGGATCACGCCATCCAGCTTAATGTTCGGCCGAGAGTTACGCCTCCCCTGTGACCTGGCTTTTGGAAGCCCTCCGGGTGTGAAACAGCCAGCGACCGAGTATGTGGAGAACCTGGTGGACCACCTCCACGACATGCACGATATGGCTCGCCAGAACATCCAGAAGGCGAGCGACCGCATGAATACCCGATACGACAGGCAAGCCAACAGCCAAGGGCTCCAGCAAGGTGACATGGTCTGGTTGTACCGCCCGACCCGGACCGAGGGACGCTGCCCGAAGCTTCAGCAGTCATGGCAAGGACCGTGCCGTGTGGTGAAGAGGATTAACGACGTGTTCTACCGCATCCAGAAGGTGCCCCGAGGAAAGATGTTGGTAGTACACCTGGATCGCCTGGCCCGCTACGATGGTGCTGTTCGGGACGACCAGCCATGATGAGGGAGCAGTGTTACCCAAGCGGCAAACTCACGGTGTTGATCAATAAAGGCCGGCGAGAGAGAGTGGAGGGAGGGGAGACTGCAGGGGTGGCTGGGTCTTCGTTTCCCCCTCCTGCCGGCCGAAGGAGAGCGAAGCATCGAGAATGTTTTCCCCCTCCAGCATACTCGAGAATACGCGAGAAACTTCTGGCGGCCGATCAATAGAAGTGAGGCGACGGTTAGTTGAGTTGAGTGAGTCGTGGCGGGCGGTGTGTAAGGAGCGCCCAGAGTGTGCGTGGACGGATGAACTGGCGAGGTTATAGTTGTGTGCATTACGAAATTATATGTAATTGTGACATTGTAACAAGGTGGAAATAAAGAGCATTTTTGAGTGGTGTAATTGGACTTTTTACTTCACGAACCCACAAAGTCACAATTCTGATCGGTGAACAAACCTAGAGATTGTAAGAGAGAGGACTAATTTTGACCAAACAAGAGAAGCAGGAGAAACTACAGGGACAGAAATGTGGCCATTTATATCTGTTGTTTTGTTTGGAGCTAAGAAAGAAAATCATACAGATTTTACAGAACTCTAAACAACTGATGGAACTGGATCAGAAATATGTAGAGCATATATGGGTTGTAATAGACTCCTGTTCTTATTCGCTGTCACTAGATTTGATAATACGCATACTAGACCTGACAAACTTTTTGCAATGTGTGGCAAATATGAAATATTTAACTAACGATTTTAGGAATATTATTTTATATTTGGGCCTTTTGTTGTGGTGTATACACTACATGTGTACTTGTGTTACACAAGTAGTCACATGTACTTAAACGTGAAACAGAAATTCCTTAACTTAATTGTGGTTTAAGTTAATTGATTGAAATCAATAAGTTCTTCTCACACTCCATATATAGGCTAAGGTTTTAGATAGAGTCAGCATAAAAAATTCAATGTTATGGCCGGGACTTGAACCACGGATCTCCTTGTTTCTGTCCAGATGCTCTTACCCATTGAGCTACTATGACCAACGTGGCGTCCTGACATTAAATTCTCCAATTGACTCATATATATTTTCCCGGTAAACCACATATAGTGCTTGTGCCCACTTACTATTATAATTAATTATTTGTGGTGTTTGCATATACAGTATGTATGCTATAAAGCTTTGTTGACGTTCACAGTTGGGTGCTAATGACTGTGCAATTGTGCGCCCTTAAACACCACATCATCATGATCACATTCACAGTCCTGTCTCCCAGTCATACAGGTCTGCTTGTCAAATTAAACCTCTTCTTTCTTTCTTCTTCCCCTTTGTGGCTTTAGACATTGGGCATTTCAGCCACTTACTGAAGTTCCTTCAATCTCATACCTCACCCAAGATCTTCCCTCGCTTCCTAATTAGTCCAATGATATACTCCTCCCATTCCATTTGCGGTCTCTCTCGTGTTCTTGTCCCTGTTGGTCTGGCTTGCCACACCCTGCTTTGCCATCCCTCCATCTTCCATTCTTACTAGAAGACCGAGCCAACCCAGCCCTCTCTTCTCAGTTATATACACTATTGGTTCCTGGTGAAGGTCATCTCTCACTCTGGCATTTCTAATGTGATCTCTTCAAGTTTTCCAGGGAACCAAATTAAACTTCAAATCACAATCTTTTGTCGTAATTCCTCTATGTGTATGTCTATACATTATTTTGCATATTGCTCCATAAATGAAGCTGGCCTTAAACCCTCATTAATGAATCTATAACAAATTCCAGCAATAAATTAATGACTCATCAGCTGTATGTACTGTGGCAGACTCCTGCTGGAAATATCCAGACCAACATTTATTGTCAGTCATCTGTTCAAAATATGTTGGCAGTATATTATTTGAGGCAGTCGCTTTTGTTTAGCTGCAGAAATTAATATTGTTTACTTGTTTGGTAGTGTTTGAAGTTTGGAAAAAGGAAAGAGAAATCTTTAAAAATGTTATGTTTATATTAAGTATGTGGAAATGAAATTGTAAAAAGAGATAAACAAGATATGTATGTAGGTGGCTATGAGTGACATGTGTATAAAAAAATGAATGGTTCCTATGGGGAAACAAATCAACTTCCGGGAATATACTTGAGAAAAAAAGATTAGTAGTCACGAAAGTGAATGTGTAAGAAGAGATATATAAATTGTACCTTTACAGAGTGACTTCCCAACATGAATGACATATATACCTAATTCTTCTTTCATACTTTGTATTTTTTGCATATATGGTACATTCATAATAATATGACTTATCAGTGTGGGTACATTTATACACCATATCCCACTTTTTATCATACAAGGGATACTCCTGAATGAATTTAGTATTGGTTGTTTTGTGATGACACATTACATTGTAAATTAAACAATGCTTTGTTATTGAGTACTATTAATCATGGATCAATTATTCCATCATTAACAGTTCCAAAAATTCAATTACAGAATTTTATTTGACTAGTGAACACCTGATAGTAATTCGTCGACAAGAGGAATCTTTAAAACTCTTGCTGCATTCTGCATCACAACTTTTGAAATGTTAGTTTCTTCTGCAAGGTACCTAAGAGATTTTCGAGATGACCATGCTAAGTTTTTGCCCTTTTTGTGTAAATACTGCTCCATGAGCACACTCATTTTGTGCTTCTTTTGCTACCAAGAATGATCTGGTTTCCCTGAATTCATTTGCAAACAACAAAAGACTTCTCTGCTCAGAACAAGTTGCCAGAAACTTTGTTTTAATTAGCCTTTAAACTGCTCTACTAATTGTTGTAACATGCACATATCATATGTAAACACTGTGTTGTATTATATGTAACTGAACTGGAACTAGAACAAGTGCACTGAGAAATGCAGTGTAGGTCACATGGGCTGTGGGTCTGTTAGCCAAGTTTTGCAGCCCATATACTATAGATATTCCTAATATTTTCCAAATGTTCATGGAAAATGTCGTTTGAACAATTAGTCAACATTGTACAAATTCTGACCAATCTTGATAAGCACCTAATTGCTCTGTAGGTTAATTGCAGATCTTGTGTACATTCATATCTGTATTTCGCCATATCATCCACAGCACCTCATTTGTTTCTTAATATATTATTGTATTAAACTATTGTCTTCCTAATTAACATTTATCAAGTTGAACGTCATGACCAAGTTTGCCAGTTTTACTTTTTCTGTGAAAATCATGCACATCTTATGACAGTAAATTGGATATCAGATTGTTTGATATTCTTCTACCTAACACTCCAGTATGACATTGTATAACTGCTTGTATGCGATATGATTCATTTCAGTAATATCTATTAATCAATGCAACTATCACTGTTTACATGATAGCAAGCATTGTCAGAACTTCTGTAACATTACTGCTGCTAATTGGTTCCATATTCTATGTAACAAAACAATTTCTGTATATGTATGTGCAGATTTTCTTCAGAGATTGGCTGCACTGGCTACAGGTGTGGATGCATGTCTGCTATAAATGAAGGAGTGATAGGCTAGCAGATATTGTTTCTTTCTTCTTATACATGCACAAAGATGAACTTTCAGACTTATACAAATGTCTTGCATCACATGTTTGAGGTTTCTCCATACTTTCTCCTTAGGGACCGAGTGTGTCATGTAAATTTTTAAAATGATTGTTATTTGTATCCCCCATTTCTTTTATCATTGTCTTCTGTGATAAACTAAGTGCTTTAACCTCAAGATGGATTTCAATTGAACTTTCAGGATGCTTGATCCACAGTGAAACCACTTGGGACTGAAATTTTTATATTTGTCACTGGATTTAAGCTTAAATCAGCAGAAGTTTGTCAGACATCCAGTGTTACTGTTATGGTTCAGCATACTGTACATAGAAAGGTCCCTATCTTTATTAGATACTCTGTAATTTGTCTGATTTAAGTTGAAATAAAGATAATAGAAACTAAGGGGCAACTTAAATTAATTGGGAGTCGATTAATGACACTAAACAACACTTACTTTTAAATTTTCCCGGAACTAGTTTCAGAGGCCTTCCCTCTATCTTCAGCCGGACATCAAGTCAAGATAGAGGGAAGATAGAGGGAAGGCCTCTGAAACCAGTTCCGGGAAAATTTAAAAGTAAGTGTTGTTTAGTGTCATTAATCGACTCCCAATTAATTTAATTTATACAACACTGTTTTCAACACTTCCATGAAAGGATTTTTAAGGGGCAACTGTTAATTCGTTTTGTTCTTTGGGCTGCAGTGTTATTAGCATAGAAATTCAAGTTTTATGTAATTGCTTACCTTATTGGTGACGCACGTACCTGCAGCCTAACAAAGTGGTAAACTGACAATAACGTCATATATACTAACCTGAACCTAGATAAACTGTAGTAATAAGAAAACTCAATGATTTATCTGTCCTGCTCATACCTTAGTAATATGTAAATACACAAAGGCAGTTGTTGAAGCTGAGTGACATGAAAATGATTGTGAAGAAAGGAAACCAATCTGTTTAGTATTTAGAGCAATGATATTAATTAAGGGACATTTTTAAGATTTGAATAAAGAATGCAAGTTCTACTTTTAATATACATGGTCTAAATCACATAAAACACTGTTCTTAGTAAAACATCTACCATTTTAATGAGCACTATTAACATATTAATTATACCAAGTTCAAAACCTTTGCAGATTCAACTTCTTTCACTGTATTTTATGTACTTTAGAAATCTCTGAATTTTACAATCTGTAAAGTTAAATGTCACTATTCACACATAATATAAGCAACAATGTTTAGTTTTGTTTACAATGGATACATGTACTATGCAGAATTGTTGGATATGAAATTGCAGATTATCTTACCAAAAAAGATTTAAACTTAATTTAGAATAAGATTAAAGGCTTACCTTTTACATATATAAGAAAAATAATTAATAACAAATATATAATCTAAAAAATAATAAATAGAACATTGTAATTAAAAAACCAGCAGTTATTCCAGAAATTACTCAAAAAAACTAAAGTATCAAAATTTAGATTACTTCTAGAACAAAATTATTTGGCCAAAAACAAAAAAATAAGAATTTAAACAAGTTAATATTTTCCTCAATGCAAGAAAGAAGTGACTGAAGATCATCTACAAAAACTGTGGAATTTACCTGTGGGATCTATTACAGAGAAATATTTGAGAGCAAGAGCGCAAAGTGCCAAAGCCCAAAAGTTGATACCAAAAATATATGTAGTTTTGCAAAGATTTGTAATACATTATTTATGCGTTATATTTATTGTTTAATACTTTCACTACATCAGTGTCAAATAAAATGTTGTACACATCAGTGGCGGCTGTCAGTTTTTCTTAAAACTTTGAGTACATTCAGAGATGATTGGCAGAAACTGCAGCAGATTTCTCTTGCACAGATATACTTTTTGGACTATTTGGAACATGTTTTCTCATCTGGTCTCTTCTCCTGAAGCTGATGGGTCTGGATATTACTTATGTTTAAGGCTTGTTCAGTTTCTTCTAAGATCACATCCTTCTTAAGGAGTGGCAAAAAGTTGAAGTTAGCACTGAACTTTTCTGTGACATGAAGTTTTGTTTTTCTTCTATGATGAACAGCTGAAGTATAGTAATGTGTTTGTATTGGTGATCCAGACTGCTTCCTATTTTCAAACAATGATCACTGTCACTCTCTGTATAGGTACTACTCACTATTAGAAATTCACAATAAATGCACCACAAATCCGGATTATAAAGAACATCAATGATGCCCATTACACCCATATGTTTATTCTTATTTTTTTGCAGGAATCGTGAATATATATCTTTCAAAAATCCAATTAGTTGTATAAATATGCAAGATGCTACTTCATTGGCATCTCTGGATAACTGGACCTCATGCCACATGAAATAATATGCTAGTCATGTTTTGTAGCTGTGTTGTGTCCAAAGTTGTCTCTTGTATATTTCAATTTGGAAAGCGTTTTTACAGTTTTTTCATTTTTCATTTTCAGTTAAAATTTCTCACACGTCATACACTGTTTTTTCATACATCTTAAGATTGAAATGTTTCTGAAGAATTTTGACTGTATATGTCTGAAAGATGTGACATACTTACCGATTCTGTGACTTTGTCGTCATATAATGACTCTCATATATAATTATGGAGGTAATTTATATAAAGTTTTATTTATCAAAGCTCTTCAGCTGCTGTAGTTTTCAGTCTCATTCTATATTGGTATGACAAATTGCTAATTCTACTATTCTCTTTGTTAGAACTTAGGTTCTTTTATGTGTCATAAACCTAAAACATTGGACCACTGATTTTGTTTGCTTCCCAAAGGAGGATGTGCTAACTCTGAAACCAAAGACTAGTATGTTACCCCCAAAACACAGAAGACCACTACCACAATGCAAAGAAAGAGAAGAATAGGAATTATATTACAAATGCAAAAATAGAATGAGATGGGGAAAGTATAATGTATCAAGGGGAAACACAATTTGTGGGAGTACAGATAAGTGAAGATTTAAAATGGGGATCACACATAAATATGTTAACCAAAAATCTCAGTAAATCTCAGTAATGTTAAATAACAGAATGATGCAGAAAAGAATGATATAGAAACGTCAATGAAGGGTAAAGTACTAAAAGTTTTACATCAAAATGTACAGTATATCTCAAACAAAGTCCTTGAATTTGAAATCGTTATTGCTGAAAATAATCCTGATGTAATATGTATAACTGAGCATGGGTTAAAAGATACAGACATTAAAAGCTTAGTGTTTCATGGATATAAACAGGCTGCATATTTTTGTAGAAAGCATTGTAAAAGTGGTGGAACAATAATTTTTGTAAAAAATAATATTGACTTCATTATAGATAAACTTACAGATCACAGCATTGAAAAAGACATTGAATTGTCTGTTATTGAATTAAATTATAAATCAGTAAAAACAAAAATTTGTTGCATATATAGGTCTCCTAGTGGAAGTATTGATAATTTTTTTACTAAATTTGAATTAATTCTTCACAAAATGACAAAATCAAATAAAAACATTATAATTTTGGGTGACTTTAATATAGATATGCATAAAGATACAGTTACATCAAGCAAGTTTAGCAACTTGCTGTTGTCTTTCAATATTGATTTAACAATTACTGAGCCAACTAGAATAACAAATGTTACCCAGACTACCATTGATAATATAGCAACCAATTTTCCAAGGCAGTGTTTCAAAACAGAGGTAATACACACATTAATATCTGATCATTCTGCACAACTAATCTCGCTTGAAATAGAAGAAAAATTACCTAATAACTATTGCATACATAACAATAAAGAAACCACTGGATATATTGAAGTAAGAAACTTTAGTAACTCTAATGTCAAACTGTTTAAAGAATTGATTAAAGGAGAAGATTGGGAAACTGTAACAAAAGCTAATGATGTAGATAAAAAAATTAACGCATTCATAGGAATACTGAATTACTACCTCAATATCACTATGCCAAAAACTAGAAAGAAAATTGTGAATGAAAGAGAAATTAAACGTAACCAATGGTTCAGTCATGAATTGTTGCAGTTTAAAAAATAGCTCTTAACAACTTATGAATTATTTAATAAATTTAAAACTGATGAATTAGCAAATATGTATAAACAACAAAAAGTGCAATATAAACAATTAATTAAAATCACAAAATCAAGGTATGTTAACGGTATCCTGACAAAACACAATAACAAATCTAGAGCCTTGTGGAAAGTAATAAATACTGAGAGAAACAAAGCAGATATTAAACAAAATACAGTAAACAGTATAAAAATAAATAACATAGTTATAACTAAGCCTGACCAGATTGCTAATATATTTAACCATCATTTTAATAATGCTGTTAAAGAAAATGCATCTGTAACTAAGAATAAGAATATGAATACCATCCCTTTGATAACAGAATCTCTTTATCTAGCCCCAGTTAGTGACTGAGAAATATCTCACATCATAATGTGTTTAAAAAATAGTAAAAGTACTGGCAATGATGAAATATCAAATAATCTACTTAAAGAATGTAACAATTTTATTGCACCAGTATTAGCAAGCATAATAAACGATTCATTACAATGTGGTAAATTTCCAGATATATTAAAAACTGTAAAAGTGATGCCTTTGTTTAAACATGGCAGTGTTACTGAGGTTAACAATTACAGACCACTTTCTTTAGTATCATCACTGAGCAAAATTTTTGAAAAGGTTTTTGAAAGTAGATTACTAAAGTATCTTGAAAAACACAATGTATTAAATACTGAGCAACATGGGTTTATAAAAGGAAGATCAACTGAAACTGCCCTTATAGAATAAATACACAAGAATCTTGTAGCTTTAGATAATAAGGAATATGTTATTAATATATTTGTGGATATGAGTAAAGCTTTTGACTCTGTTAATTTAGATAGTTTGATTGACAAATTAGGTAACTATGGCATAAGAGGAATTGACCTGGAATGGATACGGTCTTATATATATAATAGAAAACAATATGTTGAGGTAAAAGGAAGGGATGGGAATTATAAATAAAATTTAACCACAGTAAAATATGGTGTACCACAGGGTTCTGTACTGGGACCTTTGTTATTTAAAATATATATTAATGATATAATTAGTTCATGTAAGACATTAAAGAATAATGGATTAGTATTATATGCAGATGATATAGCAATATGCTGTGCACATAAGTGTTTATATAATTTAGAAATCAATGCTAACATTGTATTAAACCATCTTACTCAGGTCTTAAGTGAAAACAATTTAAATATTAATATAAATAAAACAAAGTACATGTTTATATCAAACAGAGAAGCTGATTTTAAACCTGATGTAAATATTGATGGAAAAAGTATAGAGGAGGTTGAAACCATAAAATACCTGGGAATAATATTTGACAATGACCTTAATTGGCATGCTCATATTGATGAATGTTGTATTAAATTAAATAAGGTTATTTATTTATTAAGATATATGCCAGCTTTTTGTAGCATGGAAATATTGTTGAATATTTATCATAGTCTTTTTATGAGTTATGTAAATTACTGTATAACAATATGGGGAGCTGCTTCAATGGAAAATGTAAATAGAGTGTTTATTCTTCAGAAGAAAGCAATTCGCACTATGTTAAAGTTAAATATAAGAGAGAGTGTAAAGCCTGAGTTTATAAAAATGAAACTGCTTACCGTTCCCAGTTTAATAATACTCAGAACAGTACTACACATAAAAACAAATTGCTACAAAATAAACTCAGAAAATCATGACTATAACACTAGAAACAGGAATGACTATAGTTTAGTACAACATAGATTGGCAATGTTTGGAAAAAGTCCAAAATATAAAAGCATCATACTGTATAATAAACTTCCTATGAAACTGAAGTCAGTAACCAATGTAAATACATTTAAAAAGGAACTGTCTAAATATTTAATAAATAGGGCATTCTATTCTATTAATGAGTTTATCAATAATGGATGATTTTTGTAAATATAATTTTATTTTGTAAATGTAAATAATATACTGACAATGTCTGATGGATTTCTGTAATCTCTATGGACAATAAAATTGAATTTGAATTTAAGAAAGGTCACCAGGACACAGGTTCTCAGAAATGCATATTTTGGTCAAGTCCACAGTCATATTTGGTATGGTAAAATATTTTGGGGTGTAGCGACTGGCTGGGAAGAGGTATTTAAATGCAGCAACGAGCATTAAGGATAATGATGGGTAAGACCAATAGAATGTCATGTAGAGAGTTGTTTAAAACCTAAAAAAATTATGCTTGTGGCCTGTATATACATGCTAGAAGTAATATATTACATTCAATCACATAAGTATAAACTTTCCGAAAATTCACAGAGACATGACTATTGTACAAGGCAGAGAGATGATTTACATATTCAACACTGCAGGACTAACCTAGCCAAGAAAAGTGCACTTTGTAAAGTGCTTTATGTAGTTATGTAGTGCTTTAATGTAGTTAATTTATAGTATAATTGTATAGATATGTTCTACACTTTTAGTTAGGAATAAGACTGCTTTAATGCATTCTTGTAATTTTTATATTTTTGTTGATGAAGCCTTGTTGATGCTACTTTTTAAGCGCTGAATAAATACTTACACTGCTGCTGCTGCTTCTATCACTTGCAAAAGATATTTTATGATCAACCCTTTGCTGCACGAATTACTTTGCTACTTATGCCCCGGTCTTGCTGTAGTAGCTAAACCGGTCCTCATATCACTTTCTGCGGTGCCTCAACACAATTGATTCGAATAGCCATGATCGTTAAAGTGATACGTTTGCACTGGACATCCATTCAAAGCTAAACGTCGTGAGTTCGAATCTCAGAACTGCAGTGAAATATGCCTGTGGTAAAGGACGGGGAGGGCCCAAGTGAAATAATCGGTGTGATCGCATGCGTCGATGTTGACAGGGTATCATTTGACTGCAGTTGCTTGTATTTTGCCTTTTTATACTAAAAAAAATGCTACAATGAAATTGTTAAAATAATATCATGTATATAATTCAAAGGTCTTAACATTTTGACAAAAGCTGGCAGAATATTATAATAACAAAAGAACCGCACTAAAACATTATTGAAGGTGAATAATACCTAATGTTGCTACCAGACCCCCCAGGGGCCTACTGCGGTAGGTACGGGAATTGGCGATCCCGGGGTCACGAGCCAGCATGGCACCCTGATGTGGGTTCCTCTTAGTGGTGAGGGGTCAGACAAAACACCCACCCACGTGTAGGCCGTGTATGGAGACCCATGTCGGTGGAAGGGTTTGTCCTGGTGGTTGAGGGATGCGCATCTGAGCTCGTTCCAGTGTTCTTCTGAATTTGGGGAGGGTACACATTTCCGATAAACTACTTTGGCTTCTGCTTCACCTAAACGGGAGGTTAGGGACTAACCCACCCCTTATCAATCGGCCAGGACTAGGTATTGTACCAAACTCCACGGTGAGTGGGACGGCGAGCTCGCGATCCTCTGTGTAGCCCTGTTATCCAGTGGGATGACCCCTCGTTGGGCTCCGTGGTGGGTGGGGAGCACTGGGGGATGAAACGTATTCCATTTTTTATGGTAAACCACAATTCTAACAAAAACTTTATTAAAAGTGGATAAGAATTGTTTAAGAACAATGTAAAAGAAGTAGTTGAGTGTGATCCTCGGTGCGTAGTGATTAAAAGAACAGAGGAAGGCAGGAGTTTTTCAACCCTTAATCCATTTTTGATACAGAAGGGTCTGGACAGCATAACTGGTGCACTAAAGTCCTGTACAAAATCTAGGAATGGCACGCTGCTGGTGGAAGCAATTTCAGCTAAGATACAGAGAGCCAGCATGCTGGGCAGTTATCCTGTAAAAGTCGAGTTGCATAGGACCCTGAATTCCTCCCGCGGTGTTGTAAACACTAGTGCGTTGGATGGCATGTCCAACGAAGATATTCAGGAGAACCTTCAGGAACAAGGCGTAACAGCAGTCTATCGTGTGTAACGGAGAGAGCGAGGGGAAATGGTCCATACTCGTACCCTGTTCTTGACCTTTGATTGGGTAGATCTTCCCCAAAGGATAAAGGCAGGATATGAAGTAATAGAGGTTAGACCATATATTCCTGACCCTCTTAGATGCTACAATGTCGGCGGTTCGGTCACACTAGTGACTTCTGTAAAGGTGTGCCTACATGTGTCAGCTGTGGAGACGTCGTCATGCTTGAAAATGCATGTACATCACCTCCAGCAAGCGTTAACTTTAGCAGTGAACATCCATGTAGTTTACGAGAATGCCCCCATTATATTGAAGAGGTTAAAGAGAAGGTGTCCTTTTCAGAAGCCCGGAAACTTCTTCGTATCCACAAGCCCTCTGTAATAAGTTCCTGTACATACAGCTCTGTGGCGGCTACCCCGTCACTGAAACGGGGAGCTGGTACTCAAACATGTGATATTAACGGGGCAGCTATATCAGAGAAAGTTCTAGTGCCTAAATCGCAACCAGAAGCATCGCCAACACCTACACCTCCGTTTACACCACCTAAAGCTACTGCAAATAAGAACATCTCAGTGAAGTCGCCTGACAAATCATTGATGTCCAGCAACAAGACCAAATTGCCCGTAACGTATCATGCACCGGAAATAAAGTTGAAGACCCATTATGATAGAACTGCCTTCCTGAAACAAAGCGCAAAGCCTGCTCCCGAAAAGACCGAGGGAAAGAGAAGCCCAAGAACATCTCCGAGATGACATTCAGAGTCTACATCTGGGGAGCACTCACACCGGCGACATTCATCTTTGTCGGTTGTAGTGTCTAACCAATTCGAGACTCTCGAACCGAAAGTTGCAGAAGGAAAACGGTCCTCTTCCATAGAAGATATGGAGCAGGAAGTAACTGACCACGCTGCCTCATCGGCAGCAAAAAGGAGGCAGGATAAACTTGCCGAAAAGAGCCCGACACCCAAGAAAAGGGGCAAATTGATCCGACCACAGCAAAAATCTACGTAATATACGTATTTATTTTACATCATATCCCATTAATATTGTCATGGCATCGTCTATTCTACAATGAATCATACGAGGTTGAAGAGCACATCGACCAGAGCTCGAACTTTTGCTCAATAAGCATGACCCCTTGTTGGTATGCTTACAAGAGACTAAGCTACGACCAGAAGACAATTTTAAAATCAGGCACTACACACCACTGTGGTGTGATATTGAAATAGAAGAGGGCACTTCCGCTCATGGCGGCACTATAATGCTCCTCAGGGATGACATATTTGTAGATCCGATACAGCTGCAATCGACATCCAGTCTGTAGCTGTAAGGATTAAGCTGCCATCAATCGAGTTTTGCATTTGCAATGTATACCTACCTCCATCAGATCACCTTTCGTTAACTGACCTTGAAGATCTGGGGGCTGCGCCTTGGCTCAGTGGTTAGACCGCTTGGCTCTCACCAAGGCGGCCCGGGTTTGATCCCAGGCGACTGCAAAGTGAGATTTTGGTGGACAACACAGCGCTGGGGTGAGTTTTCTCCGGGATCTCCGGTTTCCCCCGCCATCTCATTCCACCGGTGCTCCATCTTCCATCTCATGTATCATCAGTGTCATCCCCTCCGGTGCCATATGTAGTAAAAGCGAGCGTTAAACACTACACATTTCACATTTGAAGATCTGGTTTCCCAACTATCAACACCGTTTCTCATATTGGGATATTTAAATGCCCTTCGCCCACTTTGGGGGTCAAATCGGGCATGTTCGAGAGGCAATCTCACTGCAAATTTCTTGGAGAGCAATAATTTGGTTCTCCTGAACACCGGAGAGCCAACGTTTCTTTCAGACTCCTTTAACACCTATTCCCACATGATTTGGCAGTTTGTTCATCCCAGTTAGCAGTTTCAGTGCAATGGAATGTCATCTCTGATTTACATTCCAGTGACCACTTTCCATGTGTTAGTCTCTTAGCACAAGATGTGTCTCCCTCACGTATACCAGGCTGGCGCTTTGATCGTGCCAACTGGAATAGTTGCACCCAGTTGACTGTTTTTAATTAAAGGAGCAAGATTCTGTGAATGATTTAGTTGATCATCTCACCGAGAAATTTTTTTCCGCTGCAGACCATTCGATTCCACGTTCGACCACCCACCCCAGTCGATTTCCTGTCCCATGTGGACGAAAGACTGCCGGAATGCTATTCGTGCTCGTAGACGTGCTCTAAGGGTATTCCAACGACACCCTACCCTAAGTAACGTAATTGAGTACCAGAAAGCGCGTGCAAAGTCTAGGCAAATCATTAAGGATAGCAAAAAGACCTCATGGAACAATTTTGTTTCATCTTTTAACAAACGTACACCTTCCTCCATTGTATGGGATAAGTTAAGGCGCGTGGCCGGAAAATTGACCCACTTGCCAATCGCTGGTCTGAAAACATCTGCAGGAGTTGTTGATAAGTTTGACGTGACCAACACCCTCGGCTGTGCTTTCCCTCAAGTGTCTAGCTAAAATAATTATGCTCCTGAGTTCATCTTAATTAAGAATTAGGTAGAATCCCAAGATTTCGTGTTTAGTTCCAGAAAACTTGAAGATTATAACCGCCTCTTCAGCTTGGCAAAGTTAGAATACGCTCTTTCATCTTCGCGACTGTCAGCACCAGGACCGGACGGAATTGACGTTCAAATGTTACAGCATCTCTCACCTGAAGGTAAGGCATTCCTGCTCGAGGTCTATAACCGTGTTTGGGTTGATGTCACGTTTCCTAACAAGTGGCGAGAAGCCCCATTATACCTATCTTGAAAGCTGGCAAGGACCGTCACCTCCCTTCTAGCTACAGCCCTATTTTCCTCACCAGTTGCGTGTGCAAGGTGATGGAACGCATGATAAATGGGCTGTTGGTATGGCGGCTGGAAACGCACAACCTACTGAGTAACATCCAGAGCGGTTTTCAACGACGCCGTTAAACAGTGGATCATCTTGTGTCCATGTCGACACAGAGTGTGTGTGGTGTTTTAGGGCCCGTCGACAACAAGGTCATTTGGGCCGTGTCGACACAGATTATGAACGGATTCCTTAAGAACTCAAACCATAGGAATATTTTTTGTCCTTGAAAAGGCTGATTATACATGTTGGTGGACAGGTTTGCTACGCACTCTGTACACTTGGAATATACATGGACCCCTACCACTCTTCCTTCAGGAATTGTTGAGAGACCAGTATTCCGAGTAAGGGTTGGCTCGGTTTTTTTCTTCGAATTTTTGGTTCAAGAGAACGGTGTACCACAGGGATCGGTATTGTTACGTTGTTTGCTATAGCGGTTAACTCTATCTCGAAGTGTGTAGCTCCGGGGTCTCGTCATGCCTATTTGTGGACTACTTTGCCGTCTACTATACATCTCAGCGCACACCGTTTTTAGAGCGTCGTCTACAGGCCACCTTAGACAACCTTAAGAATTGAAGTATAAGAAACGGCTTCCGATTCTCCGCTGAGAAAACAATCTGTGTTAACTTCTGGCGCCGTCAGAGTCGTTTACCTCCAAGGCTCCGTTTATCACTGACCTTTTAGGCGCTTACTACCTTTTGCAGATGAGACTAGGTTCCTTGGATTGATATTTGATAGAAAACTTAGTTGGTTGTCGCATATAGCACAACTGAAAGCAGGATGTGACCGATCTTTAAATATCTTGCGGGCACTAAGTGGAAAGTCGTTGGGAGCGGATCGTGCAGTGTTATTGCGACTTTATCGCGCACTCATTCGTTCCAAATTAGATTATGGTAGTATCGTTTATGGCTCAGCACGACCATCTGTGCTGAAGAGATTAGACACAGCCCATAATTGTGACATACGTATAGCAATTCGAGCATTTCCAACGAGCCCTGTTATAAGGCTGTATGCTGAATCTGCAGAACCTCCTCTGCAGTACAGACGTAACATGTCATTAGCAAATTATGGCTGTGGACTTAACTGTGTGCCCACACATCCAACGTTTACGCCACTCATTAACACCTTAATGTACTCCCGTTATAGGAACACTTCTATTAAACCAAAGCCACCTGGTTTTCGATTCCAGGAGCTTCTTAGACATCTTGATACTGAAATGCCCAAGATGTATCCTTAGGGGGAGAGGACATATCCTCCTTGGTTATGCAGAGCGTCCCATGTAGACCTGGGCATGACTAATTATTATAAATCTACCATGTCTATGTCTAGTATCTGCACATGTTTTTTAGAATTTTTATTGCGATATGAGGACCATTTTATAATTTATACCGATGGCTCCAAGAGCTCAAATGGTATTGGTTGTGCTTACGTGTGTGGTACCGAACTGTGCACATTCGAATTCCACACTAGCATTTCCATTTTTACTGCAGAGCTTTATGCAATATACCGGGCCATTTTACATGTACGTCGACTAAAGTTGGGGGACTGCTTAATCCTGAGTGGTTCCCTCAGTGCACTTCAAAGTCTACGGCAGCTGTACAACTACCACTCTATTGTGCAGCGTATCCAGGATGCCCTCCACGGTTTACACGCTTCCGGCTTAGGCGTGGTGTGTGCATGGATCCCTGGTCACGTAAGCTTGCGGGGGAATGAAATGGCTTATTCAGTAGCCAAGACGGCTACCATGAAGCCCAGGGTTCGAGTAGCCTCTGTGACATCGGAAGATTTTAGGACTTTAATGCTGAGAGCGGTCCGCTCTCTGCAATAGTAAACTTAGATCTGTGAAGCAGCTTCCGATTCTCTGGGTTACCTCCTGTGGTTCATCTCGTTGCGAGGAGGTGAGTTTGGCTCGTTTATGTATTGGGCACTGCTTTTTTACACATAGTTTTCTATTTAGAAAAGAGCCTGCTCCACTGTGTCCATTTTGCAACGAAGCGTTATGTGTCCGACACATGCTGCTAGAGTGTTTTTGCCTGGCACACCTTAGGACGTCCCTGCAGCTGCCGGCCAGCTTTGCAAAAATGCTAGTGGATGAAAACAAGGTAGTGGAGAAGGTTTTTAGGTTCCTTTCAAGGTTAGATTTTAAAATTTAGCAAAGAGCATTTTTTGTAGTTTGCATTTATATTTATTTTTATTTTATTTTTGTTTTTCTTGCTATGTACGTGTATTTTATAAGCTTATTTACATTTGTGTATAGTTTTAGAGCAATTTATATCTTGCTATTGCCATGTCTAATTTTTTAAAGGGCGGTGATAAGTTGAGCGCCTTATACATATATTATTATTATTTGTTGCCACCAGAAACCACCATGCTTTAAGCAGTTAACCATTTTTAGGACTAAATTGGAATGTTTTATCACACTTGAATATTATCTAAAAAAATTATGGAGTTTTTGCTCTCAGTGGATGTTCTATTACTTGAAGTGCCATCACCATGCAAGTATTACAGTTGTTCTTTATTTTAAATATTGCAGTAACTCTTTAAAGGCAATATGAAATACAGAGATATGCCACAAAGGTGACGTGTAATGCTACAGATGCTTTATACCTAATCTGTCAAATTATTCTTCATACTTGAGAATTATGGAACAATAGTTTACAAAATACAAACTAACTATAATAGTTCCTAACATTGCAGTTTGTTTTAGGTTTATCTAACATCTGAGATGGCTTTAATCTTTATCCATAACATTTAAAATACACTAGCAGGTTTAACATTGGTACATTTCCTCATTAAGCTAGCTGAAGTGATAAGAGCATTGACATAAACAGACAGGTATCTGTAGTTTAAGTTCTCGGCATAACCTTGATATACTTGAGGCTTTCCAAGAAGTTGTTTGTCCAATAAGAGAACACTGGTGTGTAACGTCATTTGAACAATTATTGATGGATTCAAAGAAAGTAATGGTAAAATTTATGCATATGTTTTGTTATATATATTTCTCTCTTTACAGATTTGTTTCTAAAAATAAGATCTGCATCAGATTCAAAAGTGATTTGAAATGGATAAGAAGATAGAAATCAAAAAAGAGGATCCCCTCACAGACGATACAGCCTCACAGAATGAGAGAGAGTTCTTTCAGAAGTTTGTTTCTATGAAGACCAGTACTGATACTGTACTTCTGGATAGTGATTGTGACATGACAGTCAAAAAAGAAATTGAATCTGAGACTCCTTTTGTCAATCAACTTGAAAAACAGATTAAGACCGAAACTGCTATATGGAGCAACAACTGCGAGATGGATAAAAGCAATGAAGTTGAGCAGGATGAGGGAGAATTTCTTCTAGAGGATCCCTTATTGATTGATAAGAAAACCAACAGCAATCATCAAATTGATAATAAAATAGAAATTAAAGAAGAACCTTGGTGGCTGGAAACAGAAACTTCATCAATAGATAATAATACTAAGGTAAGTTATCTAGAAACCTGCTGAGTTAGACTGAGCAATGTTTTGTAATAATGTTGCCAATATATTCTATACTATTGCAGAATATTACAACACTTTGTTGTAAAATAAAGAGTAAACTGAAGCCATTGATTCAAAGACAATGGTCGACCCAGCCATAAACCTTTAAACCCATATCCTGGTGTGCAGTTTAACTCAGAACCAGCTGCTTTGTATTATCAAAAATATTGTGCCTTGTTTAGATGGCAGTTCATTAAATATAACAGGATTGGTGTTTACAGCTATGTTTAGCACTAATTGTAATAAATAGTTTTGTAGTTGTATCTATCTACGCCAGAGAGAGCAGACCAGATGACTACAGATACTAGTTGGAGAGAGGTTCAAAATGAAGGAAATGGATTCTGAAACTAATCCCTCGATAATATAAAAACATAAGTGACAAGTGTCAATAAAGGAAATACAAAATTTTTTCTGCTTAGTTTTGTATTTATTTATAAAATGTAAGAAGGTTTGTTTTGATGCCGTTTATTCAGGCAACGGATAGTAACCTTGTTTTCTTGAATGCTAATGTGATTTTAACTAAACCGTGTAAGTGGCACCTATTACATTTTGTAAGTGAAAGTAAGTGTTGGACATTGTTAGGAAACCAACCACTTACATTTATCATTCTTCTTCTGCAAGAAGAACATGTTCATGTATATATGCTTTATTTTTATCCTTAAAGCTACTTCAAACTAGATTTGATTATGACAGTAGCTTGTTATACTTTGTGATATTCAGCTCTATAGTTTTCAGCTGTTTAGTTACATAAATATTACATTTATTGCAAGAATGTGTTATAGGTACCGCATGGCTTAGTCATTGTATATTTGAGGTAAATGCTAAAGATATAATCAAACATTGTAGATTTTTGGCCTGTACTCCATTATTTAAGTTATGAGTTATCACTGTATGCCCTTAAATCTTCTGGACATCTTCAGAAAAAGTGAGTACTGGCTGCCAACAACTAGAAGTGTATTTTTCCTCCCTAATTGGAGAGAAAATGCACTGGATTAATGCCAACCACACTGAGTGTAGAGTTGGGAGTTTGTCCTCTGTCTTTTTGTCACTATCAACCATAAGGCTTTCACTATACAGTTCTCCAGTGTAGAAGAGTTGCTACTGTAGCTGCAGATTCAAGGAGATATATGTTGGCCAGCCATGGAGCTTATGTCATGTGATATGAACTGCCTACTGACTGTCATCCACTATATTCGCCAGAAGTAGCACCAGTGACTACCATCTGTTCCCAAACCTCAAAAAAATTCTTGGAGGAGAAAGATTTCACAGCAATGAAGAGGTCACTGATGTGGTAAACAGCTATTTTGAGGGCATGATAAATCATACTGGCGATTCAGTCAATTACAACACTGATATGACAAATGCATTTGACTTTCTGGAGATTATGTTGAGAAAGAAATAGAAAAAACTACTTACATTTTCTGTTTGTTTGTGAGGCCTGGGACTTATGAGCCGAACCTCAGAGCTATCAGCTCCTGGAGCTGAAATCCCAAAAATTTATAGATATCTTGGATATCTTTTCGTACAAGTATGTACATAAAAAGAATGGCAATTGGCACTTTTACACAAAAGGGTTCTTCCAGGGTTTTACATTTGAAATACAATACAGTATCTATGTTTAAGTATGTTCAGATATGATTGCATTTTTGAGAAGACCTGTATCCTGAAAGCAATTTGCATTTACTGCTTTATTATTATCGTTAACCTAGGGATAAGTTGTAGTGAGGAATCTACCAGCTACACCACTGATGTCATGACCAAATGTTTTATTGGTGAGGGTGGTGATTTTTCGCAAATGCAATAGAGCACGATTAAATTTACTTAAAATGCGATATAAATGTGAAATCGAATATTTTTCCAAGTAATTATTTTTCCCCAATGCTCTTTCTTCTGATAAATTTAACTGGACATTTGAATTATTCTGTTACAGGAAGCGGTGTTTCCTCCAATAAAATCTTCAAGGTAAGGATTGACTCTTTTCAATTATAAGCCTTATGATTACTCTATTATTTATTTTTTAGTTCATGTGTCATCGAGCTCTTGAGCTAATACAAATAGATATACTGTAGAACTTACTCTAAGCAAAATCATATGGGACAAAACAAATTTTCATATTGAACATGTTTCTGTCCACAAAATACAACAGATTGTTTTTGTAATTATGGATATACAAAACTATGTACTTCAACTGCTGTGCTGTAGATGTTCACTTATTTGTGGGTATTTTGTGCCATAAAGTACTACATCATACTAGCAGTAACATCATATAAGAACATGTGTTGTAACTTACATTTGCAGATCTTGTGTTGTTATTCCTATCTTTAATTGCTTTATATGTCACTTGCTGTTTTTTGCTACTTGGGGGAAAGTGTGCTTGAAATTTCTGCTCACACATTTTTTTCTCAATGAAAATTTTTGCACTTCAAAATAGGATTTAGGTCAGACAAATTAATTCCTTTTTTTTTTAATTTTTTTATTTTATTTAATCTTGCTGAGGTTAAGTCCAGTAAAAGTTTCATAATAAGGTAGCATAATTATCACCATTTGATACTGCATTATTTGTGTGCATATTTTGAAAATTTTTAGTGTATATTTCCGTGCATATTTTCAGGCTTTTAGTGCAGATATTTTGGAACTCTAATCATGCATTTTAACAAGTGGTGACCACAATTTTACAAACAATGTAATTTCTATAGAAACTACAGGTAACGATTTTCCAAAGAATAAGAAATAATCATTTTAAATTGAAATTTCCCACTATAAAGAATTTGTTTACAAGACTGATAGACTTGGAATAACAGGAAAATATCCATTTATTAACCACTTTGCTGATGTCCATTTAAACCCTTTATGGGCCGGAAACGGATACCCAATAAAGAGAACAAGACATTTCACTTGTTAAATGTTAAAAAATGCATCATAAATACACATCCGTATTCCATATTTATTAAGTTATTTAAACGAAACAAAAACTGGTTTAAAACCCATTAAAGGCAGTATACATCTATAGTAACAATAAGTAGAGACTATATAGAATAAAAAGAAGTATTTCAGAAAGTGGAGTGCCATTGTTACTAAAATTAGGCAAGTGAGTCAACCTTGTGTATACTTTTCTCCACTTACAAGTTTTTTATGAAGACTAGTTTCTGGGGACTTCTCCCCTATCGTCAGTTCTGTGGTTGAGTCAACTTGTAAGTGGAGAAAAGTATATACAAGGTTGACTCACTTGCCTAATTTTAGTAAGTAGAGACTATATTAATAAATCATTGAAATTTCACTACTTTTCTTCACTGTAGCAAAAGCCATTCTTTGACCTGAACGCGCCTAACATTTGAATTATTTTGTTTTGTGTGTATACAAATCAATGTATGTATAGCTGGGCAAGCAACTTCTCCGGTTCAAGGATTTAGCTTTTAGTTTATGCTATTCCAAGCGATAATCATGGTATATGTTGTGTTACACACACACTGGAAAGAAATCTCTCTGTCAGCATCAGTTCTTACAGTATTTCACAACCTTAGTTTCTTGTAGCCTTATGCAGCAGTTTTCGCTCAGCATTTTAGTTATTTATACTCTGTTGGTGTTCAGAGTGATTTCTTAAAGCTATCAAGAGCTAAATGAATGGTCTATTTGAAATTGTTAAGTTTCAATGTTCACCATGGCTTATCCCAGTAATGTAGCAAAATAAAGTAGCTTGCGTATGATGTGTACAGGCTTCTGTTATTACTTTAGAAAATCTGGAAGATTTGTTGTACAATTATGAAGGAGGTGTGTAGGATATAGGTAGCAGTGAGGAAGTGAATGATACGCAGGTGTCCATGAAGAATCAGCTCTGCAAAGTGGTAAAAATAACTTTAACACAAATAGACATATAGGCAAATAAACATGTTCTGGTGTAAACTAACTTCTGACATCCAACCAACTGACATTTTCACACAAATACGTTATAGCTGACTTAGTGTCTCATTGTTATGGAAACAATTGTAGGTATATGTGAGTTGTATGAAAGAAGCCCTGACCTCTAAAGGCAATGTAGGGCTAAGAGGAGAATTCAGAAGTGGACAGTGCACATGTTATATTTTGTTCCACATGTTATATTTTGTAAGCCTACATTAGACGCTTCCTGGTCTACAGATGGCATGTTAGCTACTCCAATGTTTGGGGAAATGACGGGCTAAATATGGGTGGTGTGGATCAGCTATTACTAGATATCCCTCTTTACGAAAAACAGTTAAATGGTAAAAAAAGTATTTTTGTATCACTGGATGTAACCATACACAATTGTTTAGTAATTTGCAGATCTGTAACTTCATGCAAAACATTCACCTACCTGTACCTGCGTATTTAAATAGCTCGTAACCTAAATGAGAACCATAATACTCATTATTCTTCATACTGGGGGGTAAGATAACTACCACCACATCACCCCTCATACTTAAGAGAAAACACTTTCCTAAAAGAATACCACCCGCAACTGTTTCAAAAATGTCTAGTGTGTTGCGAAAAAAAAGTTTGCAAATGAACCAATGTTACTTGGTGTGAACCTATAGATGTGTCATTGTGTGTTTATCCAGGTAGAAGATGAACAGACATTGTATAAAGATCTGTTGCAGATGCCAGTTACTTCAGGAAACGTTTGGAGTTGAATGAACCAAATAATAGTAATTTATAAATTACTTCTTCAAAATTTCTAAATGCACTACAAATGTTAATGTGCTGTGTACAGTATGAATACTGTAGCTATGTTATTGAATACGCTAAACATTAATATTGTAATAAAAGCTTTATTTTTAAGTAAATTAACACATTAAACTGCTAAACTTATCAACAAGTACAGGAAGAAACTAAGTAATTTTTGTTTTTCAAAATCAGCTTTTTCAATAATTAATAAGAATTATGTGGTTGCATTTATATATATTTACTGGGCTGCAATAAGGAATAACATAAAACAGAACATTCTGAAATTAAGTTTATAGCTAAACGTTTTTTATTTTTTCCTAAAAGGTTAAAAGATGGCGTAGTTCCTTTCTCCACTAACCAGTTCATGTGAATTCTGTGTGATTTTAACAATGTGCAGAATGTTTGCTTATAGGTTCCATTTTTTTCCTCTATCAAGGCAGGGTATTAGATTTAAATCTCAGCTAATAATCAACCGCTTTTGACAATGTAACAATTGTTTTTACATTTCATATACTGCTTTTACCTACTACAAGAACTGTAATGACACCTTTCTGTTTTCATTATGGGACTAAGCATTTAGTAATTGATAGTACAAGAGAAATAAAAGTAACCAGTTGAGGCTAAAGAGTATCAATTTAATCTTATATCTAAGATTCATCTTTCCTTTATTAAACTTTTGAACCAATACCTACAAAGATGCTAAATCCATTTTCTGCATAGGTTTGTAATTTAAAGTTTAAATTGGTATATCCATATCTCAGCTGCGGAATGTTGTAAGAAAGTAATAGTAAAGAGATCAGCTCCTTAGTGGAATTAGGAAAAACCAGAGTAAAAGGTATAATATTTGAAAGAATCCTGAAATTTTGCTATAGATACTTGACAAAAAATAAGACAAAATCCTAGAGGTGTGTATAACTTGACAAAAGAGAGTGGGGAAACAGGAACAGATAGTGGTCAGTAGCAAAAAGAGCTATGGAAGGAATATGAATTAAGGATATATGGAAACTACAAAATAGAAATGTAGACAGCTTATGGATAACAATTAGAACTGCAATGGAGGATATAGAAAGACAGATATGGGGAGAGTTAGAAAATAGAAAAACCTTTAAATTTTATTGTGATCTGTAGGGGAATAGGGAAAAACAGATGTGTAAAACAATGCAATATACAGGAGGGAAAGGAATGACAAGAGTAGAGAACTAGCACTATGGGAGAAAAAGATTGGAAGCAAGATAATAGCTTTAAGAATTGTAGGAGGAAATAAAAGTAAGTGAAACAGTGTTGACTATAAAGCCTGGACTCAGGTTCTGACATGTTGTAAGTCACCATCAAGGAGTTGCCTCATGTCTATATGAGAATTTCCTAGTGGTTTAGTGCGAGTCATTTGGGAAATTTATGTCATATTGGCATAGCTCAATGGATAGAGCAACTGACGCAGACCGGGAGATCCGTGTTCAAATCCTGTTTATGGCATTGAATATTTCAGTCTGACTCAGTCTGTACAAATTCTCTTCTTTCATATCTTTATTTCTTTCTCAAAGGAACAAAAATGTAATATGAGAGCCTCTCAGTTTTGCTTGTTCAGGTAAAGCTTCCTTCACTCACTATTAATACGTGATAGCAAAGACAAAGGAGTGAAGTGTTTTGTGGCACATGAAGCACCATTGCTTTAATAGAATAACCAAATCTTTGTATGGTATAGTTGATCACTTGCTCTTCCTTCACCACAACCTACGGCAGCAAAAAAGTTACAGAACCAGGCTGTACACTTCCGGATAAATTTAAAATGATATCATTTGTACTCTTTTCCACTTACCTCTGAGTTTTATATGTCACATCTTAAAAATGATACTAAGTTCTGCACATTTCAGATTATACCCACAAACAGTTCCTGTCACTACTGTTGACAAGTCACCATTGTTCTCTGTGGAAGTCCCAACAAGAGACACATTCTCCTATAATGGAATCGATTGTCTTGAATATAATTATCAAAAATGTGATGTTACATGTGATGTCTTAACTGCAAGGGAATACGTACACTCTAATCACAATGGTAAATGTATTGATGGGGCAGACACCTATATAGAACCTTTATACTTAAAACACAGTAGTTTAAGTTATATAAGCAAAACAACAGAACAGTCTCGCACGTGTGAGAAAAACTTTGGCTCTGTATCAAATTTGAAAAACCATAATAAAATTAATGAAGGTAAGAGGCCACACCAATGTAAAGTTTGTGATAAAACGTTTACCCAGGTGTCACATTTGAAAACACATAATTTAATTCATGAAGGTAAGAAGCCACATCAATGTAAACTTTATGATAAGAGTTTTACTCAGATGTCACATTTGAAATCACATAATATAGTTCATGAAGGTAAGAAGCCACACCAATGTGAAGTTTGTAATAAGAGCTTTAATCGGTTGTCAAATTTGAAAGTACATAATTGGGTTCATGAAGCTAAGAAGCCACACCAATGTAAAGTTTGTGATAAGAGCTTTACTAAGTTGTCAATCTTGAGAACACATAATTTGGTTCATGAAGGTAAGAGGCCACACCAATGTAAAGTTTGTGATAAAACGTTTACCCGGGTGTCACATTTGAAAACACATAATTTAGTTCATGAAGGTAAGAAGCCACATCAATGTAAACTTTGTGATAAGAGTTTTACTCAGATGTCACATTTGAAAACACATAATATAGTTCATGAAGGTAAGAAGCCACACCAATGTGAAGTTTGTAATAAGAGCTTTAATCGGTTGTCAACTTTGAAAGTACATAATTTGGTTCATGAAGCTAAGAAGCCACACCAATGTAAAGTTTGTGATAAGAGCTTTACTCAGTTGGCGCATCTGAGAAGACATAATTCAGTTCATAATGATAAGAAGGCACACCAACGCAAAGTTTGTGATAAGAGCTTTACTCATTTGCAACTTTCAAAAGAAATTCTTTAGTTCATGAGGGTAAGAAAACACAGTAATCTCAGACACTATTTGTAGTTGGTTTAATAATACTCGTCACTTGTTTATATTAATATGAGATTAATTTTGACATCACTGCTACTAAATTCCTCCTAACACATATGCATAAAAAACATTAATGTAAAGTTTGTAAAAAGAGCTTTAGTCAGGTGTCACTTTTGAAAACACATTGTGTAAATCTTCATGGTAACAACACACAGTAACATGATACCTATTCATTGTCAAGTTCCAAACCAATAATTTTACTTATGATGGTATGAATTTGTGATGAATAGAGTATGTTGCCAGAGCACTACTTCGTTCTTATTGAACGGGAATGAAGTAGCTTTGGTCTCAGCATATTGTATAATGTTTATGATTGTCACCATCATCTTTAATATTAGTAGTAGTAGAATTGTTATTTAGTTCATGTTTAATAAATATATTAATTTTATGTATATAGTAGTTCAAATTACATAGTCAATTATGTACATTTTTCAAATAACTGTAATAAAAAAATCTGACAATAAACAATTCAAATGAATTACCTTGTAACATTACTAGTTCCAAGTTAGCATAAGTAGCCACAACTTTCACCAGCTCTTTAATGCAGTTACATTATTCGTGGTATTCCAGGGTTTCGTTATGGTTTGCTTATCATGCCCTTAATAGCTCCTCCATGGAGTCAATTTCACATTCGTTCAGGAGGGCGAGAAAAGTGCACGTGTCTAACTTTGTCCCTGTTCCATTGGGTAGAAGAAAGGTCTCATCACTTCAGCGGGTTGATTAGTAAGATCAAGATAGTTTTCAGGTGTAGCTTTATCTTGAGGTTTTTCTCCCAGCTGATACAAATGTTCCATAGAGGCACTGTGAAGATATTTCTTTCTCCAGACATTCCTTATTCTGAGTATGATATTGATCAGATATCATGTTTCTGTTGGAAAGAACGCTACTTTTGCTAGTGACAAATCACAATGAGGGGTAGTTTATGCCTAGTATTTCATGTTACACATTCAATCTCATGTTTGTCCCCATGAGATTCCTTCTGGTTGCTGGCAGCTAATAGTATTGAAGGAAGTATCTTGTAAAAATTGCTGGAGGGCACACATCCCTTGGTTATAACTTCCACCATCTTGCAAATAATTCATATATTCCAAAAGGGCAAAACAGAAGCTTTGATCTGAGGTCTACATGTTTGTTGTAGCAACTGTCGAAGGTAGTGAGAAAATGCCTGAAATAATAATTCATCATAATTAAATTAATTTTTAACCAAATCTTGAATATCGCATGTATTAATTCTAGTGTTATCCTTTTGGTAAACCAAAACAAATATTCCACAAGACAGGAATATTTGAAAGTGCTGTCCGTAGCTGTACTGTCGCAAGAGCTACATAATCAAAGCTACCCAATGATCTGAAAAAACTTCTAAAGTTATATAAACTTGAGCAACCATCAGCAGATGAGTAGCTGAATGCAGCGGAATCATTGCAAAGGAAACAATGTTAATCCTGCAGTAAAGACAAAAAGAATAGCAAAGCTGAATATGCAATAGGAACGTGCAGCGCTTCTCTCTGATAATACATGCCAAAATTATTTGTGCCATAGCAAATTTTAGACTACTTACGGCTAAACACTTACACAGCACAGGAATTTATACAAGTCGAATTTATCTTCTGTGCAACAAAGAAGAGGAAATGACTGAACAACATCTTCTAACCTGTGAAGCCCTACCTGCCGGACCCACTACACAGAAATATTGGAGAGCAAGAGAGCTAATGGCTTCATTGCCAAAGCCTAGCATTTGACAACAAAGAAGAGGAAGTGACTGAAGAACATCTAACCTGTGAAGTCCTACCTGCCGGACCCACTATACAGAAATATTGGAGAGCAAGAGAGCTAATGGCTTCATTGCCATTTAAAACAACACATTATTTGTGAATTTGGTTTGAAAACTTTTTTTGTGCTGTATTTAAAATATATGTAAATTCCTCATTATATTGTTTTTTGATCTAAAGGTATGCTCTTCAGTACTGAATAGATTTGGAGGCATACAAAAAGTTTAAGTTGAAATCCCAACACAATATTAAAGGTTTATTTTCTTGTCTAATAAAGCTGATCAACATTCCAAATGTTCAAAAAAGGTTTGTCGGCATGAATCAGGGGTCCTATACACTTATCTTATTACCTGCATGTTGTATTTTTATTGATACATGCTAAAATATTTTTTCTATATTTAAGTGGCTGTTTGAGTGTGAATTTTATACTTAAAATTATTACACAGATATATAGCTACACCACCATTAGTGCCAATTACCCTACAAAAGCAAGTTGCAAGTTTTATACCTGGTAACTGATAGTTCTTAATCTCTACTTGTTTAATTCAATATTCAGCACACCATAAAATATTAATATTCATTAATACATTACTTAATGTCCGCGCCATGGCTCAGTGGTTAGACTGCTTGGCTCTCACCAAGGTGGCCCGGGTTCAATCCCAGGCGACCGCAAAGTGAGATTTGTGGTGGACAACATGGCGCTGGGGCGGGTTTTCTCCAGGATCTCCGGTTTCTCCAGCCATCTCATTCCACCGGTGCTCCATCTTCATCTCATGTATCATCAGTGTCATCGCCTGCGGTGCCGTATGTAGTAAAAGCGGGCGTTAAATACTACACATTTCGTTACTCAACAAAGCTTCAAGTTCTCTTTTATTTCTAAGAAACTGTAAATTTTGAAACATTAAAGTTACATTATAATTAGATGTATTATGGAATTCCCTATCTCCACAGAAATTATCAACAATTTTTTGAATTGCTCTACAGCTACTAATTGGGACATCTGGGGTAATTTAAACACGAATTTGTATTTAATTGAATGTGATACGACCTGAAGTGCTACAGCTTGAATTATTAACAATAACTTTAATTAATATTACAATTAATGCTTTCTTCCCTCATTTATTCAAATGCATTCCTTGGGTAGTGTACATTACACGTTTGGCATTGAAAGTATTAACTACTTTTACATTTACATCCTTTTTACACATTAAGGATATGTTGGTATTCACTCAGATTCTTTCACGATTTTCATAATAATTTGGAAGCTGATTGTCCCTTTACGTAAGTTTTATCACAACTTCATTTGTATTTTGAAGAGAAATTATAACTTTTCTACTTGTGGGATTACGATTTCAGATTCACCATTTGCGAGGTCATTGCTCTCGCGCACTTAAGCTCGTCTTCGTAAAATTTTCGTGTCACATTTTGAAACGTTGAGTTGAAGGCAAGCAATTTTTTTATTCAAATTATTAACACCTCTGACAACACAACAGTTCTGTCTCCATTATTTTTTGCTTTTGGGATTTCATAACTATTTTACAATCAATGTTTAATCTTACGTAATACTTCAAGTTACCTTAATAATTCCTGATTAAACTCAGGGTCAGGTCTACAGGAATTTGAAATAGTAGCAAAACATTTAAATTGCAGAAGTGCAATATGTAAATTGTTCACCGGGCTACGAGCAAAAACAAACGATAACTTTAATGTACATAGGTATCAAGCAGTATCAAGTATTCTTATATTTCTTTGTGTCTCGAAAGAAGCGAACAGCAACCAGCGGAAGAGACAATAAGAGCAGACCTTCTCTTGAATTGTACAGATCCACGAGTTGTTTTAGCGTATGTACAAAGTATTAAGGTGACTTGAATTAAATATAGTATTAAACATTACTCAGTAAATAAATATAATACAAATCAGCAAGAAATAAAGGAGAGCCACAGGTACGATCTATCAGTTGCATTAACCTAATTTGATATAAAATTAGCTTTTCATTTGTTCCTCTGTAGAATCACAAAGTGATACGAAAGCTCGTTTGGTTTATAAGTACATATGTTATATAGCGAATGTCTTAAGAAGTACAAATAGGTCTGTTAGGTTATTCTCGCGTGTACTCGCATTCAAAGATCAGGGAAGGGTGGCGGTTCACTACCAGTAATATTTGTCTGGTTTTTATGGCAGAGAGTTGAGGCAATTTCATCCTTGGTTATACGAAAGTGGTTAGGGTTCCGTTAGTAACAGTAAGGCTGTGACGTAGGTAGGTCATGTTAAATGTGATACTCGTAAATTCTCAATATATTGCTAATTATAATTGCTTTATTCTAAATATATAGAGCAAAAATTCGGTTAAACTGCAGAAAGACAGCATAGATTTTTTGTATGAAATAACGGAAACTGTTGCCAACTGTGGAGTGTTGAAAATGCCAAAATATCGAAATGTTGCCAACACATTTTCTTGTTCTAAATTAGCAATACTGTAATACGTAACGATAATAGAGATAAAACATAAAAGAGGAGTTTCAATAATGAATTATAAGTGAATTTAGTAATTATTGTAAATGTTCAGATATGCTTGAGGCATGGGGAAATGATATCACAAGTAAAAATCAAAGTGAATGTACATTTCTATACAATCTTATTTTTAGTTATCACTAACTTCATCAGAAGAGTTCTTAGTTTTACATATAAACATTCAAAACACGATGTAAAGTCGAAATGCAGTGTTTGTCTTTAGATAGATGTTGCTTAAATATAAATAATATATATTAAATAGGAAGAATTTATTTTGTGAAGGAATTTTATTAAATTCGAGTGTTTTTCTGTATAAAATCTAGTTGTGCTTAGCACTCAAATTATAAGCAAGGTTTTCAGTGGACATTTTGAGGGATTTTATCTCTAAAGCATATTTAAAAATTGTTTCCTCAACCTTGGACAAGGTATGTACGAATATCAGGAGAAAAAGAAGAGAAAAAAAGTTTCCTTATGTATTACATGGCTAGTTTGCATATGTAGTGTTTGGATATTCAGCAAAAACATGCTTTCACTGGTGGCAACTCTCGAGTCATGACGTCATGCCGGCCATATATCTATGCCATCTTGCTACAGTTTAACCAAAAATTCTTGTTCTTTTTATATTGTGCAGCCCTGTACAATTAACATGTTTTACCAGGTTTCTCATTATGACCTCATTGCAGTAAAGTACTATTTCGCTACTATTTTGCTAAGAGAAATAACAACAATACAGCCACTGCTTCTGTGTAATAATGTGTGTTACCATTGTCACATAACCATAGAGCAAGCCATTTTTTGTTTACATGCATGATCATGGAAGGGCTTAATATTATCTGGCATTTTATTTTGTAGCTATGTTGTATTTACAGCTTTTGTACAAGTATTAGTAGTTTACTAAGTAAATGTAGTTAGGAAATTTGTATTTGTTATAAAATATGTCTGAACAAGACATTTTGTGGATCTTGAAAATTGTCAAATTTAGTATTTAAATTTAATGCATAAGCAAGTTCCAATTATTCATTCACATCTTTATTCACATTCATATCATATGTGTGTCTTTTTTTTTTTTTTTGCTCCTCAGGTCCCATCCTAAGTAAACATCAGGTACATTTAACATGTCTAATATTTATGGCACATGCATAACTCAACAATAAACAGTTATTCATTTGATAGATAGAGTCAACATAAAAAATTCAATGCCATGGCCGGGATGTGAACCACTGATCTCTTGGTTTCCATCCCGTTGCTCTAACCCATTGAACAACTATGGTCAACGTGCTGTCCTGACATTAAATTCTCCATTTGACTCATATATTTCCCCAGTAGACCACTAGGGGATCTCGCATCCGAGATACACTGTTTGTGGCGACTTGCTATCGTAAGTACTTGAGTCCCAGGCTTCATCATTTAACTCTTATTATTTTAGTTAATTGATGAAAATTAATCATTTCTTCATACTAGCCAAATATAGGCTAAGGTCTTTGATAGATAATCAAATCCTAGCCATGGCATTGAATTTTTCATGTTGACTCTATCTATCAAAGACCTTAGCCTATTAAATATTACAAATAGAAGCATTATTAACAGTGAAGTTAACTTCATGTTGAAGTTTTGTTGAGTCACACTTGTTTACACTCACCTTCACTTATTATTTTTAAAAACACTGGAACTCTTTAGAGTCACTAAACTGCCGAGGAAGAGGGCAAATGTCCTGGAAAGCATTCCAGCATTTTTAAAAATAATAAGTGAAGATGAGTGTAAACAAGTGTGACTCAACAAAACTTAAACCTTAGCCTATTTTCGGCTAGTACGAAGAAATGATTAATTTCCATCAACTAACTAAAGTCATTCATTTATTTATATTATTTCAGTATCTCTCTGCATATGTGGGACACTCATAAAAATAGAACCCGTTATTCTGTACCCATTTACAACACAGCATACCCCAATTTTTCTTTATCATAGAAGAGAGATTCAGTAGCATAATATCGGTTGTGTTATGATGATGCATAACCATGTAAATGAAACTATGTTTTATCACTGAACAGTATTAATCATAGATCAGCTGCTCAAGCATTAACATTTCTCAAAATTTAGTTATAGAAATTATCGTGATTGGTGATCGCTTTGTACCAATACCTAGATAAAAGTAACCTTATATTTTTGAATTTTAGAAGTTATGTTGCTTTCTGTGCTGAATCTTTTGAAATGTCAGTGCAAGGTGACTAACAGATTTTTGAGAAGATGATCATTCTAACCTTTTGTTGGTATTGTGTAAATTCAGCTCCGTAAGCACACAGCCTTTTATGTATATTTTGTTATCAGGAATAGTTTGGCTTCTCTGATTTCATTTGCAAGCAAATCATCTCTGCTCTCATACCAGAAAGTTTTAGTTTCAAATTGCCTTAAAACTTCTCTACAAAATGATGTAAGCATATACATGCATTAGCATTCTTGTGTTGTACTGGATACAACTGGACTGGGACAAAAGCCCGCCTTGGTAGTAAGGTGGTAGAGTGTCTGCCTCACGTTGAAGATGTGCCGAGTTCGAATCTCGATCAGGGTGAGTTATCTGGATAAAAGTATTTTCCGGGGTTTTCCCTTATCCTGAAAGACGAATGTTGGGTAACTGTAAGCTCTGTGGACTCTGGGCACATTTGAGCATCATTTCACCCATTCCATTCATCGTCCAATATGACTTAACATTGGAGGACGTAAATTACACACAAAAAAAGTGACAAAAGTGAGACAACAGTAAGACAGAATTCTCCTCATCTACTTACATTGCAGTTAAATTCGAGAGCCTGTTATAGCCCTGTTATTAGAGCCTATCATCCACCGCGTCTCATTTGTTTCTAAATATATCATTGACAACCATAGTTGTTCTAAATTACTTCTGTCAATTTGAGGGCCATAGCCAAGTTTGCCAATTCTACCTTTTCTATGAAAATCATGCACATGTTATGAGAATAACTTGGAAATCAGATATTGTGTGATGTTCAGTTACCTAACACTCCAGTATTACATCATATAGCTTGCTTATATGCAATATTAATCTGAGTAATATCTATGAATCAATCCAACAATGTTTGTTTACACACAAGCAGGCACTCTCAGGACTTTTCCAACATTACTACTGCTAATTAGTGCCACATGTTATGTACCAAACAGTTTCTTTGTACATGTGTGGAGATTTCTTTCAGAAGTTGGCTATAGATGTTCATGTCATCTACTGTAAATGAAAGAGTAATAAGCTAATAGACACCAGTTGATCCTGTCTTCTTGTACATGCACAGAGATGAACTATGAAGATTCCAAAAATTCTTGCATAACATGTTTGAAGTTTCAACATTCTTTCTTCTTAGTTACCAAATGTGTGTTGTAAATTTTTAAAATGACTGTTCTTTTATCTTACATTTGTACTGTCACCAATGTCCTCTGTGATAAACTGAGTGCTTCAACCTTAAGATAGATAAGAGTTGAACTTGATCTTTTAGGACAATGTGATTCATAGTGAAATCTCTTTGAACTGAAAATTGTATATTTTACACAGAATGTAGATTATTTGATAGACATTCATGTTACTGTTGCAGCTCAGCCTAGTATCCATAGAGAGGTTCAAACCTTTATCACAATAATGTGTCTGATTTTAAGTTTACATGCAGAGAATAGAAACTACGTGACAAATGTTAACCCTTTCACTGATATGGATGTCTGACGTCCAAGTTAAAATGCCCCAAACCGATATGGACGTGTATAGACGTCCTGCGAATACATGCATTTAATGCTCATTTAACGCCAATTATTTTAATCTTGCTATTTTACAATAAATTTAAATTATTTAAGTTTGAATTTAGGAGTCACTATGTTTACACTCAGTCTTCACTTGTTGTATAATTGAAACGTTTTCAAGATCATTCGATCTCATCCTCAGCTGTTTGGTGACTAGATGAACCTTCCTCTTCTTCCACTGCTACGGAGCTCCGATCACTCTGCCATCTGGTGTTAGGGGCACTAAGTTTTAATACTTCATTTAATGCCGGGATTTCAAAATTTATAACTTTATCACAGTTTTTTTATGAATATTTTTTCCCAAATATCCAATTCTATGGGTGTACTTAAAGATTTTAACAGTTTAATGTTGTGGCCAATGTTGTGGTTTTCTGTCCAAAAATGGTGTGAAACTGCAGATTTTTCTGTTTGTTTCAACTTAATGTTCCTCTGGTGTTCTTTTTGCCTGGTTAACAAGTTTCTCTTAGTTTTTCCTATGTAGCTTTTTTCACAGGTTTCACAATTAATCTGATAAATTCCTGATTTCAAATTGTTAGGGATTGTATTTTTCAGTGGTTTATTTAGCAGGTTCCTCAGACTGAATTTGTTTTGGGGTGCTAGTTTTAAGTTTAGTCTTTTGAAGATTCGTTCAAATTTTCTAAAAGCCCATGGATGGTAGGTGAATTTTCTATATTGCCAATTTGTGTTATTAAGTGGTGTCAGAGTGGTATTTTTTGATCTTATCTTCAGTTTTTCTTTCCTCTTCATCATGTTCCTTATGATGGCTGGGTTGAATCCATTTAATACCGCTATGTCTTTTATGTGTTGTTGTTCTTTCAAAAATTCATCCTTACTCAGTGGGACGTTGTATAGCCGGTGAATTAGACTTCTAAAGGCAGCTAGTTGATGTGAAACTGGGTTGTATTCATTTTTCTTTATGTAATTATCTATGTGTGTGGGCTTCCTGTATATTCCAAAATCTACACCATGACGATTTCTAGTTATCTTGAGGTCCAAAAAGGGTAGGGTGTTGTCTCTTTCTACTTCCATAGTAAATTGGATGTGATTATCTTGCAGGTTTAGTAACTTTAGAGAATCTTCTCTAAGTTTTTCCGGAATGATAGCAAAAACATCATCAACATATCTCTGCCCAAATTTATATATCTGTGGGAAGGCCTTTACTATGTGTGTTTCAAAATAGCTCATGTATAGGTCTGCTAAAATAGGCGAAAGTGGGCTCCCCATTGCTAATCCTTTTGATTGTCTGTAGAATTCTTGGTTAAACATGAAGTAATTATTCCTTATGCATAAATCTGTAAGATTGATAATGTCATCTATTTCTCTGGGATCCGTTGTAGTCTGGGTTAGCCATTTTTTGAGGAATGTAGGTATTTTTTTTACTGGAATGCTTGTAAAAAGTGCCTTAACGTCAAAAGAAACAAGTATGTGATTTTCCGGGATGTTGTATTTCTGTAGGTGATTTATCAATTCTAAGGAGTTTTTTAATTCTATAAGGAATGTAAACGTACCCTTAAAGGTTCCTTTTTGAATTGTACACCTCCAAAACTAAACTCTGTTTCATATAACCTTGGCCCGCTGACATGTATCACTCCGCGTCCAACTACCTTACCCCTCGTCCTAATTGGCTAATGCTTTCGCGCCATAGGCCATAGGCGGTGCCTTTCCGTCACATTTAAACCTGCAGTAAACGTCATAATAATTGCCGGGAAGATAAATAAAATCATACAAATAAGGATATGAAGGCATGCAAAAATACAAGTTTATAATGAAATGAGCAAATTGGAACTTAATAACGGAGCAATGTAACTGAAACAAGTTTATAATGAAAGGCCTTTGGCCTTTTCCACTGGGATTTTTTAAACCAGCACACATACCTTTCAAAAATGTTTGTGTTTCAGTCTTAAAAGCCGTGTCAGGCCATACCTTACTTTTCTTGTGTTCTTCATTCTCCCAAATCTCGTCAAGGTAGTATATTTTGCGACTTATATCTCGGTACAGTCTGACTGTCCTTAAATAACGTCTTCGACACACAGCAATATCGCCTCTGTTTTTAGCACATTTTTCTTGCCTCTTTTTTCATTCACAAACCCCAGCTGTATAAGCAATCTGCTGAAATTTGGTGAATCTGCATCCTCATTTACAGCAGATGAAATGTTATTTATGTTAGGGAGTTCGTTTCTAAAGAAAAAACTATACACATGACGATGCACAGCACTTTTCACGTATTTTCTCCGAGCACACACTTTTGTTTATTCCTGCTTTTGCCTGGAGTGGTAAGTTTTCTTGTTTTCTCAATTTCACATCGGGATGTTCCTACGGATCTAACACTCACACCTGTAACTTCAGAGCACAGCTGTTCGACTTTTCCACTGACAGACGGATTCTTCTCTATAGGTGCATTAAACACATGCACCGCAATTCTTTTTTCGCCTGTTTGTAAGGATTTACCCTTGCGATGCTTCAGCGAAAAACTGGCGGTAGACTCTGCCATTATTCATAGAAGTACACGCGCAATAAGCGATCAATAAAATAATTTAGCTTTCGCACTAGGCACAACAACCTTCGAATGCCAATATATGACTAATCCAGTTCAAAACAAGGTCAGTGATAAAAGTCATATAAACAAATATGTACCGCTGAAGCACGTGCTATCGTGTCATGTGCTTAAGAGCAAAGGAACCTCCTCTTTACTTCGTTTAAGAATTAACATGCATTTCAGATAAATCAACTGTGTTGCATAATATATTTAATTAAAACAGTTACGAAAATATAAATTTGACAATTCTCTTCCAACACATATAGTTATATACAGATATATCACCATGTTAAATAATGAACTAATTTTTACCGCACGACAGTATTTACCACAACTGCAGCCAATGAGAGGTGATTAGGTCACGTGAGCAGTAAGAGATACTGGGCCAGCTTACGTGAAACAAGGAGTAGATAAACACCCAAGGGCACATCTGCAGATTCACACCAAATAATATTGGTTTCCTTGCGAACTTCTTTTTTGCAACACACTACACATTTTCAAAATGGTTGCAACTTTTTTGGTTGTGGGTGGTATCCTTTTAGGAAAGTGTTTTCTCTCAAGTATGAGGGATGATGTGGTGAATTTTGCTACCCCCTAGTATAAAGAGGCCTCTGAGTATTATAATGCTCAATTAGGTTACGAGCTCTTTATACGCGCAAGTACAGGTAGATGAATGTCTTACATGAATTAACAGTTCTGAAAATTACTAAGCTGTGCATAGTTACATACAGTGGCATAAAAATACTTTTTTTTACCATTTAACTGTTTTCCGTAAAGAGGGATAGCTAGTAATAGCTGATCCGCATCACCCTTATTTGACCTGCCATTTCCCCAAACAATGGAGTAGCTAACATGTCATCTGTAGACCAGCACACGTCACTGCTACATATGTCCTAAAGATCTCCTTCATAATCGTATAACATATCTTCCAGATTTTCTACAGTAATATCAGAAGCCTGTACACATCATACCCAAGCTGATTTATTTACTACATTACGGGGATAAGTCATGGTTAACATTGAAATTTAACAATTTCAAATGTGCCATTCATTTAGCTCTTGATAGCTATAAGAAATCACTCTGAATACAAAGAGATTATAAATACCTAAAATATAGAGCGAAAACAGCTGCCTAAGGATACTAGAAACCTTGGTCGAGAAACAATATAATAACAGATGCTGACAGAGAGATTTCTTTCCAGTGTGTGAGTGTGTGACAACATATTCTTGTCATATTATCGCTTGGTATAGCATAAATAAACTAAACTTGAACCAGAGAAGTCGCTTGCCTAGCTATACATACATACATTGGCTTGTATACACACAAAACAAAATGATTCAAATATTAGGCGCGTTCGGCACAAAGAATGGCTTTTGCTACAGTGAAACAAAGTAGTGAAATTTCAACAATTTATTAATGTTGTCTCTACTTTCTTGTTACTGTTGATCTATACTGCCTTTAATGAGTTTTAAACCAGTTTTTGTTTCGTTTAAATAACTTAATAAATACAGAAGATACGGAATTGTATTTATGATGCATTTTTACAGCATTTAACAATTTAAATGTCCTGTTCTGTTTATTGGGTATCCGTTTCTGGCCCCTGAAGGGTTTAAATGGCCATCGGCGAAGCAGTTAATTCAGTTTGCCTTATGGGCTACAAAGTATTAAAGGCATAGGCATTCTTATATATGTCATCATCTAATTTCATAGAATTATTCCAATGTATAAGGACTATGATTCAATGAAGTACAAAAGTAATATAATTTTGAGTGGAACTAGTACTCAATGCTCCAGTTATTGCTAGTATTTACCAAGAACGCGTTTTGTTAAGATCTTTTTAACATCATCAGCTCTTGTCGACTGATAATTTGTTGGTTTGGTGAACTCCTTAGAGCTGATAGGTGCATCTCTGTTGGTATCTTGATGAACTTGAAGTTTGGGTTTTCTTTAAAGGTAGTGTCGAAATTAAACAATTTTCTTTCATATATCTTTATGAAGATTTTTTCCCATGTGGTTAATGCAGCTGGACCTTGGACACGTATTAAAAAGTGTGCAAGGTGAAAATTCACATTTATATAAATGAATACCAGAAAATACTGAACAACAACAAAGTTTAGTTTAATTAGGAGTCAATTTATCGAGATTTAACTGTATTGGAACACCACAGTGAAGCAAAAAATTATTAAATTTTTGATGAGTCGTATTTTTTACACATCTGCTTCACTTTCGTACCTATTTTGAGGACATGTTTCGCAAATCATCGTTTGCATCTACGGCTCTTATGCTACTCTACATAAGAGCCGTAGATGCAAACGATGATTTGCGAAACATGTCCTCAAAATAGGTACGAAAGTGAAGCAGATGTGTAAAAAATACGACTCATCAAAAATTTAATAGGAGTCGATTAATGACACAAAACAACACTTGTGTTGTTTTGTGTCATTAATCGACTCCTAATTAATTTAATTTATACAACAACACTGTTTTCAACACTTCCATGAAAGGATTTAACAAAGTTTAGCCCTAATGGAAACAAAAACACTGGACTTCAATGTATTTTTTCATGCTGAATACGAATATGGCAATAAAATTTTCAGATGCTGTCTGGTTTTCTTGTAACAACAAGATTTATAATTTGAGAATTAAACCAGTACTAAGAATTATATTTTAAATATAGTACATTTGCCAGGGTTTACCTCAGTTACAGACGTCTCATTTCAGCTTGTCTGCACATCTAATAGCCGGGTTTCTGAAATCTACACCAGGCCTTATTATGCAGACCTCAGTTTTAAATCAAATAATACAAAAGAATTTACCAATTTTGCAGATATAATCTACTTCCTACCATAATGAACTAACTAAACCCACAGATTACTGGATTCCAGTAACTTTACATCTCATCTATCTAAAAATTGTCTAAGAAAGACTGTTTCCTACAATTTTAAATTTCCTCTTCTACAACTGGCATCCATCTACCAAAGAGACTGGCATCAGTAGATGGAGCTGGTTCGTCAGTTCCCGATATCCTGGTTATCATCTTTCCTCTTCTACATAATAATATGTATCTGTCTTCTCTGATTCACTCATTAGCAATCACCTCACAAGTTTGAAATGAAGAGTTTCCTTTTAACTTAGAAATTACAGGAGGTATTATCACAACACTCATATATACATATAACAGCATCACAGTACTCTACAGCATACTGTACTCAGGGGATAGGCGATTCACATGGCATAGTGCATAACAAGAGCGATAAGTTTACTGAATAGAGGAGCTTGAAGGAGACAGAAAAGAAAGAAGGTTATGCCAACACATTTATTTTCAAATAAATGAAAAAGTAGGAAGAAAAATCCTGTACAGTGTTGGCAACATAAGTTGGTGAGGAATACACAGCTTCTGCAAATCAAATCTGTAGTGATGGTAACCAGCAAAACATTCTGCCACTCCTAGCACTCCTCTCCTCCCGCATGTGCTACAGTCACCTTGGCCATTTAATAATGAATCACTAGTGGGAAGTAAGCTAACTGCATTAACAACACTTGGGTGCCAAGAGGGCGGTTCCATTACAAAATGTAAGTTAGAGAATGTTTATAAATTAAAATTAAATGCTAGGAGATAAAACATAACCATGTAATACAGAAATAAAATATTTGTAACAGAGTCTCCACTTAACTTAAGAAGTTGATAATTCCTTCTTCTTTTCAAAGATCGATTTCGAAGGCACATCGCCTTCGTCTTCAGTTTATTAACCAAACTTCGTTGTTAAGGAAATCTCGGTTACCATGTAATTTTCTTTTATTATGTTACGTTTGCAACATTACCAACATCTGAATATGAAACAAACCTAAAAACAGAATCAATTGCTGGTATGTCAAAATTCATTACGTGATGTTTATTTTTTAAAATAAATATTTTCTCCCACACTATTAACTCTATGGGACCATATAATTGTTTTAATCATTTAACTTCGGGATATATTTCATGGTTAAATCACCAAAAATGATCTTCTATGGCTGATTTATCAATTTGTTTATATTTAATGTTACAAAAATGTTCTTTCTTTCTGGTTTCCAAACTATGTTTCGTCTTTCCAATATAATCTTAATCACAATCCAAACAATTAAAGGATAAATACCAGATTTTTTATTATTAGGAATTTTATCTTTTTTAGAAAATTGTAATACATTTTTAATACTATATTTATTTTGAGGAACTAAAGTTATACCAACTTCTTTAAAAACATTTTGAAAATGTTTATTAAACCAAGGATGGCAAGTAAATTTTTTAAAATTATAATCATCTTTTATTTTTTAATAGTAGAAATAGCAGTAACTGTTTTTTGATATTTAAACTTTTCAATCTTCCTTTGTATAAAATCTTTATTAAAACCATTAATTAAAGCAGTATTAATAATATGTTTATATTCTTTATTAAATTCTTCTTTATTCAGGGGTATATTTATTAATCTATAAATCAAACTATTAAAAACAGCAAATATATGTGAAAAAGGATTAAAACTTGTATTATTTATGTAATTATCAATATGAGTAGATTTCCTATTAATACCAAAATCTAATTTGTTATTATTTCTTATTATTTTCAAATCTAGAAAAGGAAGAAATCCATTAGTTTCAGTTTCTAATGTGCATTTTATAGTTTTTCTAGTAAATTTAATAATTTTAAAGCATCATTAATTTGTTTTTCAGGAATAATAGCAAAAATATCATCAACATATCTATACCATGTTTTAAAAATCAAAGGAAAAACTTTAGTGACTTGAATTTCGAAAAAAAACGTATAAAAAGATCAACAAGAAAAGGTGAAAGAGGATTACCCATTTCTAAGCCAGAAGTATGTTGGAAAAATGCACCATTAAAAGTGAAAAAATTTTGATCCAAACAAATATCATTAATACAATTTTGAGTTGAACTAATACTCAATGCTCTATTTATTGCTAGTATTTACCTAGAACGCGTTTCGTTAGGATCTTCCTAACATCATCAGCTGATGACAACAGCTGATGATGTTAGGAAGATCCTAACGAAACGCGTTCTAGGTAAATACTAGCAATAAATGGAGCATTGAGTATTAGTTCGACTCAAACTTGTATTAATTTTGTGCTTCATTGTATCATAGTCCTTAAACAACAGAAAACTTATTAAGTTTAACAAAATCAACTATAAGTCCTCATGTAAATTTGTTGAATTCAACCAGTTTTTAAAATAAATTAAAAGTTTTCTCTAGGAATAATAGGAAATAAGACAGTTACATCAAAATAAATAAGTGTATCAGTTTTAAAAACGTGTTGATTTTTCAAACAATATAGATGATTATATTGCAGATATAGAAATTGCTAGTGAACATGTAAATGAAAATAATAAATCTTTGATTAAATTAAAATGTAGCAAAATATTGCTAAATTTAGATAAATACAAACCAAAAAGAAATAATAGTAATAAACATATTATTAAATCATTAAAGCAAAAAGATTTAAATTTCACCAAAGCGGATGAAGGTAATAGAATTGTAATTTTACATAAATTAGATTATATTAATAGAGTAAACCTTTTACTTCAAGGTGAAGATTTTATAAAGATTAATAAAGACCCTTTGAAATCTTGTATTACAAATTTTGATAAAATACTTAATGAAGTGAAAGTTATATCAGACAAATAAAAACATTTTGTAAAGGCTAGTAATCCTTTTTTTACCTAGAATATATGCCCTTCCTAAAATTCATAAGCCCGGTAATAAAATGAGACCTATTGTTAATTGTATAAACTCACCAACTAACAATTTAGCAAGGTGGTTACACAAACAATTTAGTAATTTTGATAAATTTGAAAGTTTAAATATTAAAAACTCATTTGAACTACTAAAAAAGATTGATAGTGTTGTATTATCTAAAACTGATGTACTTATTTCTTTTGATGTAACTGCCTTATTTCCTATTATTCCTAGAGAAAACTTTTAATTTATTTAAAAAGTAGTTGAATTCAATAAATTTACATGAGGACTTAATAGTGATTTTGTTAAACTTACTGATTTTTGTTTGGGTTAAAAAAATTTTTTCACTTTTAATGGTGCATTTTTTTCAACATACTTCTGGCTTAGCAATGGGTAATCCTCTTTCACCTTTACTTGCTGATCTTTTTATGAGTTTTTTTTTTTTTTTTTCAAAATTCAGGTCACTAAAGTTTTTCCTTTGATTTTTAAAACATGGTATAGATATGTTGATGATATTTTTGCTATTGTTCCTGAAAAACAAATTAATTGTTTTAAAATTATTAAATTTTAGAAGAAAAAGCTATAAATTTCACATTAGAAACTGAAACTAATGGATTTCTTCCTTTTCTAGATTTGAAAATAATACGATATAATAACAAATTACATTTTGGTATTTATAGGAAATCTACTCATATTGATAATTACATAAATAATAAAAGTTTTAATCCTTTTTCACATAAATTTGCTGTTTTTAATAGTTTGATCTATAGATTAATAAATATACCCCTGAACAAAGAAGAATTTAATAAAGAATATAAAGATATTATTAATAGTGCTTTAATTAATGGCTTTAATAAAGATTTTATACAAAAGAAGATTAAAAAGTTTAAATATCCAAAAACTTTTAATGCTATTTCTTCTCTTAAAAACATAAAAGATGATTATAATTGTAAAAAATTTACTTACCATCCTTGGTTTAATAAACATTTTCAATTTTTTTTAAAGAAGTTGGTATAACTTTACTTCCTCAAAATAAATATAGTATTAAAAATGTATTACAATTTTCTAAAAAAGATAAAATTCCTAATAATAAAAAATCTGGTATTTATCAATTGAATTGTTTGGATTGTGATCAAGTTTATATTGGAAAGACGAAACGTAATTTGGAAACCAGAAGGACAGAACATTTTCGTAACATTAAATATAAACAAATTGATAAATCGGCCGTAGCATATCATTTTTGGTCATTTAACCATGAAATAAATCCTGAAGTTAAATTATTAAAACAATTAAATGGTCCCATAGAGCTAATAGTGTGGGAGAAATATTTATTTTAAAAAATAAACATCACGTAATGAATTTTGACATACTGGCAATTGATTCTGTTTTTAGGCCTGTTTCGTATTCAGATGTTGGTAATGTTGGAAACGTAACATAATAAAAGAAAATTACATGGTAACTGAGATTTCCTTAACCCTTTCACCGATATGGACGTCATATGACGTCCAAGTTAAAGTGCCCCAAACCGATATGGACGTGTATAGACGTCCTGCGCATACATGCATTTAATGCTCAGTTAACGCCAATTATTTTAATCTTGCTGTTTTACAATCAATTTAAATTAGTTCTATAAGGAATGTAAACGTATCCTTAAAGGTTTCTTTTTGAATTGTACACCTCCAAACCTGGATAAGCACCCAAGGGCACATCTGCAGATTCACACCAAATAATATTGGTTTCCTTGCGAACTTCTTTTTCGCAACACACTACACATTTTCGAAATGGTTACAAGTTTTTGGGTGTGGGTGGTATACTTTTAGGAAAGTGTTTTCTCTCAAGTATGAGGGATGATGTGGTGAATTTTGCTACCCCCTAGTATAAAGAGGCCTCTGAGTATTATAATGCTCAATTAGGTTACGAGCTCTTTATACGCGCAAGTACAGGTAGATGAATGTCTTTTACAGCTCTGATAATTACTAAACAACTGTGCATAGTTACATCCAGGTATAAAAATACTTTTTTTTTACCATTTAACTGTTTTCCGTAAAGAGGGATAGCTGGTAATAGCTGATCCGTATCACCCATATTTGACCCGCCATTTCCCCAAACAATGGAGTAGCTAACATGCCAGCTGTAGACCAGTACACGTCACTGCTACGTATGTCCTAAAGATCTCCTTCATAATCGTACAACAAATCTTCCAGATTTTCTACAGTAATATCAGAAGCCTGTACACATCATACCCAAGCTAATTTATTTGCTACATTACCGGGATAAGCCATGGTTAACATTGAAATTTAACAATTTCAAATGTGCCGTTCATTTAGTTCTTGATAGCTACAAGAAATCTCTCTGAACACAGAGAGAGTATAAATAGCTGAAATACAGAGCGAAAACTGCTGCATAAGGCTACTAGAAACCTTGGTTGAGAAACACTGTAATAACAGATGCTGACAGAGTTTTCATGCCAGTGTGTGAGTGTGTGACGCAACATATTCTCGTCATATTATCGCTTGGCATAGCATAAATAAACTAAACTTGAACCTGAGAAGACGCTTGCGTAGCTATACATACATACTATGGCTCGTATACACAAAACAAAATGATTCACATATTAGGTGCGTTCGGCACAAAGAATGGCTTTTGCTACAGCGAAACAAAGTAGTGAAATTTCAACAATTTATTAATGTAGTCTCTACTTTATTGTTACTGTATATTTATACTGCCTTTAATGAGCTTTAAACCAGTTTTTGTTTCGTTTAAATAACTTAATAAATACGGAAGATACGGAATTGTATTTATGATGCATTTTTACAGCATTTAACAATTTAAATGTCCTGTTCTGTTTATTGGGTATCCGTTTCCGGCCACTGAAGCGTTTAAATGGCCATCGGCGAAGCGGTTAACAACAGAGTTTGGTTAATAAACTGAAGATGAAGGCGATGTGCCTTTGAAATCGATCTTTAAAAAGAAGAAGGAATTATCAACTTCTTTAAGTGGAGACTCTGTTACAAATATTTTTATTTGTGTAATATTTGTTGCTTCACTGTGACAAGCTTCATGTTCTGTGTGATATCCATGTAAGTTGTTCAAAAACAAGTAGGCTACTCGGCAATTCAAACTCATCAAGGGAGAACCACCCCTGGGTATAGCAAATGCCAAGCTAAAGGTTTAAATGGAGATTTGGTCTACCTAGTAATTTAAATTAAAAGTGAAGAAACTCAGCGAAACACATCTGTAGATGGATGTATCCGAACATGGAAATCAGAATATGCATTTTTATAATGTCCCATTCCAATATAATTTCAAATAATAATTTTCAACATTAACCTCAGAAATGAAAGTTACAATCTAGTGTTTATTTATGGATGCTCTACTGCTGTGGTCCTCAGCATCTCATTCTACATTGGGTATGAAAAACTGCTTAATTTTGCTCAGAGGCATCGTTACCATGCTTGAGGCTGTCTGGCAACCGGAACTGTACAAAAAAGGGCCGACGGTTTTACTTCCCTTCAGATGGAGGCCATTTCAAGAGTTTTTATGTCCTTAGCCAGGTTTGTACTAGAGACAAGCAACCAACCCTAGGCCATGGTGGATATCATTAACCTCAGAACATGCATCACTGCAGGACAATAAAATGTAAATTACCATTGCATGCAGTCTGAGCTAAGTATTGGAAATTTACCTACTAATTGTGGTATTAATAAACATCTCAGTACAATATAGGAAGTGAGTGTATAAGTATGAATTAAACTTAAAGGAAGTCGATTAATGACACTAAACAACACTTACTTTTAAATTTTCCCGGAACATGTGTCAGACACTTTGCCTCCATTGTCAACCAGACATCGACTGGTTCTCAGTGGTGTAGCTGGCGATATTTGTCATAGGTCTTCTCTAATGGCAGTTTGAGGAACTTGCTGAACAAACCTTTTTGGGAAATGTCGAAATTGAATTCTTTGTTTCTATTTTTTGTAATGGAGATTTGTTCCAATGTGGACAGTTCTTGTTTTCCTGTTCTATGTTTTAGTGGTTTTGGTTGTGAATTTTTTTTTTTCCCTTTTCAAAAATGCGTGGCAACTGCTGATTTTTCTAATTGTTTGTATTTTGTGTTCCTAAAGTGTTCCTTTGCTCTTGTTTCTGAATTTCTTTTGGTTTTTCCAAGACATATTTGACTGCACTCACAGCATTCAATTTGATGTATTCCAGATATTTTGTTAGATGGAATGGCAACTTTGATGTTTGAGCAAATTAGGTTTTAAAGCAGTAATGGCTGACTGGTGCTACTTGAATGTTTTGTTTTTTTGAAGACTTTTTCTAACTTATCAAAGGCTCATCGATGGTAAGTGAATTTTTTGAAGATCATATTAGTTTCTGTAGCTGAGAGGGTTGTGGTTTCCTTTATTAGCTTCTTCTTTTTTGCTAAGTTCACTGTTTTGTCTACCAATGATTTAAGAAAGTCACTTTTTGTGCTATTTCAATGATTTTGTTGTATTCTTTTTTGTATTCTTCTGTTTTGGGCGGGATGTTGAGCAGTCTGTGTTAAACTGTTGAAGATTGCCTGTTTGTGGGATTTTGGTTTGTAGCCATTAGTTTTTATGTAGTTGTTTGTCTGTGTTGGTTTTCTGTAAATGCCAGAGATTATTCTGTTTTTATTTCTGATTAATTTTAGATCCAAAAATGGAAATACTTGTCTGTTTTTATTTCTACAGTGAACTTGATGCTATATTCTTGGATATTTAAAAGTTTTAGTGCATCAGTGTACTGTTTTTTTATTAATATTGAAAAAATATCACCTTCATATCGTTGCAAGAATTTGAACATCCAAGGGAAACCTTTGGTAATCCCTATTTCTAATGTACTCATGTACAAATCTGTGAAAGGGTGATCAGGCTTTTGCCCATTGCTAATCCTGAAGTTTGGTGGAAATACTTTGTTTGAAACTGGAAGAAATTTTGTTCTATGCGTAATTTGGTTAGTTCGATGTAATCTGAAATTTCAGATGATGACATTCCAAGTGATTTGAGCCATTTTTCTATGAATGGTGGGAAATATTTTACTGGTATGCTGGGAAACAGTGATTTAACATCAAATGAGACTAGTGTGTCCTCTTCTTTTAGTTCAGTATCCTTAATGTGTTCTTTAAGTTCATAGGTGTTTTTGATACTTAGGCATGACTTTAAATCTTTCTTGAAAATTTTATATTAAATTTATTGAGGTTGAATGGAAGGTTACTGTAACTTTTTATTGTAGAAGAGTAATATACTGTGACTTTGTGGGTTTGTGGAATTAAAAGTCCAATTGCACTTACTCAAAATGTTCTTTATTTCCACCGAATTACAGTTGGAACACTTGCCGATTACATAGAATCATGTAGCGCACACAATTACAATCCACCAGTTCGTCTGTCCCAGGTCCACTCCACACTCACAATTACGTATAAATCCTCTGATATACGTACACAGTCGTCCAGTCCGTTTCTAGCACAGCTCTTCTCACGGCTGCTTGCCAAGAACTGAACTCTCTTCCAGCCCGGCGCATCGCTTATATAAGACCAGCTGACCTATCTAGAAGGTTCCGGGTTAGATGAAATATCCCGACTGTTCCAGACGTCAGGGGGAGGGGAAAGAGGCGGCCAGCGACCAGTGACACCTTCCTCACCATCCCCTCAATTACTGACACTGGATAAATGGGTAGGCGTGGTCTGAATACCACCAGTCCCCTACTCAGCTGTCAGTTGGTCGTGCCTTCCGATAATTGGGTGACAATACTTTTTGGAACAGTTTGAAGCTATTTTCAAGTCTATGCAGATTGCCTACATTCCCCTTGCTGTATTCATGCAGTGATGAAAGGTAGCTTAACAGAGAATACATGTATATGCCAGTAACAATAAACCTTAACCAAGAACCTACAGAAATGTTGGTACCGTGCACATCAAATAATATGTTGGTTGTCTTTGTAATACAAATTAGCTGCTTGTTGTGCTCTGAATCACCCAAGAAGATAATTCCATATAACCACAGGGAGTGAAAATACACAAATAATCCTATTGTTCTAAAGTCATTTTGGTTGAGCAGACTTTTACATTTCTTAATACAAAGCAATCAGAGCTAAGATTTCATTGCATGACTCTTATTTGTTTCCTGTAACTGGATCTTCTTTTTGGAGACCAAGAAATGTTGTTTGAGATACATTAGTGTGACTGCTGTATCTAATTGTTAACTCTATTTCCCATTTATGCTTTCTTTTAAACGTAATAAAATTGATAGTTTATCGCTTCAAAGCAAATTTGAACTTTTTGAATGTGTTATTGACAATGTCTCTTAATTGTTGATGTCACTTTTCTGATATAAGTACACTAGTATCATGTGCAAAGAGCACATCTGTTGGCTCCGTACTGAAATTAAATGTGAAAGCATTTATAGCTGTTAAAACATAATGGCTCAAACAAACTTGAGACAACTTTTATAATAATGATATATTTCAAATCATATCTAATTTATCATGGTTTGCTGGAGGTTAAGAAATATTTATATTACTTAATAGAGATCTCATTAAAACCATAAAATTCTAGCTACTGAGGAAGAAGTTGTCGAGTACTATAGCTAAATCACAGAATGTTTGTAATGGTGGTTATTTTCTATCCAAGGCTTTTACTAATTCGAAAGTTAGCATGTATGTATGTCAAAAACTGAACTAGGATGATAGGAGAATATAGTTTAACTCCATGTATGCTTTAACCATTGTATACTTCATTATTTTAGAAAACACTGTCAGTAGTAAGATTAGCCTATTATTGGAAGTCAGCATAGAGGTTCAATAGTTCTTTTTTGTTTTTAATATCCCTGACAAATGAACATGAATCATATATAGCTAAGAGTGTTCATGCTCTGGTAAAGTAAAGGGTGAATCACCTAAAACTTGCGCATCCAATATTTCCAAAATGGAAACTGCTATTGGTGTGCAGTTTTCACAGTGTTTGGCAGTAACTTATTCCTAGCGAAAAAAAATGAAAAAAAAAACAATTTTGAGTGTTTCTGTGGGCCAATCTTCTTCAATAATGTCACTAATGGGAGTAATGTTGTCTGCAGTAATGCTTGTTTCCGATCTCATCCTTAGAGGTTCTTCATTTCCTGCAGCTTCTCTTCCCGCCACAAAATTTTTAGCCCATTCATACACTCCAGTCTTCGAAAGTATTTCTTCCCCAAACTGTGCACAGAGCGGACTCAAATTTTCTGAAGGTTTGGTGCCCTTTTCTGCAAGAATTCTAATGATACATTGTGTAACAGACATGTGCACATCTTGCTCACTCATGGCATATAACGCAGCCCTGCTCTCCACGGTGCATGCATGCACAATACCCTCTCTGCAGATAGCTCCACGAACACACTAACAAAGTTTATCCTTAAATCATTAAATTAAAAAGTTGGGCGACACTATTTAACAAACTGTATGATTTGTTGCCCTCCATGAATGTTGTATTACTAGAACTGGTATGGCATGCAGTACTAAACCTTCTTGCTTAATTTAAATATCACAGCAAACCTCAGAACAACAGTAACAGAAGACAAACTGTGATATTAGTAATTGCCACATAGCAGTTTGTTTTAGTTATATCTAATACCTGAGATTGCTTTGATCTTTATCCATCATATTTTGAACAGATTAGGAGGTTTAATGTTGGTACAGTATGTCAGTAAGCTAGCTGGAGTGATAATAGCATTGACATAAACAGACAGCTGTCTGTAGTTTGAGTTCTTCACATGTGTTTGAGTTTCTTAAGTCTGGTTCAACTTTCCAAGAAGTTGTTTGTATGATAAGAGAACAGTGGTATTTAGTGTGGTTTGAACAATTATTGATAGATTCAAAGAAGTTGATGGCTAAATTTACTTATATTTTTTGGTATATAAAATATGATTTTCTCTTCACAGATTTAACAGTAACAGCTGATTTGACAGCTGTTTGAAATGGATAAGAAAATAGAAATCAAAGAAGAGAATCCTCTTGAAGATGACATAGCCTCACAGAATGAGAGAAAGTTCTTTCACAAAGTTGTTACTACAAACACAAACATTGATGAAGTCACTGATTGTGAGATAACAGTCAAAACAGAACTTAAATCAGAGACTCCTTTTATCGAACATCATGTAAGGCAGATTAAGAACGAAACTGCTACATGGAGCAACAACTTCAAGATAAATGGGAAATCAGAAATTGAACAACAGACTCCATTTTCAGACATTGGTTCACAGAATGAGGGAGAATTTCTTCTAGAGGATCCTGTAATGATTGATAAGAAATACAATAGAAATCATGAAATTGATAACAAAATAGAAATTAACCCTTTCACCGATATGGACGTCATATGACGTCCAAGTTAAAGTGCCCCAAACCGATATGGACGTGTATAGACGTCCTGCGCATACATGCATTTAATACTCAGTTAACGCCAATTATTTTAATCTTGCTGTTTTACAATCAATTTAAATTAGTTCTATAAGGAATGTAAACGTATCCTTAAAGGTTTCTTTTTGAATTGTACACCTCCAAACCTGGATAAACACCCAAGGGCACATCTGCAGATTCACACCAAATAATATTGGTTTCCTTGCGAACTTCTTTTTCGCAACACACTACACATTTTCGAAATGGTTACAAATTTTTTGGGTGTGGGTGGTATACTTTTAGGAAAGTGTTTTCTCTCAAGTATGAGGGATGATGTGGTGAATTTTGCGACCCCCTAGTATAAAGAGGCCTCTGAGTATTATAATGCTCAATTAGGTTACGAGCTCTTTTTACGCGCAAGTACAGGTAGATGAATGTCTTTTACAGTTCTGAAAATTACTAAACAACTGTGCAGAGTTACATCCAGTGGTATAAAAATACTTTTTTTTTTTTACCATTTAACTGTTTTCCGTAAAGAGGGATAGCTGGTAATAGCTGATCCGTATCACCCATATTTGACCCGCCATTTCCCCAAACAATGGAGTAGCTAACATGCCAGCTGTAGACCAGTACACGTCACTGCTACGTATGTCCTAAAGATCTCCTTCATAATCGTACAACAAATCTTCCAGATTTTCTACAGTAATATCAGAAGCCTGTACACATCATACCCAAGCTAATTTATTTGCTACATTACCGGGATAAGCCATGGTTAACATTGAAATTTAACAATTTCAAATGTGCCGTTCATTGAGCTCTTGATAGCTATAAGAAATCACTTTGAACACAGAGAGAGTAAAAATAACTGAAATACAGAGCGAAAACTGCTGCATAAGGCTACTAGAAACCTTGGTTGAGAAACACTGTAATAACAGATGCTGACAGAGTTTTCATTCCAGTGTGTGAGTGTGTGACGCAACATATTCTCGTCATATTATCGCTTGGCATAGCATAAATAAACTAAACTTGAACCTGAGAAGACGCTTGCGTAGCTATACATACATACTATGGCTCGTATACACGAAACAAAATGATTCACATATTAGGCGCGTTCGGCACAAAGAATGGCTTTTGCTACAGTGAAACAAAGTAGTGAAATTTCAACAATTTATTAATGTAGTCTCTACTTTATTGTTACTGTATATTTATACTGCCTTTAATGAGCTTTAAACCAGTTTTTGTTTCGTTTAAATAACTTAATAAATACGGAAGATACGGAATTGTATTTATGATGCATTTTTACAGCATTTAACAATTTAAATGTCCTGTTCTGTTTATTGGGTATCCGTTTCCGGCCCCTGAAGGGTTTAAATGGCCATCGGCGAAGCGGTTAAAGAAGAACCTTGGTGGCTAGAAACAGAAACTTCATCAATTGGTAATAATACTAAGGTAAGTTATATAGAAACTTGCTGAGTTAGACTGATGAATGTTTTGTACTAATGTCGCCAATATATTCTGTACTATTGCAAGAATATTGCAATCTTTTGTGCTTAAATAAAGAGTAAACTGAAGTCATTGATTCAAAGGCAATAGTCGACACAGCCATAAACCTTTAAACAGAAGCCCATGACATATCAGCTGACCCTCAGAGCTATCAGCTCCTGGAGTCTGAACCAAAAGTTTATAGATATCATTTTGTACACGTTTGTATATAAAAAGGATGGCAATTGGCACTTTTACATTTAAGAGTTCTTCCAGTTTTTCACATTTTAAATATAATACAGTATCTATGTTTAATTGCATTTTTGAGAAGACCTTTATCCTGAAAGCAATTTGTATTTACTGCTTTATTATTATCCTCATTAACCTAGGTACAAATTGTAGTGATGAATCTACCAGCTACATCACTGATGTCATGACCAAATCTGTTATTGGTATAAATGAAATTCTTCAGCTTTAAAATGATATATATAACATAGGTTGTCAACTGGTATTAAAGCCCTTCAATTCGTCAATTTAAAGATGGTGGCATAATTATACGCCCACTTCCTGAGAATGGTGCTTAATCTTTGATCGTGATTTCCCAAACCTTGATTTTTCACACTTTAGGTGCATGTTTCTCAAAAGCTATAAAATATATTGACACAAAATTTGTAGTGGTTATTTGTCATTGTTCCTTGAACACATTTGGCTAACATTTATATTCATGTGATTTATAAAATGGATGAAAACAAATATTCAGTCCTTGAAAATATTATTATTATTATTTTTTTTTTACTCAAAGCTAGTTAACTTTTCATGTGCATAGTATAAACTATATGTGATTTTCATTTAGCCGATATTATAAAACTGTATCTTAGGCTATTTAGGATAAAACTTGGTGCATGTAGCTTTAAATTCCTACAAGTAAAGTGCACCTGAAATATAGGGTGCAATATTTTTTTCAGGAGACACTGTGATTTATACCCCTTTTGCATGGACCTATGTGAACGTAATTTAAATATTATACAGTAGTTTAATGCACACATCCTTATACAGTAATCATACCGAATTTCAATTTCTGATAATGGTTAGTTTTCTATATATTCAAATTTTAATATTGGTAAAAATTAGCCTTTTCTGAGTAAAAATAACCTCCCAGTGCCCTTAAACATTTCTGTTTCCAGTTCCATGTTCTCTAAGCTAAACAAATACTTACTCTACTTATTGCTTTTATACCTATCATTGCAAGATAAAATATCAAATATTGTCTCTACATATCCTGTATATATTTTAGCAGTACATTTAACACTGTGTAGATATTTGTGTGAAAGCTGTACATTTGAATTATTCTGTTGCAGGATGCGGTTCTTCCTCCAATAAAATCTTCAAGGTAAGACTTGACTCTATTCAATTATAAGCCTTATGTTTACTCTAGCATTTATGTTTTAGTACATGTGTCATGGAGCTCTTGAACTAATACAAATAGATATACTGTAGAACTTGCTCTAAGCAAAATCATATGCGACCAAGACAAATTTCCATATTGATCATGTTTCTGTCCACAAAATACAACAGATTATGCATATTTCATCAATTACCTCATGCATCATAAATATATGCATACATTTGTAATTATGAATATACAGAAGAAGTTAATCATTTCTAATGCAGCACTTCAGGCCACATGAAATGTTCCACATTTTCATTAAGTCAGCACTTCCTCTGCATTTTCTTCAGCTTCAGTGAATGCAAGAGCACCCTTTTCATCATCTCCAAACCTGGTTCTCAAAAAGCACTTTGTGATCGTTTCAGCTGTAACTCAGTAGTGTAATAAACCTATAATTTTAAGTAAATAAACACATTAAACTGCTAAACTTATCGAGTAGAGAAGGGAACAGTGTCAAACTTTTTCAAAATCAGTTTTTTCAATAATTAGTCAGAATTAATTGGTTGCAGTTATATGTAGTTATTGGACTGCAATAAAGAACACCTTAAAATATCAAACAGAACCTTCTGAAAATAAGTTTATAACTAAACGTTTTCGTGTTTCCTAAAAAGTTAGAAAATTACTTAGTTCCTTTCTCCACTAACCAAATAATGTGAATTCTGAGTGATTTTAACCAAGTTAAAATGCCCCAAACCGATATGGACGTGTATAGACATCCTGAGCATACATGCATTTAATGCTCATTTAACGTCAATTATTTTAATCTTCCTATTCTACAATAAATTTAAATAAGGGATGTAAACATACCCTTAAAGGTTTCTTTTTGAATTGTACACCTCCAAACCTCGATAAACACCCAAGGGCACATCTGCAGATTCACACCAAATAATATTGGTTTACTTGCGAACTTCTTTTTCGCAACACACTAGACATTTTCGAAATGGTTGCGACTTTTTTGGTTGTGGGTGGTATGCTTTTAGGAAAGTGTTTTCTCTCAGGTATGAGGGGTGATGTGGTGAATTTCTTACCCCTTACCTCTGAGTATTATAATACTCGATTAGGTTACGAGCTATTTATACGCGCAAGTACAGGTAGATGAATGTCTTGCATGAATTTACAGCTCTGAAAATTGCGAAACAATTGTGCATGGTTACATCCAGTGGTATAAAATTACTTTTTTTACCAGTTAACTGTTTTTCGTAAAGAGAGATAGCTAGTAATAGCTGATCCGCATCACCCATATTTGACCCGCTACTTCCCCCAAACAATGGAGTAGATAGCATGCCATCTGTAGACCAGTACACGTCACTGCTACCTATGTATATCCCAAACATCTCCTTCATAATCGCACAACAAATCTTCCAGATTTTCTACAGTAATATCAGAAGCCTGAATACATCATATGTAAGGTAATTTATTTGCTACATTATGGGGATAAGCCATGGTTAACATTGAAATTTAACAATTTCAAATGTGTCATTCATTTAGCTCTTGATAGCTATAAGAAATCACTCTGAACACAGAGAGAGTATAAATAACTAAAATACTGAGCCAAAACAGCTGCATAAGGCTACTAGAAACCTTGGTTCAGAAACACTGTAATTGCTGACAGGGAATTTTCTTTCCAGTGTAACGCAACATATACTCGTATGATTATCGCTTAGTATAGCAAAAATAAACTAAACTTGAACCAGAGAAGTCGCTAGCATAGCTATACCTAGATACATTGGTTCCTAAAGCAAAGAATGGCTTTTGCTACAGTGCAACAAAGAAGTGAAATTTGAACGATTTATTACTGTAGTCTCCACTTTTTTGTTACTGTAGATGAATACTGCCTTTAATGGATTTTAAACCAGTTTTTGTTTTGTTTAAATAACTTAATATATACGGAAGATATGGAATTCAATTTATGATGCATTTTTACAGCATTTAACAATTTAAATGTCTTGTTCTGTTTATTGGGTATCTGTTTCCGGCCCCTGAAGGGTTTAAATGGCCATCGGTGAAGCGGTTAATAATGTGCAGAGCTTTACTTATAAGATCCAATTTTTTTCGTTTATAAAGGGGAGGATATTGAATTTAAATTTTAGTACATAATCAACCACTTCTGAAAATGTTAATAATTGTTTCCACATTTGATAACCTGCTTTTGACTACTACAAGATATGTAGTAATTGTAATATTTATTTGTGTACTAAGCTATTACAATTGTTGAGCTGATCACCAGTATTTGGCCCAGGCCATTAATTGGCGAGCAGCCCGTTGTATTACAAAATGTGTAGTACACTACTTACATTTCTATTACTACTACCATTACTACCATTACTACTATTGCTTACACACTATTGTTCATTTCCTTTTTTCACAGTCCACTTCCATTTATTTTTCACTTTATCTAAGAACTGACCTACATTCTTGAGATTTTTATCTATAATTTTACATATATCAGGACTTCGCTTAATTTTTCTCCAGATGTATTCTTTTCGCCAAATCTCTGTTTCCCTGCATTCAAAAAGGATATGCTCCACATCTTCCTTACCCCCACACAATGGGCACTTGTCTTTCACAAACCCATTCCGCTGCCCTTTTAGCCTCCACACTCCTGCTCTCAGCCATGCTATCCCCTTCCTTTCTTCATTAATGGTTTTATCTATATACTGCTCCCTTCCCCAGCCACTTTTTAACTAAACATAATATACCAATGACCTCTTTTCACCTAACTGGCTGAACAGTTTTTGAATCTCTATATCTTCAAATCTTTTTCTAACACCCTTCCAGAAACCTTTATAATTTCTCTTTCTTTTTCTCCAAATATCCCCTAAGCCATTATTTTCTAAATTGTTTCGTAGAGTGCTTGCCCAGCTCGAGCTTTGCAGACTTGCTTCTTGATATTTTAAACATTGTTGCAATAGGCTGCCTTCATCTAAATTCAAGATCCTATGCCAGTATTTCAAGGCTCTTTCCATTATTAACCCTTTCCTTGTTACTCTCCCCATTTCAATTTGAGCAACTTCGTTTGCTGTTGCCATTGGCAGCCCCAAAACTTCCTTACAGAACATCCTGTGTATCTGATCCACAACTTCCCACCCATTCTCAAGCCCCCATATTTCAATGCCATATAGCATTCTGGCCTCGACTACAGAACTATATACTCTTTCCAACCATTTCATCTCCATCTCCGGCATTTTATATAGACACCCTCTCACAGCCATCATTGCTGCTTTCCCTTTTGCCAGTGCTTATTTCTTTTGTTTTTCCCATTTGCCTCCTGCATCTAATTTTAATCCTAAGCAAGTACAGTCACGCACTACTTTGTGTTCAGCTTCTCCCTTCTTCCACTTTTCATATTTACTCAATTTAGTTCCTTTTTTAAATACTACATTTTGAGTTTTTTCGCTGTTTACCTTTAAGCCCCACTCTGAACAGTATTTCTCCACCTCTTGCAAAGATATTTTTAACCCATTAACAGTAATGGACATTATTACTGTATGAGACTATTATTCTTACTTATATTTTGTAATACATCATCAACAAATAAATTGAATAAAATTGGACTTAGCTTGCACCCTTGCCTTTGTCCTTTACCCTCCAGTTGTATTTCTTTAGTTAGTGCCCCTTCATATTTTATGCAAAATGTATTTTCATTATACAATTCTTTTAGTATAGTTACCATTTGATTACTCACTCCTTTCATTAACAGCTTATACCATAACAGTTTCAGCTCTACCCGGTTGAAAGCTTTTTCCAAATCGATAAAAGCCATATATAATTTACCTTTCTTATTTTTTAGGTACTTATCTACTAGTGTTTTTATGATGAATACATTATCAACTTTCCGCCTCCCCTTTCTGAAGCCCATTTGGAATTCTGAAAGAATATTATGCTCCTCTACCCAGACTTGCAGCCTTTCTGCCAAGATACCCGTATAAATTTTTCCCACATTCGATACAGTGCTATGCCTCGGTAATTATTGGGTATATCCATATCCCCTTTACCTTTATAAATTGGCTGAATAATAGCTTTTTTCCAACTCTTAGGTGTATACCCTTTGGAGATATGTAGTAAAACCTTTCTGTTTATATATGGGACTAAGCATTTAGTAATTGATAGTACAAGAGAGATAAAAGTAACCATCTGAGGCTAAAGAGGATCAATTGAATCATATATCTAAGATTCATCTTTCCTTTACTTAACTTTTGAACCATTATCTACAAAGATGCTAAATCCATTTTCTGTATAGGTTTGTAATTTAAAGTCTACATTGGTATATCCTTATCTCTGCTGTGGAATGTCAAAAGTAAGTAATAGTAAAGAGATCAGGTCCTTGTTGGAATTAAGAAAAACTGGACTAAAAGGTCTATAATATTTGAAAGAATCCTTAAATTTCAACACAGGAGATCAGTGTTCAAATCTCGGCTATGGATTTGAATTCCTTAGTCTTGCTCAGTCTGTCCAAATTCTCTCCTTTCATATCTTTATTTCTTTCTCAAAGGAGCAAGAATGTAATACAAGAACTTCTCAGCTCTGCTTCTTCAGGTAAACCAGTACTCAAAGCTTCCTTCACGCGCTATTGATAGGTGACAGCAAAGTAAAATGAGTGCAGTGTTTCTTGACGTTTGAAGTATATGGTCATGTTTATCTTTTTATGTTTATTTCTGCCCTTCTCAAAGATAATTGTTAGAGCTAATGACATAAAAACTCAAAATAAATTCAGAACTTAGTATTTTTGTGGTAACAGTGAACTTCTACCGCAAAGGAATTAAGTATGAGTTATCGCATTTTAGCATTTTTATTGTTTGCAGTGAGAGGAGTAAAAGATCAACATACAAGGACATCCAGTAGTTGAGATATGAGACCGGAAATGCGGGCCTTATTGTTGATGTATTCCATAACCTTCCATTACAGCAGATGTACAAGATTCTATTTCTCCATTCCTCTGATTCTAAAGAGTTTTTTCCAGAAGCATTCATCTGTGGCGAGGTGACCAGTGAGTATCGGAGTTGTGAATCAATTCAGCTGTGTAGTTCGAATTAATCGTTCAACCTGAGCATCGGAAAAGTGAAGAGTTTTTGTCTGAGAATCGACAGGTTGTGTCAGTCTGCAAACACTAGCTCTAGTGAGCTTTGAGAAGCGACAAGCAGCGCAAGCTTGTGTTGTAACAGAGACACAAAATAGACCGTGCTACAGAATGAAATGCGTTTCTTCATGTATTTGTAAAAAAGTGTAAATTAGTAACAAAGGTTGGTAACAAAGGAACAGCTCAATTACGTGAGTGAAAACATGTTGGAGAAGAGGCTATCTAGAACACGTGAAAAATTGTCAACAGCCAAGTGTACAAGCCAGGAGGAAAGGAGTAAGTGTCGGCGAGAACCTGTTGGGTAAGAGGCTACCTAAACACATGAAGAACTGTCAACGACCAAGTGCAGATGCTGGGAGGAATGGAGTAAGTGTCGGCAAGAACGTGTTGGTTAAGAGGCTACCTAGAATGCGTGAAGAACTTTCAGTGGCCAAGTAGAAAAGCCGGGCGGAAAGAAGTAACTGTCGGGGAGAACGTTTTGGGGAAGAGGCTACCTTGAACACCTGCAGAACTGTCAAAGACCTAGTGAACAACCCGGGGAGAAAGGGATAAGTGCTAGCGAGAACCTGTTGGGGAGGGGTTTACCTAGAACACGTGAAGAACTATCCACGGCCAAGTGAACAAGCCGGGAGAAAAGCACTAAGGAACGGCAAGAATGTTTTTGGGGAAGGGTCTACCTAAAATAGGTGAAGAACTATCCACGGGCAAGTGAGCAAGCAGGAAGATAAGAAGTAAGTGTCAGCGAGACCGTGTTGGGGAAGGGTCTACCTAGAACACGTGAAGAACTGTCATTGACAAAGTGAACAAGCCGGGAGGAAAGGAGTAAGTGTTGGCGAGTATGTGTTGGGGAAGACGCTACATAAAGCATGTGGAGGACTCTCAACGACCAAGTGAAGAAGCCGGGAGGAAAGGAGTAAGTGTCGGCAAGAACATGTTGGGTAAGAGGCTACCTAGAACACGTAAAGAACTGCCAACGACCAAGTGAACAAACTATGAGGAAAGGAGTAAGGATCGGCAAGAACCTGTTGGGGAAGAGGCTACCTAGAACACGTGAAGAACTGTCAACGACCAAGTGAACAAACCACGAGGAAAGGAGTAAGGGTCGGCGAGAACCTGTTTGGGAAGAGGCTACCTAGAACACATGAAGAACTGTCAACGACAGAGTGAACAGGCAGGGAGGAGCGAAGTACGTGTCGGTGAGAATGTGTTGGGGAAGGGTCTATCTAGAGCACGTGAAGAACTGTCAATGACAATGTGAACAAGCTGGGAGGAAAGGAGTAAGTGTTGGCGAGAACATGTTGGGGAAGACGCTACGTAGAGCACGTGAAGCACTGTCAACTACCAAGTGTAGAAGCCGGAAGGAAAGGGGTAATTGTCGGCGGGAATGTGTTGTGCTGGTGGTAGTAGTAGTAGTAGTAGTAGTAGTAGTAGTAGTAGTAGGGTTTAAGGGCGCCCAACGGCTAAAGTTATTAGCGTCCGAGGAGTGTGTTGTGGAAGAGGCTATATAGGACATGTGAACTGTCAACAACCAAGTGAAGAAGCCGGGAGGAAAGGAATAAGTGTTGGCAACAACATGTTGGGTAAGAGGCTACCTTGAGCATGTGAAGAACTGTCAACGACCACGTGAACAAGCCAGGAGGTAAGGAGCAAGTGCCTGCGAGAATCTGTTGAGGAAGAGGCTACCTAGAACACGTGAAGAACTGACAATGGGCAAGTGAAAAGCAGGGAGAAAAGAAGTAAGTGTCGGCAACAATATGTTGGTGTAGAGGCTACCTAGAACACGTGAAGAACTGTCAATGGCCAAGTAAACAAGCCGGGAGGAAAGAAGTGTCGGCGAGAACGTTTGGGGAAGAGGCTACCTAGAACATGTGAAGAACTGTCAATGACAAAGTGAACAAGCTGGGAGAAAAGGAGTAAGTGTTGGGCAGGAGTCTACCTAGAACACGTGAAGAACTGTCAACCACAAAGTGAACAAGCCGGGAGGAAAAAAGTGTCGGCGAGAACTTGTTGGGGAAGGGTCTACCTAGAACACGTGAAGAACTGTCAACGACAAAGTGAACAAGCAGGGAGAAAAGAAGTAAGTGTTGGCGAGAACTTGTTGGGGAAGGGTCTACCTAGAACACGTGAGGAACTGTCAATGACAAAGTGAACAAGCCTGGAGGAAAGGAGTAAGTGTTGGCGAGAACGTGTTGAGGAAGATGCTACCTAGAGCAAGCGGAGGACTAAACGGTCTAGTGAACAAGCCGGAAATAAAGGGGAAAATGTCGACGAGAACGTGTTGGATAAGGGGCTACCTGGAACACGCCAAGAACTGTCAACGACCAAGTGATGAAGCCGGCAGGAAAGGGGTGATTGTCTGCGAGAATGTGTTGGGGAGGAGGCTACCTAGGACACGTGAGGAACTGTCAACGACCAAATGAACAAGACTGGACGAAAGGAGTAAGTATCGTGCAAGAACCTGTTCGTAAAGAGGCTACCTAGAACACGTGAAGAACTGTCAATGACCAAGTGAACAAGTCAGGAGGAAAGGAGCAAGTGTAGGCAAGAACATGTTGCGGAAGGGATTAACCTAGAACACGTGGCGAATTGACAACGGGCAGGTGAACAAGTAGGGAGAGAAGGTGTAAATGTCTGCGAGAACGTATTGGGGATGGGCTAGCTAGAACACTTTAAGAACTGACAACAACCAGGTGAACAAGCAAGGAGAAAAGAAGTGTCGGCAAGAACGTGTTGGGGAAGCGGCTAGCTAGAAGACATGAAGAATTTTCAACGACCAAGTGAGCAAGCCGGGAGAAAAGGAGTAAATATTGGCGTGACTTCCGGCACATGAGCACCGTGTTCCTGAGTAACACTGTTTGCCTTGAAGTGAAGAGTGGACGGCAGGATACAGTGGACTCAGGTGTAGCTGGAACGGTCTTCTGACCCGACGTTATTGAGGTCTTGCCATCTAGAAATCTGGATCTATGCTACAGGGTGTAGACGGCATCGCGCGCCGCTTTGTCTATGGACAAAAGGCATTCTTGAAGACTTAGTTTCAATCGTGTGTAAGCTGGTGGCTGTTCCTCGAGAGGGTGACTAAGGAAGTGATACTTGCAATGTGCGCCCTCCGGAAGAAGTTCCGCCACCAACATCAGGACCTCAACTTGCTTGCCGGCATCACCGTTCACAGTTTTATGGAAATTTCTTCAACTTCCAAACAGTACAGTGATCATTGAAAGTGTGGAGAGGTGGATCAGTAATGAACTTGTGTTCAGAAATTGGGCTGAGCTAAAATGTGGATGGAACAATGATATATGGGAACCTCAGATCTAGAAACCGAGTGAATACCTAACTTAAAGGAATTAAGTGTGAATCACACCACTCCACCATTTTCGTTGTTTGCTGCAAGGGAATTAAAAACATTGGACATCCAAGTAGAGCTACTAGCAGACGTCATGAAGCTGAAGGTGTGCAATTTATTATGTAAAAACAAAGCTAGTAACAGTGAAGTAAGAAATACTACACAAATACAATTATTTGTAAAAGAAAAAAACTTCACTTATCTCTAAATATATATTTATTAGTTTCTTTAAAGGTAGGTGATGTTATTGTTACAAATAATTATATTTGTGTAGAATGCTATTGATTGTTTTACCGCGTTGATGTGTTTCAGGCCCTTCGATTTTGGTACACATAAGATGTTGGACTTCGACATAGTTCCATTCCTTTAGCATAACATTTCCTCCATGACTGGCAGGGCATAATAGGGGTATCAAAAGCAATACTTGAGTAGTTGTTAGTAGTTAGTTGACCGTTGAGTATCATAGTTGGTTACAATTTGCCAGCGAGAGAAATATAAAATTGGCAATTACTGAAGCATTCTATGTGGGCCGAAAAGCGACGAGCATTTGTAAAAACAGAGAATGTGATTGTAAGTTATTGCATAAAAGAATTTACTTATTTTAATTAACTTTAAAATGTCCCTTGATACAACGTTTATTATATATTTTAATATATTTTCGCGCAAATTATGTAATTCTTATTTGTATTTAATCCAGGAGCTTCTAAGGTCTTCATTCAGAATGAGCAAATTTAGTTATTGTTACTTTTTAGGATGCAGCCCTACAGGAATTATATATATGTAAATTTTCATGAAGCACACAATTTGTGAAATACGTTTTGATGACAATTGAGCAACAGCATGCAATAATGGGATAAGTCTGATCACCCCATTTATGCCGAGTATATGAAATTTGGAATCCTCAATGTCTATTCTGTAATAATGGGCCAGCATTATACTTATAAGAAGCATCCGATAGACTTTAGCACGTGTTCTGTTACAGTGGTGCACGGTTTCTACATGTTAGCACTCAGTGTTTCATTATCCGGCAACTGACTGTTATACAGTTGTAACAAAGCAAAATGAGCTCAGATTCAGAATTTATACGTGATGTGTCCCTTGCCGAAGAAAAAGAGAAAAGAAATAAGGAGAAAGGAAGGAAAAGGTTAGCACATTCGAGACTTTGGAAGAGAAATGTAAATAAGAAACTAAGAAATGAGGTAAGCATACATACAGTGTAAACTTCATTAATGAAGTAACATATGAACCGTACTGAAATATAGTAATATAATTTAATAATATAATATTATATTTAAAAGTTGTGTGTTTACTATTGAGATTGTGTTCTAATGTAATACACTTTACACTTACATGGGAAGCAGTATGGTGGAATCCACGATAATTTACAACCAGAGAAAATATTTGTTCCTTTGGAGAAATGCTGTAATAAAATGTGTTGTAAAATAATTTCAGAAAAGAAGCAAGAAGACATTTTCACGTCTTTTTGGGATATTGGAGACTATAGTCAGCAGAACTATTTTGTAGCTGGGTTAATGAAGAAGAGTAAGCCTAAGGCTAAAACAACTAGTCCAAAAACAAAAAATCAAAGATGATGTTGGAAATACTTCTTAGATGTAAGAGGTGGAAAATGTGATGTATGTAAAACATTTGTGTATGAACTATTACAAGCGGCTATCAAACGAATTGATATGCTTAAAACTGAAATAGCTAATAGTGATATACTCTGTGATAAGAGAGGTAAACACGACATTCGTCCTAATAAAATAGACATTGAAATATGGGAGCTGTTACATACTTTTTGCAAGCAGATTCCAGGCTACTTTCACACTATTCTAGATCAAAGACTGGCAGACGTCATTTCTGCAACATGAATGTGCTGTACACTCTTTTCTCTGAGCACTATCTAAGTGTTTGTGGGGGATGATCTTCCCATTGCCTTTAGTACATTTCAATGCCAATATGGAATATTCATTTAAATACCCCAGAACTGATGTTTATGATTTCTGTTTAAAAGTATAATAAGGTAATGCATCCCTGGAAGAAATCATAGAACATAAGGTGCATAGTAAGAAAGTTGAAGTTTATCATCAAATGAAAATGAATCTTCTGAATCCTGATGATAAAAATTTAATAATAGAGTTTGATTATGCCCAGAACTTGCCATTGCCTTCAAATCCTGTCACTGAACAGTTCTATAAAAGACTGATTTGGATGTTCTTGTTTAATATGCATGTGCATTCAAATAACTCTTACATGTTTCATTTCATGGAAGGTGAATACAAGAAAGGAGCCAGTAGTGTCTGTTCCTTTGTGTTTCATGTTTTAAAACAGGAGCTTCTGCACCAGACAAGTCTTACAGTATTTTTTGATGCATGCAGTGGGTAAAACAGGAATCAGACTTAGTAAGATTCTTCCTGTATATTTCTGTGACTTCGGGAATCACCATTAGACATGTTTTTCCTGTTCGTGGCATAGTTACTGCTAATTTGATCGAAATTTTGCTACATATTCACAACAAATTAAGAAAACAGAAGTCATTGAAGCACCTAGCAATTACATCAACATAATTAAAATGGTAAGCAGCTTTCCTTCATTGTCCTTAAGGGAATTGTGTTATATTATGGTACAATTCTAAGGCAGAGCAATCAGTTGAAAATACTGAGTAAACGACTTAACCTTAAGGCTGGAATAATATCCTACGAGCCCAATGGTACTTAAGTTGTTCAAGAAAATTACTCTAACATTGAATTACTAAAAACATACAAAATAACTCCTGAATAAATGAAGCTTCAGGCTATACAGTTTGTGACAGTTCCGAATATTGGTGTTAAGAAGGCCAAATTAGATGATGTTAAATCCCTATCCTGTTACTTATCAGAAAAATGCAAAATGTTTATGAGCAAATTTATTGAACAAGCAACCAAACTACAACCACAACAAGCTGACAGCAGTTCAAATGAGAGTGACTAGTGAGACATGCATATCTGATTAGTAAACGTATAAGATAAAAAGGTAATTGAATTATAATATTCTGTATGCCTGTAAATAAGTTTCTTGCTTCCAATTGGTGGCGAAAGTCAAAGTGTATCTAAAAGTGCAGAGAAATTACAGTGTTTTATTTGATTACTTTGAATAAAGTTAAATTTTTCTGAATATTCATGCAATGATGGAGTAAGTCATTTTTCACGATTATTATACATCCTATGATTCAGTTCAGGTCACCTTAATATATCGGCAAAAACATTCCAAAATGTTGCCAGATATAGTGCTGTGAGGTCTCGAAATATTGTAAACAGCTGTTATTGAAATATCTTCTACAATCTTTATTTGACTGTAGCTCAATTAGGTGTTTTGAGACGTACCCCATTATTGCACGCCGATGCTCAATCATGTCTGATTGTTTATTCATTAGCACCTTCATGTACTGGTTGCTATTCATTTGTATCATTTGGTGGATATAGAATCAGTATTGAACTCCTTCATCTGAAATGATCCATTAAATTTACATGTGTCTTTTCAGATAATAATTGCTTTCTTACGAATACTTTTAGTGCCATGTTTATAGACCCAGAAATTAATTAGTTAATTAAATAAAATAAATTGAGCCTTTATAGTAAACAGTGATGTTGATGTAATTGTCAGTTCATATAACCAGGATTACTTGTCTTGGCACAAACACAAAACACTATGTTCATCGGAAAGTTTTTAATATTTATTTGAAGATATTGTACATTAATAAAAATACTCATTAGTTATAATGAACAGCATAGTTACCTTGCTTTGACTTAACTATGACTGTCACCGATATCTGTGCATGTACTGTCTGATTCAGTCTTCAGATTTTATTATCTCGTTATTACAGTAAATAATACTAAGTTTCAAAACATTTCAGATTATACCCGGAAACAGTTCCTGTCGCTACTCTTGGCAAGTCACCATTGTTCTCTGCTGAAGTCCCAACAAGAGACACAAGCTCCTGTAATGGAATCGATCATCTTGAATATGATTATCAAAAATGTGATGTTTCATGTGATATCTTCAAAGCAGGAAGATACGTATTCTCCGATAAATATGGTAATTGTAGTCATGGGGCAGAGACGTTTCTAGAACCTTTACACCAAAAAGCACAGTAGTTTAAGTACTGTGAGCAAAACAACACAGTGTAGCATGTGTGAGAAAACATTTAGTTCTGCATCAAATTTGAAAAAACATAATTTAGTTCATGAAGGTAAGAAGACACACCAATGTAAAGTTTGTGATAAGAGCTTCACTCAATTGTCAACTTTGAAAACACATACTTTAATTCATGAAGGTAAGAAGCCACACCAATGTACAGTTTGTGATAAGAGCTTTACTCAGTTGTCAAATTTGAAAATACATGCTTTAGTTCATGAAGGTAAGAGGCCACACCAATGTAAAGTTTGTGATAAAACCTTTACTCGGTTGTCACATTTGAAAACGCATAATTTAGTTCATGAAGGTAAGAAGCCACACCAATGTAAAATTTGTGATAAGAGCTTTACTCAGTTGTCACACTTGAAAACACATAATTTAGTTCATGAAGGTAAGAAGCCACACCAATGTAAAGTTTGTAATAGGAGCTTTACTCAGTTGTCAGCTTTGAAAACACATAATTTAGTTCATGAAGGTAAGAAATCACACCAATGTCAAGTTTGTGATAAAGGCTTTACTGATTTGTCACATTTGAAAATGCATACTTTAGTTCATGAAGGTAAGAAGCCACACCAATGTAAACTTTGTCATAAGAGCTTTACTCAGTTGTCACATTTGAATATACATAATTTAGTTCATGAAGGGAAGAAGCCACACCAATGTAAAGTTTGTGATAAGAGGTTTACTCAGTTGTCAACTTTGAAAACACACGGTTTAGTTCATGAGGGTAAGAAGCCACACTAATGTAAAGTACGTGATAAGAGCTTTAGACGGTTGTCACTTTTAAAAATGCATTGTTTAATTCATGAGGGTAACAGCACACAATAATGTGATAAATATTCATTGTCAAGTTTCCAAACCCATAATTTGATTTATGACGGTATGAAGTGGAAATGAATAGAGTATGTTACCAGAGCACTACTTGTCCTGTTTCAAGGAAGCTGTTTTTTTTTTAATTGGAAAGAGGTAGTTTTCGTTAGTTTTGATCTCGGCATTTTGGGTGATGCTATTCATTATCATCATTATTAGTAGTAAGTGTAGAATTATTATTTAGTTCATATTTAATAATTATATTAATTTGTATGTATATAGTAGTTAGAATTACATCGTCAACAATTATGGAAATCTGTCAAAGAATTTTCATCTACATGTCTGACAAAAATTTCAGTTGAATCGCTTTCTAACATTACTACTTCCAAATTAGTATAAGTAGCCACACCTTTCACCAGTACTTGAATGCAGTTACATTATTCGTTGTATTCCTGGCCTTGTTATTTTGACAGCGAACTTAGACCAGTGGTGTGCTTACTATGCACTTAATAGATCTTCCATAGCGTCATTTTCAGATACATTCAGAAAGGTGAGAAGGAAAAGGGATGATTAATAGGATTGTCAATGTAGTTTTCAGGTGTAGCTTTATCTTGAGCTTTTTGCTCACAGCCGATACAAATGTTCCATAGAAGCACTGAGAATAGTTCTCTTTCCAGACGTTCCTTCTGAGTATGATATTTATCAGATATTGCATTTCTGTTGAAAAGAACGATACTGTTACTATTGACAAATCACCTTGAGGGGTAGTTTATTACTCTCGTTTGTTTTGCAAAATATAGTTCATTTCACTCATTCAGTCTCTTGCTTTTGCCCATGAGCTTCCTTCTGGTTGTTGGTTGTTGCTTCTGTTTTGAAGGAAGCATCTTGTAAAAATTGCTGAAAGTAAACACATCCCTTGGTAATAGTTGACACCATCTTGCCAATGATTCACATGTTCCAAAATGAAAGAACACTAGTTGTGATCTAAGGTCTATTTGGTCGTCAGACCAACTGTCAAAGGTAAGCCTGAAAGAATAATTCATTATAATGATGTTAAATATTGAGTTGATATAATACATTTATTGTGTGCTACATGGTAATTTTTAACCATTTGTTGAATACTGTAGGTATAGATACTGTACTGTGTTATCCTTGTGGTCAACCAAAACAAATGTTCCAAAAGACAGGAATATTTGAAAGTGATGTCCTTAGCTTTAGTGTCGTAACAGCTACAGAGAAGAGCAACAGCATCAAAGCTACCCAGTGGTCTGAAAGAACTTGTAAAGGTATATAAACTTTAACAACCAACAGCAGATGAGCTGCCAAAAGCACCATTATCATTGAAAAGGAAATGATGACAGTTGTACAGTAAACACAAGAACAGCAAAGCTGAATATGTAATTGGGAAATGCAACGCTCCTCTCTGTTTGAGTAAACATAGTAACTGTATTATCATTTGTGAAGGTGGCAAGAAAAAGCATGCATTATAATATTAAAAATGGGGTTGATATAATATAAATAAGGTTTTGTTACCATGTTTCTAAATTAACTTTTTCTGGGAGCTACAAATATTTAGAACTGGAGAGTATATTGTGACTTTGCGGTTTCGTAGCATTAAAAGTCTGAGTTGCAGATATTCCAAATTTTCTTTATTTCCATGGATATACACTACGTTCTATTCTTACAGTAGTCGCATTACATCATAAACACAGTCATAGTCTACCAAGGTCGATGACAATAACAAACAGCGTTCTGACTACGTCTGTTTACAACACTCCTGTTACAACATCGTTACAGCTGTTTATGACTGACTCTTAGCGAGTCGTCGCTCCCTTAAGTTCCTCGTTGATAAATTCGAGAGATTTCTGGAACAATCAAGATATCACTAGAATTTTCTAAATGGGAAACTTTATCCAAGCCGGCAAGTCCTTTCTCTCGTGCTATCTTTAACTTCTTATGCAAGCTCTTTATTACCACACTGTCTACCTATCAGTTCCTTTGTGTAAACAAGCTGCGCGAGCCCTTTTTGTATGTATGCTGCCAGTTATAAAAAGGGACTCGTGACAGTATAAAAATCTTACTCGCATTACAGTGCGCATGTGTGTGAGTGTCATGTGCTCACACTCTGAAAATGAAACAAACTTAAAGGCAAAATCAATTGGCAGTATTTCAAAATACATTATTCGATTTCCCATTTTTAATGAAATATTCTTTCCAAGCCATTAGCTCTATTGGACCATTTATTTGCTTTAATAATATAATAAATAACCATAAATGATATCCAGCATCTGTTTTATCAGTTTCAGAAGGTTATTTATTCTGGTTGTTTGGTTCTTCCAGTGTAAACCTGGTGGCAATCTAAACAATTAAATTGATAAATAACAGATTTATTAATATTGGGTATTTTTTCGTTTTAGAGCAGTGTAGCAAACTTTTACTATGATATTTATTTTGAGGAAACGAAGTTATACCAAATAAATAACTTAAAATAAATTATAATAATAATTATTATAATATAATATTACATGTTGGTACCTGAGGTATGAACAAAGAAACAAACAAAAGACACACAAATGCTAAGAATATCTGAGATGAATAAATCTGAATGAAGATAGGTATGATGAATAGGTATTTGCTTATGCATTGACGTTCAATAATTTAATAATTTCTGTATTTTCTTTTTTATGTCCTCCAATGTTAAGTTCTACAGGACGAACGAAATGTATGTAATAATGCTCAAATGAGCCCAAGGCTCCTAGAGTTTAGTTACCTGACATTTGTCTTTCAGGATAAGGTAAACCCCCAGAAAATCCTTATCGAGATATCTCACCCTAACCGAGAATAAAATTCAAGACCACTTGAATATGAGGCAGACACGCTACCATCGACGCAAACAAGGCAGGCATTAATTTCTTTAATCAACATACCAAGATAACATCAAAATACTGTAATACAAGAGAGCGAATGACTTCATTGCCAGCTGCTTAACATTAGATACCAACCAAACAACAATAATTAATTTAATATGTCAATTTTCAAGATGAATCAAATAATTAGCCCAAATATATATATAGTAAACAATCCATTTTTTTAAATATATAATTTTTTTCTTAACTAGCAGATCATAATACTTGTATCAAAATTCAAAGTAGAACCACAAGTTCAAAGTAAAATGCTGGACATTATTTAGCCCTCCCTTGCTCTCGCATGGCTTGCTCTATCTCTGGTTAAGTGACACATTACTACACAAAGAGTGTGACTATATATGTCTGGGGATGCACCTCTCCATATATAATATGCTGAATCAAATACCAACTCCAATCTCTTGTAAATCTACACTAATTTAGACCCAATCTAGGGTTAAATATGAACATTTCAGTTTCTAGTGGTTTCACTGTGGACCAGTATGTCCTGAAAGCATTGAGATAGTCTTTACTTATGTTGAACCTAAAGCACTTGGTATAACACAATGCAATGTTGACAATTGAAATGGAAGATTGCAACATGACATTTTTAAAATTTGTAACATACATCAGTTCAGAGATACATATGACAACATACTATAACCAACAAAGTCAAAATACATAATGTGTAGTAAGAGTAATTGTGTATGGAGTACAGTTTAGCAGTTGACAAATGAGAAACACAATCAGTGCTTTGCTAGAATTATTGACTTTATTTCACTGTTTTCCACAAATCAGACTGTGATGCAAGCCGCATTGATATCATGTCTTTTGCATAACTTGTTTTTGTATTTAGGAACAAGTAAAGTTTTTCAAGGTTAAAGATATATACAGGAGTAAAAAAATTTAAACACAGTTGATGATATTAGCAAACAATGTGGAAATACACATGCCACACCTCTGAGGCAAGAGGACAGTTCAGTGTGTCTCAGCTAGAGTTGATAGATTTCCAAGGGAAGAAAAAGGAGTGACTCAAATTTTAACATTTCTTGTAAACTAAGAAAGATAAATTGGCAAACACATATTATGCTGAATATATAAAGGTTAAATTATGCACATTATTAAGCTTCCAAGTATCTTAGCAGTACATTTAACACTGTGTAGATATTCGTGAGAAAGATGTACATTTAAATTATTCTGTTACAGGATGCGGTCCTTACTACTCCAATAAAATCTTCAAGGTTAAGACTTCTTGACTCTTTTCAATTATAAGCTTTATGTTTACTCTAGCATTTATGTTTTAGTACATGTGTCATGGAGCTCTTAAACTAATACAAATAGATATATTGTAGAACTTGCTCTAAGCAAAATCATATGGGACAAAACAAATTTCCATATTGAACATGTTTCTGTCCCCAAAATACAACAGATTATTTATATTTCATCAATTACCATGCATAATAAATATGCAAACATTTGTAATTATTGCTATACAAAAGAAGTTAATAATTTCTAATGCAGCACTTCAGTCTACATTTAATGCTCCACATTTTAAATAAGTCAGAACCTTCTCTGCATTTTCTTCAGCTTCAGTAAGTGCAAGAGCATTCTTTTGATTATTTACAAAACTCGTTTTGAATCACTTTATGATTGTTACAGCTGTAACTCAATATTGTATTAAAAATTATATTTTTAAGTAAATAAACACCTTAAGCTGCTAAAGTGATCATCAAGAACAGTAAGGAACTACGTCAGTCTTTTCCAAAATTAGTTTTTACAATAATTAGTAAGAATTAATTGAGTGCATTTATAGATATTTACTGGACTGCAATAAGGAATACCTTCAAACATCAAACAGAACCTTCGGAGTTATAACTAAACGTATAAAAAATGACGTAGTTCCTTTCTCCACAAACCAGTTCATGTGAATTCTGTGTGATTTTAATAATGTGCAGAATATAAACTTGAAAGAAGCATAGAGAGCGTGAGCTTATAGCACTAGCACTTGAAAGGGAAAATTTGGAACATGCATCAGTCCATAAGTATGAAAGACAAGATGTCGCTATCAGCGAAGTCAAAATAATATGTATTTATAAGATATTATTACCTGAGTAATTGTGTATGGAGCAAAGGTTAGTGATCGAGAAACCTGTAGCCCAACAGCAAACTGATGCCATGGTTACAGTAGACCATGCAATATGTAGGATAATGCACTTGAATAGCCAAATAGGAACATGAATTCCAACAAAACAAAGATAGAGGTAGCTATTTTTATATCAGACCTGGGAAAACAAGAATTTCTGAGTAACTAGAAGCCCGTTGATATATCTGGCATCCATTGTGTAATCTAAATGGTCCTGGGTGGTGAATACATAGTAGTGATGTTTAATCAAACGACTGTCAACGTAACCTCACTAGAGACACAATGTGGACTGAATGAAGAACCATACGTTGTTTACAAGCTAAGCTTTATGCAACCTTGGAAACAAAGATTTAGCTAAAGAAAGAACTCAAGCCAGATCACTCAATCAAAAATATTAAACATCTGAATGGCAGTTCCTATTAATCCATATTCCCTTCACAATGTTGATATTAACAATATATATAATGTTTTTTCTCGCTCTAGGTTCTTTTCCTGTTTTTAAATTTTCTTACCAAACTAATTTACCATGCTTTATAACGACTAAATTATAAAGGAGGTCAATTAAATCATTTCACAGCCTAGTAACTCACCTTACACATTATATAGTACAAAATGTTGGGCAGACTTGAATTCCAAACAAAGATCAAGCATTTACCATAAAATAAGTTTCTACTTGTAGAAATAGCAGTGCAAGAATTAGCGGATATCGGTTCCTGTATTTTCATAGGTATGGTAACTTTTGTTTGTTCTATATATCGAGATTTAACTGTAAAAAAAAGAAAGAAAAAAAATTAATAAGTTTGTTTGTTCGTGATATACCAGGCATGAGCAAAGCTCTGGTATTATTGTGTACATTACACATTTATGGTGTAATTCTACCTTTAGCATATTGGGAAGAGGTTTCGTAGGTGTAATATTCTATATATGGCATAGTTTGGTGTATTCACTTTGTAATTTGTCTATCAAAGTTAACCTTTCATAAGGCAGGTGAATAAGTTGCAGGATTCCGAAGCGATATCTATTACATAACAGGTAGCAAGATGTTTTAAGTAATGTTTTTAACTTTTATTTCACTTTATTTTTTCTCTGCTTTCTATAATTTCTTCTCCTTTTTTAACTCACGGGCTACATGTACATAATGTGTAAAATGACATGTTACCTTCCATTACTGGTGCCAATAACACTTCGAGGTGTTTGTTCAAGTTACACAAGACCAAAGCTCAGGGAGATTTAACATGTCATACATTTATTGTACATGCATTATGAGTAGTAAAATATCCACCACCTATGGTTTTGATTTTCTTGAAATCTTACTTTATGTGGCAACATTGAAAATTTGTGAATTCCCAACATTTGAAGCATTAACCTCAGGACATACATTGTAGTAGGTCAATAATAATTTAAAGTATTTAAAGTCATAGTTACATTCAATATGCGGTATGTGTTACAAATTTAAATGCTGAAAGGGATATTAAAGGATTCCTCCATATTGCATATAAAGTATGTATTTAAGAAAGATTTAGATCTTTCTTGAAAACTTTACAGTTACCTAAGTTTCAGGCAGCATAGAAGGTTTTGATTTGATTTGATTTATTGATTCATCCATTAAAACATGTACATGTTATAGGACATGTCAAATTAAAAACTAAGTACAATATTTATAATTAAGGTAGCTAACTAAATATTTACAAATTTAAAAATTCATCCACGCTGTAGAAGGTATTGGCTCTAAGGAAGTTTAATAACAATTTCTTAAATTGATGTTGTGATTCAATCTTTTTTATAGATTCAGGTAGCTTATTGTAAAGGTTATTTTAAATGTTAATTCCAAAAGGGTAACATCCTTTCCAGAACAGTTCGAAGCTGTTTGCTGGTCTGTGCACTTTGCTTCCATTCCTCATTCTGTGTTCATGCACAGCAAGCTTTATTGTGAAGTTATTATAATTATCTGTAAGACAGTTTCATGTGCCTCCCTCTATAGCATAGATGTTAGCATATCTGCCTCACTTTCATGGAGCCTTGACTTCAAATCTTGGTAAGGTTGTGTTATCTGAAGATCGATCTTTTATAAAGAAGAAGAATTATTAACATCAACTTCTTAAGTTGATTCTGCTACAAATTTTTTATTTGTGTAATATTTGTTGCTTCACTGTGACCAGCTTCATTTTCTGCCTGCTTTTTGCAGGCTTTTCCCACATCCCGAAAGATGTAACACTAAGTTCCATGAACCCTGGGCGCATTGTCATTTTAAACATTTCATTTATTGTTCAATATTACTTAACATTGAAGGATGTGGGTTGGTTGGTTGCTAATGCTCATGGAGTTGGAGAATTTCCATTTTCCTTCTGGCCTCCCAATAACGTGTGACTAGTTGTGCTGTCGTTTCTCCATCTGTTTTTGTCAGGGCACTACACTGGAGCAGATGATCTCCGTCTATCAATGAGTTTGGATCCCTACACAGTGTGCAGGTCGGGGATTCAAAAACATTAATCCTGTGTAGATGAGCAGCCAAACAATCGTGGCCAGTAGTCAGTCGGAAGATGGCAACAGTACTGCTTCTTGGGTAGTCTGGGATGGGATTTTTGCTTCCTTGTAGAATTTTCCATTGCTTGTTGGTACTTTTTTCTTTGCATTCTTCTTTCCAGAATAAGTTGATACTATTGTTTATATGTAGTTTTGATGTGTGGAATGAGGATTTTTGTTGGCAGCTTTGTTTCATTTGTGTTCCTTTTCTTGCCAAGGAATCTGCTATTTTATTGTAATTCCACAGTGGGATGGAATCCATTGGAAGTGTATTTCTTTTTTACCTTGTAGTATTCGTAATGAACTGTAAATTTCAAGTATTCTATTGTTGTTAGGGTACAGTGAGGATAGGGCTTGAAGTGCTGATTTAGAAGCACTGCTTTAGAGAAAGAGTTCACATGGTTGAAGAGTTGTTTCAGCCAGGTGTTGATTGCTTCTAATTCTCCATCATAGTGGGTTGCTAGTGTGCCCAAACAGATGTAAAAATTGAATATTATACTATGTATTCCTGCTCCAGGATTACTTTCTTTGTCAAATAGGGAGCCATCTGTGTATATGTGTAGCCATGAGTCTTGTGGATAATAAGTTTCAATTGTTTCTAGAGCTAGCATTTTAAGCTTTACTGCACTTACATCCCTTTTTGTCACTATATTTTGCAGACGGTTTACTCTGCTATTTATTTTAGGTCGTGATAGAGGGCAGAATGGAAGCGAGAGATGTTCAATTTTGTTTGTGTCTTCAAGGTTGTATATTCTCTGTAGGTTATAGGCTTTCTGCATAAATCCTTCTTGTGTTTTTAAGGTCCTTTCTCTGCTTTTGTAGTTCTTTCAGTAAGTATTAAAGGGGAGCCTTTGTATTTTTTCATTTAGGAGGAGATTCTGTTTTTCCATTTCATATTTAATTGGCAAGTTATTTGTAGCAATTTGCATTGCAGTAATTGGTGTTGATTTGACTGCTCCCATTATTAGTCTGAGTGCTGGTTCTGTAATGTTTCAAGTTGTGATAGTTTGCTTTGACTTGCTGTAAGTATCACCTCGCTTCCATACAGGAGTGCTGGTTTGATGTAACTTTAATAGGTGGTGTTGAGTGTATTGACAGAGGACCCTCATTTGCTGCCAGCTAGTCTTTTGAGTGTTATTAATCTCTGAGTGGTCTTTTCTATGGTTTCATTAATGTGGATTTTCCAAGATAATTTAGAATTGACTGTTATGCATAGATATTTGTAATTTTCTGTTTCTGTTAGTTGCTCACCATTTAGTGTTATTTTGATAAGCAGTTTTGTGTGCCAAAGTGTGAACACTTGGTATCTTGTTTTGGATAAGTTCACAGTCATTTCGTTATCTGAACAGCAGTTATATAGTTCTTCCAATACCTTGTTCATCTGTTGTGGTAGCTTATTCCGTTCTTTGTTACTAACTGATGTCCAGATTATTGAAGGATGTTAAAAAAAAGGAAAATATGTATTCACCAGGAAGGGTAAGCACTGTTGTGTTTCAGATAAGGGACTGCAGGAATAATGGGGCCCAATACCAGAAATAATTGATGTGGCTCTATTTTGTATTACAAACATTTGCTTCTACACTGGATTGCCCTAGAAGATAATTGTTAATCACAATAGTAAGTGAAAGTAGGCTGCTATACTGTTCTTAAGGCATTTTGGTTAAGTAAATGTTTTAAATTTTTGATACAATGCAAACCAAGCTAAGCTTTGGTTGCATGACCTTCATTTTTCTCCTAATGAGCTCATTTATTTATTTGGAGCCCAAGAACTGTTTTAACAAGTTCTTTAAGTATGGTTGTTATATCCATTTGTTGAATCCAGTCCCAAATATTGCTTTGTTTTAAATACAATGAAGCTTTTTGAATCATAGTTTAATAATAGCTTACTTATAAATATTAAAAGCAGAAGCATTATTAACAGTGAAGTATTCTTCATTTTTGAGTTTTATTTATGAGTCACTATGTTTACACTCAAACTTCACTTACTTGTTGTTGTATAATTGAAACGTTTTCAAGATCATTAGATCTCATCATCAGCTGTTTGGTGACTAAATGAACATTCTTCTTCCTCCACTTCTATGGTGCTCCGATCCCTCTGCCATCTGGTGTTAGGGGCACTAAGTTTTAATACTTCATTTAATGCCGGGATTTCAAAATTTATAACTTTATCACAGTTTTTGGTTATGAATATTGTTTCCCAAATATCCAATTCTATGGGTGTTCTTAAAGATTTTAACAGTTTTATGTTATGGCCAATCTTTAAGTACACCCATAGAATTGGATACTTGGGAACAAATATTCATAACCAAAAACCGTGATAAAGTAATCAGTTTTGAAATCCCAGCATAAAAAGAAGTCTTAAAACTTAGTTCCCCTAACACCAGATGGCAGAGGGATCGGAGCACCGTAGTAGTGGAGGAAGAAGAATGTTCATTTAGTCACCAAACAGCTGAGGATGAGATCGAATGATCTTGAAAATGTTTCAATTCTACAACAAGTAAGTGAAGTTTGAGTGTAAACATAGTGACTCATAAATAAAACTCAAAAATAGCTTATTTGCTAGAAATTAAATGTTTATTTGTGTGTGTCCAATCATCATTATTTGATAGAAAAACAGTTCTTCTGGTTAAATTAAATTTAAAGGGAGTCGATTAATGACATTGAACAACACACACTTTTAAATTTCCCAGAACATGTTTCAGAGGCTACTTTGCTCCATTATCAACTGGACATCGACCTTTAAATTGGCTTTAAACTGACAATGTCCGGCAAAAATGGAGGGCAATAACCTGTAAAACATGTTCCGGGAAATTTAAAAAGCAAGTGTTCTTTAGTGTCATTAATCGACTCCCTTTAAATTTAATTTATTACAACAACACTGTTTTCAACACTTCCATGAATGGAATTATATTCTTCTGGTTCTTAGTATTTAAAGTATAGATTTTGATATTTAGATTTCTAATATTGGTATATTTCTATATTTTGGTTTGGATTCACGATGTAATTTTACTTTTCTCAGGTCGTGGTCTCAAATTGAGATGGAGAAACTTGGCAGTGTTTAAAAATAGTTATAATTCCAATATTTCTTTGCACATGTTTTTAATATTTACCAAGTACATATAAAATACAGTATTAACACTTTTACATAAAACTTAACACTTTTACATAAAACTAACAGATACTATTTTTAAGATGAACTAATAACTTAAAACTTTTACTATCATGCAAGAACACATCTTAACATCTTGCATCAACTCAGAATGACGCTTTCCTTTTTCAAAATCAAAATAATTGATTTTGCCATCACTATAGTAATTAAACATTTTCTTATTGGCCACTTCATGCTTAACGACCAATAAAATCATTTTGTTTATTTAATAGATTTTAGAATTACCTATTAAAAACTAATTTATACAATTAACATTCAAATATTATTCCAAATACAACATACTTAAAAAAATTAGCATTATTGATTCTCTCGCCTTCATAACTCTATCACACTTTTTCTTTCACCCGTTATTTAATCTCGTTCACTTTACTTCCAACAACTTATGATGATTTCTTTTTAAATATTTTTAAAATAAATTTACAATAACAAACAAAAATAATAACAATATTTTGATGTTTGAAATTAAAACAACTGTTTCAAATGCCTCTCTTCAAAGTATATGGAAAATTTTAATTATATATCAGATCAACAATTGCTTTTGATATATTTTGAAGATTATCCCTTTGATAATGCTTCACTTTCTTAAACTATCAACAATAATCAACAATGAAGTAAACACTATACAATAGTGAACAAAACAAAAATAAGTGATTGATTTTTAAACTATTTAACATATATTATTTACAAGAAAGTCTCCTTGTGTGTGATTCATCCACCTTATTTAATTTTCCAAGTTGTCCGTTATCAAATGTGTTATTCGCTATATTATTATGATGCATTTTGGTGAGCTTTGAGCTGTTTGCATGATGTTTTTGTTCTGTTGGCTAACCTGTTTTTCTCTTCAAACATGATTTTGTGAGATTATGTTTCCATAAACACACCTGCTGTTATATTCTATTTATTCTTTTGTTTGAATTTAGTCCTCTCCCCTGAATTATTTAAATAAAATATTTACAATGTTTTTATTGTTATTGATATTGTGTCATGAATTCAGTCTTTAGATCAGTCTGTTTTTCGCATGTGTCGTTATCATGACACTGTCTTGAGGTTAAGTTTGTATTGTGATCATTTCTTTGTCCGAAATTTAGAACATTTATTTCATCTTGTGTGTTGTTCATGCGACCAGTATGATCTGGATCATTCGTAAGTATTTGTGGGGACACATTCTGTGTATATATGTTGAAATTGACATCATCAGGTCGATTATTTGAATCTACAAGATATATTTTCTGATAACCATCAACAGTATTACATTCATTATTTGGTAAGTCTACATCTGTTTCATATACCCAATTACATTTTGAGTTTCTCTTACCTTATTTGTCTGTGATAATGTGTTAACATCAGTTACCCTTCCTATACTTTCTTACTATTCTCTTATTCCTTATTCATTTGTGAGACTATTTCAACCTTACTCTCACTTTTATTCTGACATATTTTGTTGTTGTGATTTACGTCCTCCAACGTTAAGTCATATCGGATGATGATTGGAATTGGTGAAATGATTTTGAAATGAGCCCAGTATCCATAGAGCTTACAGTTGCCTGTCATTTGTCTTTTAGGATAAGAGAGAACCTCCAACATTAAGTCATATCGGACGATGATTGGAATCGGTGAAATTATGCTCATATAAGCCCAGTATCCACAGAGCTTAGAGTTACCTGCCATACGTCTTTCAGGATAAAGGAAAACCCTGGAAAAAAGCTTATCCAGGTAACTCATCCTGACCAAGATTCAAACTCGAGACCTCTTGAACGTGAGGCGGACACGCTACCATCTATGCTACTGAGGTGGGCCTGCACTTTTTGTTAGTATTTACCTATCTCTCCTACATTCTTTATCACTTGACTGTAATTCATGTGTCATGTTATTTGCACCGTTTATGTGTGGTACAATTTGTATTGAACCATTTGTAGACACCTCTAATGGCTGTGTTAACCTTGCATTGAAATTACCTATACTCTGTCTGTGCTAAATCATTATCTCATTAGCTTTACCGATTTCACCTTCACTTTGATCAATTATTTCCATAATACTCACCATTTTTTAACAATGTTTTTATTTTTCAATAACATAAATCTGGAATGAGTACAGCCAGATTTAATAATTCAATGCCATAGCCGGGATTTGAACCACAGATCTTCTACTCTCCATGCGATTGCTCCAACCTACTGAACTGCTATGGCCAACATGCCATATATATGCCATTTGATATGCCAACATATCAAAAAATACCACTCTCACACCACTTAAAAACACAAATTAGCAATATAGAAAATTCACCTACCATCCATCGGCTTTTAGAAAATTTGAACGAATCTTCAAAATACTAAACATAAAACTAGCACTCCAAAACAAATTCAGTCTGGGGAACCTGCTAAATAAACCACTAAAAAATTCAATCCCCAACAATTTGAAATCAGGAATTTATCAGATAAATTGCGAAACCTGTGAAAAAAGCTACATAGGAAACACTAAGAGAAACCTGTTAGCCAGGCAGAAAGAACAGCAGAGGAACATTAAGTTGAAAAAAAAAACAGAAAAATCTGCAGTGTATCACCATTTTTGGACAGAAAACCACAACATTAAACTATTAAAATCTTTAAGTACACCCATAGAATTGGATATTTGGGAAAAAATATTCATAACCAAAAACCGTGATAAAGTTATCAATTTTGAAATCCCGGCATTAAATGAAGTATTAAAACTTAGTGCCCCTAACACCAGATGGCAGAGTGATCAGAGCTCCGTAGTAGTGGAAGAAGAGGAATGTTCATTTAGTCACCAAACAGCTGAGGATGGGATCGAATGATCTTGAAAACGTTTCAATTATACAAGTGAAGTTTGAGTGTAAACATAGTGACTCATAAATCAAACTCAAAATTACTTACTCTTCCCTTCATATTTATTTTGCGAAGAATACTTTTTTTACATAACAGGAATACAACCTCCACTAATTCCTCTATCCACACATATGAAACAAGGAGGAAGAATAACTATAGAGTTAAAGGTCACAGGCTAAATCTTATTGAACATAAGCTCCAATACTTTGGTCCAAAACTACTCAATAAGCTTCCGGAAAGCCTAAAAGATACTGTGTCAGCTGCTACATTTAAGTCTAAACTGACTAAACTCTTGTTAAGCAGAGCCTACTATAGTATAGATGAATATTTTAATGACAACTTCAAATGATTTTCAATAGATGTTTTGTATATATATATGTGTGTGTGTGTGTGTGTGTGTGTGTGTGTGTGTGTGTGTGTGTGTGTGTGTGTGTGTGTGTGAGAGAGAGAGAGAGAGAGAGAGGCTGAATGACAATTTTTGACGTTTGTAAAACATTATTAATTATTAATTTATAGATGAGTCGTATTTATTACACATCTGCTTCACTTACGTACCTATTTTGAGGACATGTTTTGCAAATCATCGTTTGCATCTTCGGCTCTTATGCGACTAAAGCTTGATCCAGTGGTGTGGGTAATTCTGGAGTTGCTGATAATTATTTTGCTTCACTGGGGTGTTCCAATACAGTTAAATCTTGATACAATATAAAATGTCTGTATTATGTTATACTGAACAATAAATTGATTGATGTATTGTTAGCACCTACCTTAAACAGTAAAGTAACAAATAATAATAAAAGTAAAATTACAGCGGTCGTGTCATGACTGAGAGGTTAGACCTTGGCTTTCACCTACATGGCCCGGGTTCGATCCTAGGCAACCACAAAGTCGGATTTCAGGTGGACAACATGGCACTGGTGTGGGTTTCCTCCCAGTCCCTCCGGTTCCCCCACCATCATTCCAACAATTGCTCCATCATTCATTCATTCATCCCAGGCGTTGGGCCGACGCTCCATCCCTAATGTCATCTATCAGGTCAATATGCTTCAGTTCTCTCGCAATGAGAAAACCCAAGCAACTTCTAACACCAGCATTCGTGAGCAAGGCAGACATAAAAAGAATTACAGCATGAATAATCAGTGATCAGCACATCAATAAATTTAAATTAGTGCTAAAATATGACATAATGGCTTATGTCTGTACCAAGACTCACATAACTGACAAATTTGATGAATTTCTAAATTAAACTCTATTATGGAAATAGTATAATAGTAGGAAATAAAGTTAATTATCAGATAAAACAGTCCCACTAACATAATTTCTTGGTCTAGGAAGCATTTCTCAATAAAACAAAACTAATGAAAGTCATGATGTTAAAGCTTAATTCTAAGTACTGTGTATTAGGCTATGTAAAGAATCCGCTTAACCATAATGTCTTAAGACCAGCATATTTTGTGTAGTTTCTGTTGTTATATAGAATTATCTTCAAGGCTAATTTAGTTTAAAGCAAACAACTCTATTACAAGGGCCATAGTTATTATTTGTAGTACATGTACCCTTGTTTAAGTTTTAATGTTTATGTTGAATACATATATTCTCTGTTATAGTCTTTGCAAAAGTTAAAGGAGGCAGGCCGTTCTGTAGACTCCAGCAAATCCTAAGCTTGCTCCTCCTACCAGGGCTGCCAAATGTGGTACACACATTTCATGTGCTTGAACTGAGGACATTCTCATTAATTACGTTTAGATATTAATATTTATGACAGATCTGATCTCATAATATGAAAGAATTTTATTTTCTGATCATGACCGTATGAAAATCCAATCTCTACAATACTTAAAACAGGAGCGATGCACGTTTTATCTTTCATATGGTTATAGTTAACCAACATCCATTCACTCAACACAGATAAGCCTGAAAAATAACAACTTTCCTTCCTGATAACACTTAACTTGAGCATAAATAAACAATACACTTTCTGCATGTAGGTTGACACATACCCATTTAATGTTCAGATCATTTTCAGAGTAGAGGTTCATTAGTTTGTTACAGTGAAGGGCATGGTTAAGTCGTGAGTTGAATTCAAGCTGAAACATTGCTAATATTACATTAAATTATTATTATTATACACATATATTTTCTCCAGTGATTGTGATCCAAATGTATGAATTTGTCCCTCGAAGCTGGAAAAAGTGATTTTTCAATTAACAAACATCAGAAGAATTAAATTTAATATGAGCAAGTTTTGGTGAAAGCTTTCCAATCCAGAATATAGAGCAGCTGTAGAATTTTCAAAAGCCCAGCAATTAATTGTAGAAGCTAGTGATGTAGGAAGTTTACACATAGTGTCCTTAATTTGTAGTGAAGCAGCTTCATTCTTAGAAAAAAGGAGCACGGCTGTGTTTCAATCTCTGGGAAAGACCCACGAAGTTGGAAAGTGAGTTACTGGATTGGAAACAGTGCTTGCTGTTCCACTGCAGTGATGTGTGTCAAGGTCAAGGTGTTAATGATTTAGGAACATTTAATGTGTCGTTTAATTACGGGAAAAACAGGCTGAACCTTTGCTGGAATGTAAAACGAATTATGTGCAGCACCTCTACTGGTAAACCCACTACACTTGGCAACAGCGCTCTGCTTGAGCATTGGCCAGCATTCACAGGCCTTTAACTTTTGTGAGTGGTATAAGCTACCTTCCTGCTCTGCATCAATACAGCAAGACAAATGCAGGCAATATGCACGGACTGGCAAATATCTTACAACTGTTCCGAAAAGTATATTACTCTTCTGCAATAAAAATTCATACTAACCTTCCAGTCTACATGAAAGAATTTAGTAATCCTGAACAATATAAAATTTTCAAGAAAGGTTTTAGGTCATTCTTATATACTCACTCCCTATATTATATTGAGATATTTATTAATGTCCCGTCCAGCAGGTACATTTCCAAAACTTAATTCTGACTGCATGAAATGGTAATTTGCATTTATCTTGACCTACTATAATGCATGTTCTGAGGTTAATGACGTTCACCATGGTCTAGGGTTAACATGCTAGATTCTGGTGCAAACCTACAAGTACATAATAGACTTAGTCACATGTAAAAATTATTAGCATGACTTCCTTCGGAAGAGAAGTAAAGCCATTGGTCTACTTTTGTAGATTTACAGATACAAAACAACCTCAAGCATGATAACAATGCTCCTAAGCAAAATTAAGAAGTCTTTCACGCCCAATATAGAATGAGATGCTGAGAACCAAAGCAGTTCAAGAGCATCCATAAATAATACTCAATCTCAATTTCCATTTCTGAGATTAATGTTTGAAATGGTGATGGTTCAGGAATGTTCATTGATAATGCATAATGTAAGATACAAAAACAATAAAGCTACTAGTCTACTAGTATTATAATGCATGTGCCATGACGTATGACGTGTTGAATGGAACATTTTGAAAAATGCTTATATTGATTTCCAGTTTAGATGCATCCATCTATAAATGTGTTGAGTTGAATTTGTTCACTTACAATTTGAATTACTATGTAGATTATATCTCAATTTTAAACTTTACCTCGGCATTTGCTATACCATCTCTATAGATTTAATTTGATTGATAGATGTGCTCATTCTTTGTGCAAGGCCTCAATAGAGAAGGCGGTACTATTTACGCTACAGAAACATTCCAACATCTATGCTCCAAATTGAAAATATCCTTGAATTAGACAGATACCATCGCATAAACTATGGGATATAATTATTAATTTATAGATGAGTCGTATTTATTACACATCGGCTTCACTTACGTACCTATTTTGAGGACATGTTTCGCAAACCATCGTTTGCATCGTCGATAAGAGCTGACAATGCAAACAATGGTTTGCAAAACATGTCCTCAAAATAGGTACGTAAGTGAAGCTGATGTGTAATAAATATGACTCATCTATAAATTAATAATTATTTTGCTTCACTGTGGTGTTCCAATACAGTTAAATCTCGATATATGGGGTATAACTCAATGACAGGCATCATTTTAGTTAGTAAATTGGGCATAGATTTCAGATCTACAACAATGCAAAGAGCTATAGTTAGATCTTATAAAAATAAAAAGAGACATTCCACACAAAAAATTCTTTACATTCAATACTGCAATGTCACTTCTTTGAGCAGCATATCCTGCACTGTTATTTTACCTAACTGTAACGAGGTGATAATGAGTAACCTGATAAAATGTGTGGAGAAACTTTCTTTTGTGTGACGAGAGAATATATTCTAAGTCCCAAGGTGCAGGTATAGCCATGCATAAGCAGACAACCTGCAGGTTCTCACACTGCAGCCAACATAAGAAAGATGTCTAACACTTGTAGCCAACTGCTGCCAAAATGCTCCAGACATTTATCCAACAATGGTGCAGAAACACACATGGATGCAATTAGCACAGGTCAGTTTTGGAAAATACTTACCCTGTTTCCTCTCAGTTCATGTTTATAAAAGTAGGTTTGCAGAAGTACTTATTGTACTGCTAGAAGTGAACGCTGTTTGTTCTGTGCATTCTTCAAATATTTAAGATTCATTCAGTAGGTACATTGTTCAAAATCGGGAAATGGCTCCACAAATCACTAAAATGGACTTGTCCTTTTATTTTATTATTCAACGTGGGTCTGCTGAGGACGTGGATGTTGTGTTCGGAATGCAATGGCGCACTTAGTGTAATTAGCTGGTTAGTGTAAATTAGGGACAATTGTGTGTCTTAGTGTAATTAGTTAGCTAGGTAGTGCACTTTAGATATTTTGTAGTTAGTTTGCTAGATAGTGTCATATAGGGGCAAATAACACTGTTGGCAGCATTAAGTTCAGTGGAGAAACAAGGATAACTTGGCTGCACTGAATACTACAATATAGCTACATATGCAGTAAGTAAATAAATAAACAATTAAATTATGACTTCAGTAACATTAATAGAATGCCCTCCAGCACGAAATTACAATAAAAAGTAAACAAATCATATTGATAATCATAGCTGCATAAAAAGTGAAGGGGACTTCAAAAAAATCGCTGTGTCACATATTAGAAAGAAGAGCCAAATGCGTTAATTGTATAGAGCTACATAGTATAAGAAGAAGAAGTAAACAAAAAGCAAAAGGATAAGAAAGAATATTTGGTCTGTATATATTTACAGTTGGCAATATATTGATAGTTTAAGGTTGACACATTTAGCATCAACTACCTATGTCAGGGCCTTGCTGCTGCTAGCAGAAACCTAACCACTTACATAAAGCCATAGATGAAGTTGTCTCAACTCTCTCCATGTAAACCAGAACCATTACAATGAATATGTTTGGTGATGGAGCTCTCCATGTATAATATGCCTCAGAAAACAAGATTTTCCACATCTATTAACTTTGGTACTTTAACTAGAAACGTGTAGATACGAGAGGAGTTGTACCTGAACTCCAGGGGTGTAATCAGTATGACCCTGCCCATTACCAACCTAACTGGATGCCCAACGCTACATTAGAAAGAAAAATTTTACTTTAAAAACTGAAACATGCACATGTCAAAATTATGATCAGAAGAAACTTAGGCAAAGATGCATTAAGACGGCGTAAGAGTATAGTGTTCCTGACGTCATAGCTCGAGCGTTGCTAACTTCTACAGCATGACATCACAGAAATTACCAATATTACGTAAGCAAACCAGCGATACTGTAACATGCAAGGAAACTGACTTAACCCTTTCACCGATATGGACGTCATATGACGTCCAAGTTAAAGTGCCCCAAACCGATATGGACGTGTATAGACGTCCTGCGCATACATGCATTTAATACTCAGTTAACGCCAATTATTTTAATCTTGCTGTTTTACAATCAATTTAAATTAGTTCTATAAGGAATGTAAACGTATCCTTAAAGGTTTCTTTTTGAATTGTACACCTCCAAACCTGGATAAACACCCAAGGGCACATCTGCAGATTCACACCAAATAATATTGGTTTCCTTGCGAACTTCTTTTTCGCAACACACTACACATTTTCGAAATGGTTACAAATTTTTTGGGTGTGGGTGGTATACTTTTAGGAAAGTGTTTTCTCTCAAGTATGAGGGATGATGTGGTGAATTTTGCGACCCCCTAGTATAAAGAGGCCTCTGAGTATTATAATGCTCAATTAGGTTACGAGCTCTTTTTACGCGCAAGTACAGGTAGATGAATGTCTTTTACAGCTCTGAAAATTACTAAACAACTGTGCAGAGTTACATCCAGTGGTATAAAAATACTTTTTTTTACCATTTAACTGTTTTCCGTAAAGAGGGATAGCTGGTAATAGCTGATCCGTATCACCCATATTTGACCCGCCATTTCCCCAAACAATGGAGTAGCTAACATGCCAGCTGTAGACCAGTACACGTCACTGCTACGTATGTCCTAAAGATCTCCTTCATAATCGTACAACAAATCTTCCAGATTTTCTACAGTAATATCAGAAGCCTGTACACATCATACCCAAGCTAATTTATTTGCTACATTACCGGGATAAGCCATGGTAAACATTGAAATTTAACAATTTCAAATGTGCCGTTCATTGAGCTCTTGATAGCTATAAGAAATCACTTTGAACACAAAGAGAGTAAAAATAACTGAAATACAGAGCGAAAACTGCTGCATAAGGCTACTAGAAACCTTGGTTGAGAAACACTGTAATAACAGATGCTGACAGAGTTTTCATTCCAGTGTGTGAGTGTGTGACGCAACATATTCTCGTCATATTATCGCTTGGCATAGCATAAATAAACTAAACTTGAACCTGAGAAGACGCTTGCGTAGCTATACATACATACTATGGCTCGTATACACGAAACAAAATGATTCACATATTAGGCGCGTTCGGCACAAAGAATGGCTTTTGCTACAGTGAAACAAAGTAGTGAAATTTCAACAATTTATTAATGTAGTCTCTACTTTATTGTTACTGTATATTTATACTGCCTTTAATGAGCTTTAAACCAGTTTTTGTTTCGTTTAAATAACTTAATAAATACGGAAGATACGGAATTGTATTTATGATGCATTTTTACAGCATTTAACAATTTAAATGTCCTGTTCTGTTTATTGGGTATCCGTTTCCGGCCCCTGAAGGGTTTAAATGGCCATCGGCGAAGCGGTTAATGAAAATATGACACTGCCACTGAATCATTGCCATAGTTGTGATTCTTCTTTTTCTTGTTTATCATAATCATCATCTTCATCATCATGATTTTTTTATGTATTATTATTTTAGTTTTATTATTATTTGCAGATGATGTAGTCTTATGGAATTGTACACAAAAAAATCAAAGCCAACACTTAATAAATATAGCACAGCAGTCCTTGATGACATTAAAGAACAGAACATCTATAATTTAATGAAACTACACAGAAAAAAATTATCAAATATTTACATTAAGGAAGAAACTCTTAAATATTTCCCTTGAACTAGAAGGAAAAATTCTCACAGAAACATGCAACGTTAAATACTTGGGTATCTTTTTGATACAAAATTAACATGGAAAAGACCATTGATAACACTAGTCAGCCAACTTTTGTCTGCCACATAAACAAAAATAGGTCACTTCAACTAAATTGACCTTCTCAATGCGAAAATGACAGTAAAACTTATGTAACACGTAATGTTTTTGAGTGACAGAGCTGTTGTTACAAAAACAAGAAAATATTTTCCTTTGTTAGCATATGATTCTAATAACTTGATGAATATACATTGAACAGTACTCATCCTGTGCTAGAAATGCTTTGGTTTCACATAGAGGATAACACAAAGTTGTTGCTGTCATCGTCTTCAAATGCTAGGCTTTGGCAATGAAGCCATTAGCTCTCTTGCTCTGCAATATTTCTGTGTAGCGGATCCGGCAAGTAGGACTTCACAGATTACAAGATGTTCTTCAGTTATTTCCTCTTCTTTGTTGCACAGAGGACAATTTGGACTTGTATAAATTCCTATTCTGTGTAAGTGTTTGGCCAAATAATCATGTTTTGTAAGTAATCTAAAATTTGCTACTGCAGCTTTATGTGGGATTTCTAAATTAATTTCTGTATTTTTAATTAAAATCTTCCATTTTTTAACTTTGGCTTTGTTAGATATTGATTGGTTTTGTTTGTTTATATATTTGCTTTTTATTAATCTTTTTATGGATGTAAAGGATAAGTTTTTAGTTTTGTTCTGAATTAAATTTGCACCTTTTTTGGCAAGAAACTGAGTTGATTCATTTCCAGCAATTCCACAATGTGCAGGTATTCACTGTAATTTAATTATTTTCTGTAGTTTTTTAAGTTATTGGATCACTTTGTGACATTCTTTAATTTGGATTGACCTCATTTTATATGAACTTATTGCACATAATGCTGCTTTAGAATCAGAAAGTATGACACCATTTTTTAATTTATCTATTCTGTATAGAAGGTGCTGGAGGGAAATATGAATAGCCATTATTTCTGCATCAAAATTTGTTGTGTGGTATCCTGCTGGTTGATAAAATAAGAATAGTGCACACTTAATTCCTGCTCCTGAGTTGCTGTCCAAGTTAGATCCATCTGTGTAGATATGTAACCATTCTTCAGCTGGGTATCTATTGTTCACAGTTTCTAATGCTAATGCTTTTAGTACAGGTTTGAAAGTTTCATGCTTTGTAACTATTTCTTCTAAATCTAACTGAGTATTAATTGGTTCAAAAGTCAGTGGGTTTTCTTTTATTAAAATGTTTTCTTTAGAATTAGGAATATTCAGATCTGTTTTTAATTCCGTAACTTTGTGTACGAAACTTGTTTGTGCTTTCATCTTGATTGATTGTAGTAATCTTTTCTCCCAGTTTTTTTTTTTTTTTTTTTTTTTCAACTGCAAGCTTATTTAGATAACAAAAAGTAAAATAAAATAACACTTCTGCCACAAATGGCCTATTTTTCCTTATTTTTTTAAACAAAATTCTAAGTTTTTACTGAAATTTTAGAACTTGTTTTTGTCTAAGAAACTTGAAAAGTGGGCCAAAAACAAAGCAAAATGACATCAAAATTAAAAGCAAAACAAAAATTGTAATGGTAAATCACTGAAACATGCCGCTAGAATGAAATATATCTTAAATATGAGTTACTTTGAATACTTAAAAGCTTTATTCCCTTCTTTTGTAGCTATGTTACTTATTCTAATTAAAAACTGGCGATAGTCACCCATCATACTGGGATCCCATCTACCCTGGTATCTGTGTTCCATCTTCTGAATATCAGGATAGAATCCTTCAGCTTCTTCTTTACTTAAGCATCCAAGTTCTCGGTGAAAAAATCCAAATGTGAATGGAGAAAGTGAATTTTGAGGGACATCCTACATCTTGGTAAATGTCCAGTTCGTAAATGTCTTGGTAAATGTCCTTAAACCTAAGTTAAGTGTACAATAATACATGTTCAGGTCATTAAAGAAGGCATGTAAAGCCTGTGGTTTTGTCAGTGTCTAGCCTTCTAAAGACACAACATGCTCCAGTTTTGTATGTTTAACGCTTACTAAACAGTTACATTAGTGGTTTTAGAGTAGATGCATTCTGCTTTAATAAAAGTAAGAATTATTAAGTTTTAGCTACACTGATATTTTGGCTACGTTTTCTCATTGCTCGGCTATGCTTTGCGGAATACGATCCTCAGCTGTTTGTTCATTAAGTGTTCTACATCACAACTCGTGAAACTTTCGTGAGCACAACCATGAAACACGCGGAACATTATCATATAAACGTTACCACAATTTTAACCTCTACACGCGATAATTTTGCTCTTCGCGGTTCATTGGAAACAAATATTAAAGTTGACTCTAGCTCTTAACCTCTGAAGAGACACAAACCATAGTCATCGGATACGGAAGTTTGTCCGACATCAATAGTAAAATACTTAATTTCACAATTTATGCTACACGGCAAACCCCTATACATCATACGTGTAACCTACACAAAGTTTCTATATCACTTTGATAGTCCGCAACGTGACAAATTGGAAAGATACATATGTAGGTAACAAAGAACAAGTGCTAATGGTTGCAGAATAAGAACGCAAATGACACGTTACTACTATTATTATACAAAGGAGGACTATACGAACATATTAAAATGGCAAATGAAAGCATAATAATACAAAATCACAAATATAAAGGCATTTAAGCAAATCCTAGTTTTCATTTAGATGCTAATTGAAGGTCTGTACTCTGTGCACAACACCAAGTCCAATGGCCAGACCTCCGTTGTTTTTTGCTTTAGCGATTTTGCAATTATTTTATATTCAGTATTTATTCATACGTTTTAATTCAAGTCAACTTATTAATTCCTGATTAAACTCAGGGTCAGATGTGAATTTGGTACTATAGGAATTCGAAAGAGCAGCGTAACATTTGAATTGCTGAAGTCGTATCAAGTATTCTTATATTTCTTTGTCTCAAAAGAAGCCAGCAGCAAGCGCTGATAGAGACAATTAGAACAGACCTTCTCTAGAGTTGTACAGTTCCACGAGTTGTTTTCGTGTATGTGCATAGTATTGAATTAAAAATAATGTTACACATTACTCCGTAAATCAATATAATACAAAAGCAGCAGTACAAGAAATAAAGCAGAGTCACAGGTATGATCTATCAGTTCTTTTAACCTAATTTGATATAAAATTAACTTTCCATTTGTTACTCTGTAGAATATCAAAGTGATACAAAAGCTCGTATGGTTTATTAGTACATATCACAGTTTAATACCATATTCTCAATTATATGGAATTATTCTGTGGGGGTCCACATCCAAGTCCTCGTGTATATATAAGATGCAAAAAAGAATATTAAAAATAATTGAAAAGGTTCCCTTAAGAACAGAAAGCAAGCCAATATTTCAAGAATTTAACATCTTACCTGTTCAATGTATTTATATTTATGAAGTAGTTTATTTTATACATAGGAATAGATCACTATTTACAAGTAATTCAGATTGTCACACATACAATACAAGGAACAGTAAAAATATACATCTAAATCATCATCGTCTCAGTCTGAGTCTAGATTTCATCTCTCACAAAGGAATCATTCTATATAATAAACTCCCAGCTAAGATAAAAAATCTAAATAATAAAAATTTCAGAAAAGCTGTAAAAAATATCCTAATAAAAATAATGCCACAGACAATAGATGAGTTTTTTAGAAGTAGAATTGAATAATAAAGTAAATATTGCTTTTTTTTTTTGGTAAAAGTTATGTCTATTACAGTCTAGTTTTTGGAAGTGTAATACATTAAAAATTGTGTGACCTAAGTTGCATTATTCTTAATTACTATTTTATTATTATTCTGTCAATTACTATTGTATTATTTAACTACTATTGTATTGTTTAATTACTAGTGCATTATTAATTACTATTGTATTCATAATGTTATTGCTCAAAAGAATTGTATTATTCCTACGGGCACAAATTTGACGAAGCCATGAATATTGTATGTTCTTACGGTGAATAAAACTTACTTACTTACTTACTGTCCGGCCGTTGTATCTCCGGCTCTGACGTTTACCGACTGTAAAAGGTGGAAGGGGAAACCTAATAGTACCAACATACAGTAATGAGCAATTGAAAACATATCCTCAAAATTATCTTTAGAATGAAAATATAGGACTATATTAACTTTAAAACACTGAAATACAATTTACAATTTCATCATAATGCAAGATATTTATTACAACACCACTCTATTCGAATATTTCTTTCACACCTTTCACACACACAAACTGCATCTGTAGGTAGTACTGGAAGTCTCTACATCCGGTGTCGTGGTCAGGAAGTTAAAACTCTGCTAGCGCCAATCAGCATTGTCGCTGGTAGGCGTGGCTCCCGAAGCCAACACCGTGTTACCAGCTTAAATTTGTTTGAGCCACGTGGCCTAATAGCGGCTTGCGCTGGTGAACTTTCTTTGGCATATTTTTCGTGCGTGAATTCCGATGTTTAGTGTTCGTAAGTCCTATTATTATCGCTATTATAATAATATGGCTACTGGTTCGTGAAATATGCAAATACATGAAATATTTAAAATACGCATTGTTCCTCTGCTTGAAATTCCCGCTAAAGAACTGGCAACAGCCTGCTTCCCCCTCTCGAGAAATGTCAGAGCCGGAGATAGAACGGCCGAGGTATACATGGTAAAAATTTAAGACGCATAGGGCGCTCCTCTTGAACCTTTCCATGCCAGATATGCGAACTAACCAACATGTCGTCGGTAATGCAGTAAGCTTACATTTCGACCGAGCTATGTTACATGCACCTCCCCCCCCCTTCAATTACGTGTTCAGCGACTGATTGAACCCAACATCTTTCGAAGCCTAACCTCATGCACTAATGAATAATGTACGGCACAAATTCATTTCACATATTGGCATATTACGCGCCAAATATGCTGAGTAAATGTGCGTAAATTATTCATAACTGTGCGAGATGTGACTTCGAAAGAAGTTGATTAATTAAATTTGGAAAAAAGGTCTCAGAAGCCACTTCCAACTTGATGTTCCTCCTGTTGTCACTAAGCATTAAAGCTTTTATATTCATGTAATAAATGTATGTCTTTAAGAAACAATTGCAACTTTGACAGTGAGATTACTCAAGATGCTGTCGAGGTTCTACCTGTACTTCCTTTCCCGGAAGTGTGAATTCCAAAGCTTGTTACTTGATAATTACAAGAAAACCTGAGACTTAATGCATTCTGCAGGTACAGGAAAACAGGAAAGGATATCACAAGGTTATGAGTAATGCAATTTCTTTGTACACAGAATAATGAAAAATTCCCTGGTAGGAAAGTGTCAAAAAGAAAAAAACAACAAAAAAACGAAAAACATTACTAAAGAAATGTATATATAAATTATAAGTGAAGATACAAACAATTATGTACAAAAAATAGCACCATCTCTTTAAATAGAAAACAAAGAAAGTTCTGTTAATAGCTTATATTTACTAAGAATTTGAAAAGCTCTATAGTACATCAGTTGCAGCACAAGTTTACAAAAGAATAGTACATGAGGTGTGTCAGTAACAGAAGACATAAATTTAATAAAAGACACTATATACTTCTAATCACTTTGGTTGGACTATCATTCACACATGCAGTATAAATGATTATGATTTGAATGTAGTGTACAGTTCAATGAATCTAAGAAGATATTAAGCACATAAAAACTGTATCATTCATTTAAAATTGTTCTAAGCTTAACTTTGTCTTTGAAACACAGGAATATTACAGTCTTGAATTTGTAAATGCTTTAATGACATGTATAAGCACAATAATAAATGCTGAAAAAATACCATAAACAGTTTTTAAAAATAAATTTTAATGCAAAGTGTATCTTCCAACAGGATAAAATGTCATGTAATTATCTGACTGTGAAGTATGATTTGCTTGATGTGTTCGTACAGCAACTGTTTTGGTAAATGGCTTTTTTTAACTTGGTAAGACTTTAAGCTATATATGTACTATGATGGCAATTAGTGCTCTCTGCATAGTGTAAACCTCTCAGGCTATAACATACAACTGAATGAGTGTCACATAAGTAAATCAATGAAAGGTTATGCTCAGAAATATTACTGTTGTTTGTTGTCTTAATTATGCTGTGAAAGTGCTGGAACTGTCTGAGTTGTTAATAGGTCTAATTAAAATGCTTATACATCTAAGCATTATTTCCTTTGACAATCCATAATTCCTTATCTGTTCAATGGAATGAAACAATAAGTGCATTATGTAGGTGTGGCTATATCTGCTTTTCAAAATTATGTGGCGTTGCATCATAGCATGTAACGGATGTTGGCTCTTAAGCTCAAATACCCAGAGTTTGGCCAAGTAGCTCTGCAATGTATTTGGGATGCTACCAACAGTGTAGATGCTGAAAGATATTTGAGTAAATATAACTTGATTTTGAGTGACTTGAGGACTAAAATGACAGAACAGAAAGTTGAAATATGTTCAGTACCTTCATTCAACAGCATTACTGAATCATAAACTAGGTTAATTTAGTGCATTTTCTTTTTATTGTGTTAGTTTTACATCAGTATGGACTTATCTTTTTTGTATTATGCAATATGCTTTAGTCTGTATCAGATTGTTCTATATTGCTTTAACCTATATTAATGTAAAATAAACTGACACTTTCTGCACTTTTAACTCGTCATTAATAACCCTCCATAAATGTGTTTTAAATTGCATATAAATAATATTAATATTCATCTTTTAACAATTTTAACTCAAATTTCTTCAAAATGCTATAAAATGCTAAATTGCAAATGTATAAATGCTAAATGTAAAAATCAAAATGCTAAATATCCACCACCCCTACCTATTGTTTTTCATGAAGCTTTACTAATTTGAGATCAGCCATTCTCTGTCTAAGTCCTAGCTGCAGCTGACATTGTACATATTTTAAGAGTAGGTGGAATACTGGAAATAAAAATAAAAATGACATATAATGATGACGATGACACAATGATTTTAATGGTTTCTTGCAGTGCACAACTGCACTTAAAACTTGTTAAAGCTGTTCAATCAATTCTAATTTAAATTCAAATTCTGATTCAAATCAATTCTAATCCCACAAGATCGCTTCTAAGATGGCTATTCGGGTACATAATTTGATGTAGTGTGTACAATATTACATTGTGATTAGTGAATTAAACAAGATAAGAACAAATTGAATTTATGGAATCTCAGATCATATTTTTAATTGCTGTTAAAAACAATGAAATTCTTTATCAATGATGTAGTTATACATTCATGAGTAAGGTTAAGAGAACCTAATTCTTCAAAATATCATTGCAATTTAAAGAAAAATTCTATAAAACTTCATATCCAGGCATCTTACCGGAAGATTTTAATTTAAGCCCCAGATTATATGTAAACACAGATAATGCCAATTATAAACAAAGAAATTCTACGGAAATCAAAGGGAATTGAATTCTGTACAAATCCACAGCCACAGTTTTGGTATATCTGAAAATTCACATACTTGGGTTAGAATGACACAGCAAGGCATGTAATACACACAGCAAACACAGTATATCATTATCAAAAACAGATGCTGCCACCAAACATTGCAAATACATCTTTATAAGCAATTCATTTAATTTAGATTACTTAATCCACTACTGTGACTGAAATGCACAAATGTTTCATACAAAAGGTAGTCTGAGATGGAAGAATGTTTTTGAAAATCTTCATGTATAAGTTTGTTGTACACATGTTAATACAAAAAGCATGAGAATTAAAGATATGTAACAACATGCAATGAGATATGTCTATAAAGCTAACAATCAATTAACTTTAAAGAGAGTCGATTAAAGACACTAGACAACACTTACTTTTAAATTTTTCCGGAACTAGTTTCAGAGGCTTTGCCTCTATCATCGGCCGGCTCTCGACTGGTTCTCGTTGATGTAGCTGACGATACCTTGTCACAGGTCTCCTCTGGTGGCGGCTCAAGGAACTTGCTGAACAAATCCTTCAGTGTTGTCTAGTGTCTTTAATCGACTCTCTTTAAAGTTAATTTATCATAACAACACTGTTTTCAACACTTCCAAGAAACTAATTGTAACAATCAATTGTTTAAGTATTTCTGTCTTTGATGACAGCTAATTATATGGATATTAAACCTACCCCTAAAAAAAGCTTAAATACTGAAGAAATCACATAATAATATTCATGGTGTTTGATTTTGGCTTAATGTTGTTTTATATGAACTCACGCAAATCAAATGAAAATTACAAAATAACTGTAATTTAAGAAAGCTATTTTTCCAGTAACTTAAACTGGAAACTACTTACCTTACATGGACTGTTATATATATATGACTCAAATATTTTAAATTTAAAACTTCTAACACAAAACCAATGAATATATCCAATCAACTGCGTAAAATAACTTCACGTTTTCCTGAAAATTTAGAACATATTGGTCACAACACTCCTCACTGTTTTCGTTAATTTTCCACTGATATTGAAATGAAACTCAAACTTTAAGAAATATCTGATAAGCCACAATAAATTTATGTATAGGTGAGAAAGAAAGCTTTGTTCTACATTAATAATGTTTCTGAAGATCACTGCACATCACCAAAACAATAAACATACAAAATTTCCATCATTCGGCACTTTTGATTTCTGCCATCATATTCCTGGTAGCCTGAGATGATGAGGTACCTAAACGAAGGCAGAAAAACATTGTTTTTGCATTAATAATTAAGTAACAAGGTTAATGAAATTAATGCTTTTTCATGTAAAACATCCTTGATACATTATAAAGTGCTACATAGGCTAAAGAATTTAATTATGAATGAATATGTATGCAGGTACAATTCAGGTTAAGTTAGGATATTAATTTTCGGTATTTAGCTATATGCTAACACCTTACTTACGGATAGGTCTTTGTGAAAGTCCATTCCCTTCATTCTTGCTGCTCGCTTGCCATCACAGGCCTTACAAGTCTTGAAAATTTTACAAATTGATGACCATTTTTCACGCTTAATTTGGCATGGCTTACATGTGGCTTAGATACCATTGGCACCGACAGACTTTAAAGTTGTATAAAGAGAGACCTCTGTTAACACCAACGGATTTTAAAGGTGATGTGCAGCGCTCAATCTGTTGCACGGCCGTTTCAAGAAGCTTAATGTGGAATCAGAGTCTCTATCCCAGTTAACACCCCCTGGTACATATGTTATATAGCGAATGCCTTAAGAGGTACAAGTAGGTCTATTAGGTTATTCTCGCGTGTACTCGCATTCAAAGAACAGGGAAGGGCAGTGGTTCACTACCAGTAATATTTGTCTGGTTTACATGGGAGAGAGTTGAAGCAACTTCATCCATGGTTATATGAAAGTGGTTAGGGTTCTGTTAGTAACAGTAAGGCTGTGATGTAGGTAGCTCATGTTAAATGTGATACTCGTACATTCTCAATATATTGCTAATTGTAATTTCTTTATTCTAAATATATCGAGCAAAAATTTGGTTAGACTGCAGAAAGATGGCATAGACTTTCGGAATGGAATAACGGAAACTAACTGTTGCCAACTGCGGAGTATTGAAAATGTTAAAATATTGAAATTTTGCCAACACATTTTCTTTTTATAAATTAGCAATACTGTAGTGCATAAGGATACTGACAGTGTATAACAATAGAGATGATAAAACAAAAGAGTAGTTTACATAATGAATTATAAATGAATCTAAAATTAATTTATTGTAAATGTTAAAGTATGCTTGAGGCATAGAGAAATGATATCACAAGTGAAAATCAAAGTGAATGTACATTTCTATATAATCTTACTTTTAGTTATCACTAACTTCATCAGAGGAGTTCTTAGTTTTACATTTAAACATTTCAGAAGACGACGTAAAGTCAAAATGCAGTGTTTGTCATTATATAGTGCTTGCTTAAATATAAAAAATACATATTATATAGGAATAATTAATTTTGTGAAGCAATTTAATTAAATTCGAGTGTTTTTCTGTATAAAATCTAGTTGTGTTCAGCACTCAAATTATAAGCAAGAGTTTCATATGACATTTTGACTTTTTTTTTTTTTTTTTTTTTTTTTTGAGATTTTGTTGTTGAGGTTTTTATCTCTAAAGCTCATTTAAAAATTGGTTTCCTTAACCTGGACAAGGAATATACAGGTATCAGGAGAAAAACAAGAAAAACAAAAACACTTTCCTTACATATTATATGGTTAGTTTGCTCATGTAGTGTTCGGATTTTCAGCATAACATGCTTTCACTGTTGGCAGCTCTCCAGTCATGACGTCATACCTGCCATATATCTACATCGTCTTCTGGCAGTTTAACCAGAAATTCTTGCTCCTCTTTTTCTTCTGGTTTGATATTCTTTGTATATTCTGCAACTCTGTACAATTGACATGTTTTACCAGGTTTCTCATTATGATCTCATTGCAGTAAAGTAATATAAAAATGCGTGATCTGCTGCTCAAAGAAATAACAACAATACAGCCACTGCTTCTGTGTAATAAATTGTGCTACCTTTACGTCACATAACACTAGAGCAAGGCATTTTTTGTTTACATGCCAGGTCATGGGAGGGCTTAATATTATCCAGTATTTTATTTTGTACCTATGTTGTATTTACATTTTTTGTACAAGTATTAGTAGTTTATTAAGTAAATGTAATTAGGAAATGTGTTTTACTTAATTGATGGAAATTAATTATTTCTCCATACTAGCCGTATATAGGCTAAGGTCTTTGATAGATAGAGATAACATGCAAAATTCAATGCCATGGCCGGGATTTGAACCACGGATCTCCTGGTTTCCGTCCAGTCGCACTAACCCATTGAGCTACCATGGCCAACGTGCCGTCCTGACATTAAATTCTCCATTTGGCTCATATATTTTCCCAGAATATCACTAGGGGCTCTCACATCTGAGATACACTGTTTGTGGCAACTTATTATCGTAAGTACTTGAGTCCCAGGCTTCATCATTTAACTCTTAATATTTTAGTTAATTGATGGAAATTGACTAAATTATAATTGTAAGTCGCCATGGTAGCTCAATGGATTAGAGCGACTAGACGGAAACTAGGAGATCCGTGGTTCAAATCCCAGCCATGGCATTGAATTTTTCATGTTGACTCTATCTATCAAAGACCTTAGCCTATATATGGCTAGTATGGAGAAGTGATTAATTTCCATCAATTAACTAAAATATGAAGAGTTAAATGATGAAGCCTGGGACTCAAGTACTTACAATAGTAAGTCGCCACAAACAGTGTATTTCAGATGTGAGAGCCCCTAGTGGTATACTGGGAAAATATATGAGTCAGATGGAGAATTTAATGTCAGGACGTCACGTTGGCCATGGTAGCTCAATGGGTTAGAGCAACTGGACGGAAACAAGGAGATTTGTTGTTCAATTCCGGCCATGGCATTGAATTTTTCATATTGACTCTATGTATCAAAGGCCTTAGCTAGTATGCAGAAATGATTAATTTCCATCAATTAACTAACATATTAAGAGTTATATGATGAAGCCTGGGACTCAAGTACTTATGATAGTAAGTCACCACAAACAGTTTATTTCAGATGCGAGAGCCCCTAGTGGTATACCGGGAAAATATATGCGTCAAATGGAGAATTTAATGTTAGGACGTCACGTTGGCCATGGTAGCTCAATGGGTTAGAGTGACTGGACAGAAACCAGGAGATCCGTGGTTCAAATCCCGGCCATGGCATTGAATTTTTCATGTTGACTATCTATCAAAGACCTTAGCCTATATACGGCTAGTACGGAGAAATGATTAATTTCCATCAATTAACTAAAATATTAAGAGATAAATGATGAAGCTTGGGACTTAAGTACTTACAATAGTAAGTCGCCACAAACAGTGCATCTCAGATGCGAGTGCCCTGAGTGGTATACTAGGAAAATATGTGAGTCAAATGGAGCATTTAAAGTCAGGACGTCACGTTGGCCATGGTAGCTCAATGGGTTAGAGCGACTGGACGGAAACCAGGAGATCTGTGGTTCAAATCCCGGCCATGTCATTGAATTTTTCATGTTGACTCTATCTATCAAAGACCTTAGCTAGTATGGAGAAATGATTAATTTCCATCAATTAACTAAAATATGAAGAGTTAAATGATGAAGCCTGGGACTCAAGTACTTACAATAGTAAGTCGCCACAAGCAGTGCATTTCAGATGCGAGTGCCCCTAGGGGTATACTAGGAAAATATATGAGTCAAATGGAGAATTTAATGTCAGGACGTCACGTTGGCCATGGATTAGAGCGACTGGATGGATACCAGGAGATCTGTGGTTCAAATCCCGGCCATGTCATTGAATTTTTCATGTTGACTATCTATCAAAGACCTTAGCCTATATACGGCTAGTATGGAGAAATATTAATTTCCATCATTTAACTAAAACATTAAGAGATAAATGATGAAGCCTGGGACTCAAGTACTTACGATAGTAAGTCGCCACAAACAGTGCATCTCAGATGCGAGGGCCCCTAGTGGTATACCGGGAAAATATATGAGCCAAATGGAGAACTTAATGTCAGGACGGCATGTTGGCCATGGTAGCTCAATGGGTTAGTGACTGGATGGAAACCAGGAGATCCGTGGTTCAAATCCCGGCCATGGCATTGAATTGTTCATGTTGACTCTATCTATCAAAGACCTTAGCTAGTATGAAGAAATGATTAATTTCCATCAATTAACTAAAATATTAAGAGTTAAATGATGAAGCGTGGGACTCAAGTACTTATGATAGTAAGTCGCCACAAACAGTGTATCTTAGATGCAAGAGCCCCTAGTGGTATACCAGGAAAATATATGAGTCAAATGGAGAATTTAATGTCAGGAGGGCATGTTGGCCATGGTAGCTCAAAGCGTTAGCGACTGGATGGAAACCAGGAGATCCGTTGTTCAAATCCTGGCCATGGCATTGAATTTTTCGTGTTGACTTTATCTATCAAAGACCTTAGCCTATATGCGGCTAGTATGGAGAGAGGATTATTTCCATCACTTAACTAAAATATTTAGAGTTAAATGATTAAGCCTGGGACTCAAGTACTTATGATAGTAAGTTGCCACATACAGTGTATCTCAGATGCGAGAGCCCCTAGTGGTATACCGGGAAAATATATGAGTCAAATGGAGAATTTAATATGAGGATGTCACGTTGGCCATGGTAGCTCAATGGGTTAGAGCGATTCAATGGAAACCATGAGATCCGCGGTTCAAATCCCGGCCATGGCATTGAATTTTTCATGTTGAATCTACCTATTATAGGAAATCTGTATTTGTTGTAATATATATTTAAACAAGACATTTTATGGATCTTGAAATTGTCAAATATAGTATTTAAATTTAATGCATAAGCAAGTTCCAATTAACCATTCACATCTGTATTCAGATTCATCCACATCACTCACACGCTCATATCATATGTGTGTCTTTGGTTTGTTTCTTTGTTTGCTCCTCAGGTCCCATCCTAAGTAAACATCAGGTACATTTAACATGTCTAACATTTATGGCACATGCATGACTATCACAATAAACAGTTATTCATTTATTTATATTATTTCTGTACCTTTCTGCATATATGGTACACTCATAAAACTAGGACCTTTTATTCTGTACCCATTTAGAGCACAGCATACCCCATTTTTTCTGTATCATAGAAGAGAGATTCAGTAGCATAATATTGGTTGTGTTATGATGATGCATAATGATGTAAATGAAACTATGTTTTATCATGAACAGTATTAATCATAGATCAGCTGCTCAAGCATTAACATTTCTCAAAGAAGTTTTCCGATTTGTGATATCTAGACAAAAGTAACCTTATAAATTATGAATTTGAAAAGTTTTGTTGCTTTCTGTGCTGAAGCTTTTGAAATGTCAGTTTCTTGTGCAAGGTGACTAACAGATTTTTGAGAAGATGACCATTCTAACGTTTTGTTGATATTGTGTAAATTCATCTCCGTAAGCACACAGCCTTTTATGTATCTTTTGCTATCAAGAGTGGTTTGGCCTCTCTGATTTCATTTACAAGCAAATGATCTCTGTACTTAGAACTCTCATACCAGAAAGTTTTAGTTTTAAATAGCCTTAAAACTTCTCTAGAAAATGATGTAAACATATACATATCGTGCATTAGCATTCTTGTGTTGTACGGTAATAACTGGACTGGAACAAAAGTAAGACAACAGTAAGATAGAGTTCTACTCATCTACTTACATTGCAGTTAAATTCGAGAGCCTCTTATAGCCCTGTTGTTATTAGAGCCTATCATCCACTGCATCTCATTTGTTTCCAAATATATCATTGACAACCGTAGTTGTTCTAATTTACTTCTCTCAGTTTGAGGGCCATAGCCAGGTTTGCCAATTCTACCTTTTCTATGAAAATCATGCTTATCTTATGAGAATAACTTGGAAATCAGATATTTTGCGATGTTCTGTTTCCTAACACTCCAGTATTACATCATATAACTGCTTATATGCAATAGTATTCATCTGAGTAATACCTATGAATCAATTCAACAATGTTTGTTTACACACAAGCAGGCATTCTCAGGACTTTCTCAGCATTACTACTGCTAATTAGTGCCACATATTATGCACCAAACAGTTCCTTTGTACATGTGTAGAGATTTCTTTCAGAGGTTGGCAACAGATGTCAAAGTTATCTGCAAAGAGTAATAAGCTAATAGACAGCAGTTGATTCTGTCTTCTTATACATGAACATTGATGAACCTTCAGAATTCCAAAAATTGTTGCATCACATGTTTGAAATTTCACCATTCTTTCTTCTTAGGTACCAGATGTATGTTGTAAATTTGTAAAATGACTGTCCTTGTATCTTACATTTCTAATGTCACCAGTGTCCTCTGTGATAAACTGAGTGCTTCACCTTAAGATAGATAAGAGTTGAACTTGATCTTTTAGGACAATGTGATCCACATTGAAATCTCTTGGAACTGAAATTTGTATATTTTACACAGAAGGTAGGCTTAAATTAGCGAGTGTTTGTTAGACATTCATGTTACTGTTGCAATTCAGCAAAGTACCCATAGAGAGGTCCAAACCTTTATCGCCATAATGTGTCGGATTTTAAGTTTACATGCAGAGAATAGAAACTAAGGGGCAACTGTTAATTCAGTTTGCCTTTTGGATTACAAAGTGTTAAAGGCATAGGCATTCAAGTTTCATATAATTATTCCAATGTGTAAGGACTATGGTACAATGAAGCACAAAAGTAATATAATTTTGAGTCAATCTAGTACTCAATGCTCCACTTATTGCTAGTATTTACCTAGAACGCGTTTCGTTAGGATCTTCCTAACATCAGCAGCTGTTGTCCACTAATTGATGTTGGTTTGATGAACTACTTAGAGGTGATAGGTGCATCTCTGTCGGTATCTTGGTGAACTTGAAGTTTGAGTTTTCTTCAAAGGTAGTGTCAAAATTAAACAATTTTCTTTCATATTTCTTTATGAAGATTTTTTCCCACGTGGTTAATGCAGCTGGACCTTGGACACAAAGTGTCAAAGGTGAAAATTGACATTTATATAAATGAATACCCGAAAATACTAAGCAACAAAGTTTAGCCCTTATGGAAACAAAAACACTGGACTTCAATGTATTTTTTCATGCTGAATACGAATATGGCAATAAAATTTTCAGATGTATGGTTTTCTTGTAACAACAGAAATTATAATTTGAGAGAGAAACCAGGGCAAAAAATTATATTTTCTTAAATATGGTACATTTGCCAGGGTTTACCTCAGTTACAGAGGTCTCCTTTTAGCTTGTCTGCATATCTAATAGCCAGATTTCTGGAATCTATACTAAGCCTTATTATGCAAACTTCATTTTTAAATAAAATTACACAAAACAATTTACAAATTTTGCAGATACAATCTACTTTCTACCTTAACAAACTAACCAACCCCACAGATTACTGCATTCCAGTAACCTTACATCTCATCTATCTAAAAATAGTCTTTTTTTTACTTTATTCTATTCCAACAATAAAGTTCAAATCTACATGATTGCTGCAGTTTTAATTACTATAACTAAGAAAGACTGTTTCCAACAATTTTAAATTTCCTCTTCTACAACTGGCATCATCTACTAAAGAGACTGGCATCAGTAGATGGAGCTGGTCTGTCAGTTCCAGATATCCTGGTTATCATCTTTCCTCTTCTACATAATAATTTGTATGTGTCCTCTCTGATTCACTCATTAGCAATCACCTCACAAGTTTGATATGAAGAGTTTTCTTTTAACTTAGAAATTACAGAAGGTATTATCATAACACTAATATATACATGGAGTGCTAAGTGAGCAGTGGAAGGAGGAGGACGTGTGACAGTGTGCTCCTGAGGTGTGAGAGCAAAAGTGACTCAACCAGCAATGGGTGTAGGAATCACAGTCTACAGAGCAAGAATTGGACTCTTCAGGCAAATATTATTCCAAAAAAAGGAATGTAAGGCAGTAAGATGGAGGGATTACTATTGATAATCATAATTCTAATGATGCTACTGATTGCTGGAATTGAGCAAAACCCGGGCCCAGAGCAAATACAGGGAATTGTAGCAGAACGGGTGGAGAAAATCAGCAAAATGGATGGTATGGAGCAAAGGATAACTAATAATCTGGATAAGATAGCGAAGGAAATTAAAGATGAAGTTGGTAGAGAAATTCAAAGGATTCAGGCAGACATGGAAGAAATGAGAATAAAAATAGAAAGAGCAGATGAGAGGAGAAGAAGATTTAATTTGGTGTTTATAGGAGTGAAAGAAAGAAGAGGTTTTTGGCCAGTGCAAGAAATATCTCAAATATTGAAAGATAAATTAGAATTAGAGATACATGGATGGGAGATTATCAACGCCTATCGCATAGGAAGACAAAAAGGAAAAAGACCAATCATTGTTCAGTTCTCAACAATGCAATTAATTCATGAAATATTGGGCAGAGCAAAAATGCTGAAAGGGAGTGATATATTTATAAACAAAGACCTAACGCCAACGCAAAGAATCACAAAAAAGAACCTAATCCGGCGAATGATGGAGGCGAGAGCTGCAGGGAAGAGAGCATATATACGAAACTTACAACTATGGATTGAAGGAATCAATGCTACTTCTACGGGCAAGAGAGACGTATGGCGCAACGGGACAATGCAAGAGGAAACAAATCAGCAAAATTTACACCATACGCAGGAAATTATTGCTAACGCAACAACTTCGAGTTCACCAGTATCCGGACACGTGTGGGACGAAAAGCGGCAGGATAAAGCAGTAGCGACGTCAACAGAAGCCATGACACCAGTAGTCACGTCAGATGATCTGTCATCGCAGGGAGAAGTGAAAGATAAAGGAAATGAGCCAGCAACAGATGACGAAACAAGAGAGGTGACGTCAGCAAGACACGAGAGAGAAACGGTAGCATCAAAGAAAAAATGTGTATCACCGAGCAAGGAGGAGCTAGAAGCATCACGTGGTCTAGCGGGGAGAGGGAAACGAAGCTGGATACAGCCAATTGGTAGCAGTAAGGAGGAGGGAGAGGCAACCACCCAAGGTCGAAGGAGGGATGCAAGAGTGGCGGGAGGGGAAGATAACCAAATTGTAACATCGCCTCATGGCAGTATCCTGGTTCTAGATAAACAGGTGATGGATGGGGAAGGAATAAAGCTGAGAAGCAAGAAAACACTTGAACAGTTTGCATGGTCCAGGGGGAGAACAGGTTCACAATAGCAAATAATAAGGATGCTAGGGTTTTGGAATTGTGAAGGGTTAAAAAATAAAATCAGCACAGGTTCCATACAGCATATATTAGTTAATTTGGATTACCTAGCAGTGGTAGAGACGTGGTTAAAAGATGAAGAAATCAAATTAATGAATTTTAATTATTTAGGAAGAAAAGGGGAAATGTATGCAAAGAGGGGGAGACCATCAGGAGGGCTAGCGTTTTTTATCAAGAACAAATTGAGTAAAACAATAAAAGAAACATGGTCTAGCTGTAAGGAAGTGCTTTGGATTATAATGGAAGATAAAGCGATAGTGGATAGTATTATATGTATTGCAATAATATATAACCCTCCAGCTTCTTCACAGTTTCATAATCCAGAACTGTTTTATCTCCTCGATAAAGATATAGAGAAGTTAAGGGGAAAATATATGTACATTGAGATAATACTAGTAGGAGATCTAAATATAAGAATTGGAGAAAGTGATGTTAGTTCTATAGTTCTATAGACTGGTGGGAGGATAGCAATATAAGTGGGAAAAATGTGAATATTAGGCATAGCAAGGATAAGATGATAGAAAGGGGTAGTGAAAAACTCATTAATTTCTGTGAGCAAAATGCTTTGGACATTCTTAATGGAAAAGATGGAGAAGATGAGCTTGGTGAATTTACTTTTATAAATGCAAATGGTCATAGCGTAATAGACTATGTGTTGTGGTCGTGCAATATAAGTCATATGGTGAGTAATTTTAAAGTCGCTAATATAAGCACTAAAAGTGGGCATTTTCCATTAGTAGTGGACATAGGTATTAAAGCTCAGAGAGCAACCAATGAACAACTTGCAGGGACTAGTGCAATAAAAAGGGAATTAGTAAGATACAAATGGAAGGAAGAAGACAAAGCAAAATTTGAGTACACATTAGAATCAGATATAGGGAAAATATGCCAGCAGGGCATAATGCACAGTTTAAATCATTATGAAATTGAAAACGCAATTAGTATTCTGAGTTTTATTATGACTTGGGCAGGAGAGGGGATGAAAATGACTAATAAAGGATACTCTAATACTAGTAATGGCTGGTTTGACGAGGAATGTAGGGTGATTAAAAACATAGTAAAGGAAAAATTGGTAAAGTGGAGGGAAACAGGAGATCCTTATTCTAAGAAAGAGTATTTGCAAAGTAAATACCACTACAGTGAACTACTGGAAAGTAAAAAATCCCAATAGAGACAAAAGAAAGCGGATAATCATTACTATTGCCGAAAATAATGTGAGTAAAATATGGAGGGGTATAAAGTCATTGTACAAAAAACATGTAACCAAACATAATATAAGTCAGGAAGAGTGGCTAAGTTACTTTTCAAATTTATATGCATATGAAAATTCTAACAAGGGGAAGATAATCCCAGAAATAGAGAATAACTTTAGTGAGATATTAGATAGGGATATAACAGGAGAGGAAGTAATAAACCAGGTTAGAAGAATTAAGAGAAATAAAGCTCCAGGAATAGATGGTATACCAGGAGAATTTCTTAAAGTATGGTGCGAAGATGAGAACAGGGTTAGATTATTAACATCATTATTTAACTCAATGAAAACTAATGGTTATATACCGAAAAGTTGGAGAAAAGCAATTATACAGCCAATATACAAGGGCAAAGGGGAGTTGGATAAACCCAATAACTATCGGGGAATAGCACTGCTGTCCAATGTGGGTAAAATTTTTACAGGAATACTAGCTGATAGGATGCAAAAATGGATTGAAGAATTCAATATTCTTTCAGAATATCAAATGGGCTTTAGGAAAGGTAGGTAACAGTGGACAATGTCTTTATTATAAAAACACTAGTGGACAAGTATTTAAGATATAAAAAATGTAAAATATATGTGGCCTTTATTGATCTCGAGAAAGCTTTTGATCGAATAGAGATGAATTTGCTGTGGTATAAATTATTAATGAAGGGGGTTAGTAACAAAATGGTAACCAACCTACAAGGGTTATACAAAGAGAACACATTTTGTATAAAATATGAAGAAGGTGCAATAACTAGGGACATACACCAGGAAAAAGGGCTAAGGCAAGGGTGCAAGTTAAGCCCAGTTTTGTTTAACTTGTTCATAGATGATATATTGAAAAATATAAGCAATAATAATAATTTCTTGCCGGTAATTAATAATATACAAATCCCTGGATTATTGTTTGCAGATGACTTGGTGATTGGTGCTATTACTGTGAATGGGCTAAAAATATCTTTACAAGAAATAGATAAATATTGTGCAGCTTGGGGCCTAAAGGTGAATAGAGCTAAAACCCAAATTGTAGTTTTTAAAAAAGGTACTAAACTGAGTAAACATGAGAAGTGGTACAAAGAGGGAATCGAATATAAAGTAGTACGTGAATGTAACTACTTAGGAATGAAAATTGATGCAGGAGGGAAATGGGAGAAGCAAAAGAAATGCGCACTGGCAAAAGGGAAAGCAGCAATGGCAGCTGTAAGAGGATGTTTGTATAAAACACCTGAAATGGAAATGAAATGGTTAGAAAGGGTTTATAATTCAGTGGTTGAGGCACGAATGCTATATGGTATTGAGATGTGGGGGCTAGAAAAGGGATGGGAAGTTTTAGATTATGTACACAGGGGGTTTTGTAAGGAAGTTCTAGGGCTGCCAATATCAACTGCAAATGAAGTAGCTCTAATTGAAATGGGGAGAGTTCCAAGAAAAGGGTTGGTTATAGAAAGGGCACTAAAATATTGGTATAGGATATTGAATTTAGAGGAGGGCAATATACTGAAACCATGCTTGAAGTATCAAGAACTAAGTTTACCAAATAAAGGATGGGTAAGTAATTTACGAAATAATTTGGAAAATAATGGTATGGGTGATATTTGGAGGAAGAGAGAAACTAATTATAAAGGTTTTTGGAAAGGGGCTAGAATAAGATTTGAAGACATGGAGATCCAGAAACTGTTTAGTCAAATAGTAGAGAAGAGATCACTTGTTTTCTATATTCAATTGAAAAATAGTTGGGGGAGGGAGAGGTATATAGATAGCACTAACAGTGAAGAAAGAAAGGGGTTAGCATGGATAAGAGCAGGGATATGGAGATTAAGAGGTCAAAGAAATGAATACCCGCAAGACGAGTGCCCATTGTGTGGGGATAAAGAGGATATAAAACATATATCGTTTGATTGTAAGGAAACAGAGATGTGGAGGAAAGAATGTCAAATATCAAAAATGAATAGGAGAATCAGCTTAATCAAGGTTTTAAGTAAAAATTATAAAAACATAGGTCAGTTTTTAAGTAAGGTTAAAAACAAGTGGGTGTGGACTGTAAAAAGAGAGAAGGAATAATAAGTGACTTCTGTAATAATACATATTGTAACATGTCTGTAAATATACTTAATGGACTGTCCTGTGTAGCAGTGGCCTGGGCCAAAACAGAGGGCAGTCCAAAAATTGTAAAAGCTTAGTACCTCAATAAATATTACTTACTTACATATATACATATAACAGATCACAGTACTTTACAGCATACTGTACTCAGGGGACAGACAATTCACTTGGCATATTGAATCATGTAATAAGAAAGATAAATTTATAGAGGAGCTGGAAGGAGACAGAAAAGAAGGAAGGTTATGCCAACACATTTATTTTCATATCAACAAAAAAGTAGGAAAAAAATCCTGTATTTTGTTGGCAACATGAGTTGGTGAGGAATACACTGCCTCTGCAAATCAAATCTGTAGTGATGGTAACCAGCAAAACATTCTGCCCCTCCTAGCACTCCTCTCCTCCCGCATGTGTTACAGTCACCTTGGCCATTAATAATGAATCACTAGTGGGAAGTAAGCTAGCTGCATTAATGACGCAATGGTGCTAAGAGGGTGGTTCCATTAGAAAATGTAATTTAGAGAAGTTTATAAATTAAAATTAAATGCTGGAAGATAAAGGATAACCATGTAAGTTATTCAAAATCAAGTGGGTGACTTGGCGATTCAAACTCATCAAGGGAGAACCGCCCCTGGTTATAGCAAATGCCAAGCGAATGGTTTAAATGGAGATTTTGTTTACCTAGTATTGTAAATTAAAAGTGAACAGACTCAACTAAACACATCTGTAGATGGATATACCCGAACATGGAAATTAGAATTAGCATTTATATAATGTCCCTTTCACCATGCCTTACATTTATGGCACATGCATTGTAATACTAGTAGTCTGATACCTTTATTGTTTTTGTATCTTACATTATGTATTATCAGTGAATATTCATGAGCCATCACCATTTCAAACATTAACCTCAGAAATGAAAATTGCAATTTAGTGTTTATTTATGGAGGCTCTTTAACTGCTTTGGTCCTCAGCATCTCATTCTATATCGGATATGAAAGACTGCTTAATTTTGCTCAGATGCGTCGTTATCATGCTCGAGGCTGTCTGACAACCGTAACTGTACAAAAAAGGACCAATGGTTTTACTTTCCTTCTGATGGAAGTCATGTTAAGAATTTTTATGCCCTTAGCCAGGTTTGTACTAGAGACTAGCATAGACCATGGAGGATGTCATTAACCTCAGAACTGCATCACTGCAGGACAATATAATATAAATTACCCTTGCATGCAGTCTGAGCTAAATATTGGAAATTTACCTACTAATTGTGGTATTAACCCTTTCACCGTTATGGATGTCATATGACGTCCAAGTTAAAATGCCCCAAGCCGATATGGACGTGTATAGACATCCTGCGCATACATGCATTTAATGCTCATTTAATGCCAATTATTTTAATCTTACTATTTTACAATAAATTTAAATTAGTTCTATAAGGGATGTAAACGTTCCCTTAAAGGTTTCTTTTTGAATGGTACACCTCCAAACCTGGATAAACACCCAAGGGCACATCTGCAGATTCACACCAAATAATATTGGTTTCCTTGCAAACTTCTTTTTCATAACACACTACACATTTTCGAACTGTTTATGACTTTTTTGGTTTTGGGTGGTATCCTTTTAGGAAAGGTTTTCTCTGAAGAATGAGGGGTGATGTTGTGGTGAATTTCTTACCCCCCAGTATAAAGAGGCCTCTGAGTATTATAGTACTCAATTAGGTTACGAGCTATTTATACACGCAAGTACAGGTAGATGAATGTCTTGCACAAATTTACAGCTCTGAAAATTACTAAACAACTGTGCATGTTCACATTCAGTGGTATAAAACTACCTTTTATACCATTTACCTGTCTTTTGTAAAGATGGATAGCTAGTAATAGCTGATCCACATCACCCGTATTTGACCCGCCATTTTCCAAACAATGGAGTAGCTAACATGCCATCTGTAGACCAGTACACGTCACTGCTACCTATATCCTAAACATCTACTTCATAATCGCACAAAAAATCTTCCAGATTTTCTACAGTAATATCAGAAACCTCTATACATCATATGCAAGCTAATTTATTTGCTACATTACTAGGATATGCCATGGTTAACATTGAAATTTAACAATTTCAAATGTGCCATTCAGTTAGCTCTTGATAGCTATAAGAAATCACTCTGAATACAGAGAGAGTATAAATAACTAAAATACTGAGCAAAAGCAGTTCCATAAGGCTACCAGAAACTTTGTAATAACAGATCTGTAATAACAGATGCTGACAGAGAGTTTTCTTTCCAGCATGTTTGTGTGTAATGCAACATATACTTGTATGATTATCACTTGGTATAGCATAAATAAACTAAAAGCTAAAACCTTGAACCGGAGAAGTCGCTTGCATAGCTATACCTACATATATTCGTTCGTATACACACAAAATAAAATGATTCAAATATCAGGCGCGTTCAGCACAAAGAATGGCTTTTGCTGCAGTGAAACAAAGTAGTGAAATTTCAATAATTTATTAATGTAGTCTCTACTTTATTGTTGCTGTAGATGTATACTGCCTTAAATGGGTTTTAAACCAGTTTTTGTTTCGTTTAAGTAACTTAATAAATACGGAAGATACGGAATTGTATTTATGATGCATTTTTACAGCATTTAACACTTTAAATGTCTTGTTCTGTTTATTGGGTGTCCGTTTTCCGGCCCCTGAAGGGTTTAAATGGCCATCGGCGGAGTGCTTAATAAATATCTCAGTATAATACAGGGAGTGAGTATATAAGAATGAATTAAATTTAAAGGGAGTTGATTAATGATACTAAACAACACTTTTAAATTTTCCCTGAACATGTTTCAGAGACTATTTGCCGACATTGACTGGTTCTCTGTGATGTAACTGGCGATATATTGTCATAGGTCTCCTCTGGTCATGGATCGAGGAACTTGTGGAACAAATCTTTCTGGGGAATGTCGAAATTGAATACTTTGTTCCTATTTTTTGAAATGAAGATTTGTTCCCATGTGGACAGTTCTTGTTTCCCTGATGTATGTTTCAGTAGTTTTGGTTCTGGATTTATGTTGTGGTTTTTTTCCCAAAAATGCGCGGCAACTGCTGATTTTTCTAATTGTTTGTATTTTATGTCCATAAAGTGTTCCTTTGCTCTTGTTTCTAACTTTCTTTTGATGTTTCCAATATAAATTTGACTACAGTCACAGCATTCAATTTGATATATACCAGAGTTTTTGTTAGATGGAATGGCATCTTTGATGTTTGAGCAAATTAGGTTTTTTAAGGAGTAATGGTTGAGTGGTGTTAGTTCAATGTATTGTTTTTTGAAGACTTTTTTGAACCTATCAAAGACCCCTGGATGGTAAGTTAATTTTTTGAAAATCTTATTAGTTTCTGTAGCTGAGAGAGTTCTGGTTTCCTTTATTAGCTTCTTCTATTTTGCTAAGTTCACTTTTTTGTCTACTAATGATTTGGGAAAGTTATTTTTTTGTGCTATTTCAATAATTTTGTTGTATTCTGTTCTGTATTCTTCTACTGTGGGAGGGATGTTGACCAGTCTGTGTGTTAAACTATTGAAGATTGCCTGTTTGTGGGATCTTGGGTTGTAGCCATTAGCTTTTATCTAGTTGTCTCTCTGTGTTGGTTTTCTGTAAATGCCAAAGTTTATTCTGTTTTTATTTCTGATTATCTTTAGATCCAAAAGTGGTAAATACCCCCCTCTATTTCTATTTCTACATTGAACTTGATGCTGTTTTCTTGGATATTTAAAAGTTTTAGTGCATCACTGATGTGTTTTTTTTTTGGTACTATTACAAAAATATCATCTACGTATCATTGCCAGAATTGGAACATCCAAGGGAAACCCTTGATCATCCTTATTTCTAAATCACTCATGTACAGATCTGCCAGGAAGTGTGATAGGGGGTTGCCCATTCCTAAACCTGAAGTTTGGTGGAAATATTGATTGATGATCCTTATTTCTAATGCACTCATGTACAGATCTTCCAGGAAGGGTGATAGGGGGTTGCCCATTTCTAAACCTGAAGTTTGGTGGAAATATTTTGTTTGAAACTGGAAGAAATTTTGTTCTATGCATAATTTGGTTAGTTTGATGTAATCTGAAATTTCAGGTGATGACATTCCAAGTGATTTGAGCCATTTTTCTAGCAATGGTGGGAAATGTTTTACTGGTATGCTGGGAAACTGTGATTTAACATCAAATGAGTCTATTGTGGCCTTTTCTTTTAGTTCTGTATCCTTAATGTGTTCCATAAGTTCATAGGTGTTAGTGATACTTAGGCATGACTTTAAATCTTTCTTGAAAATTTTATATTAAATTGTTTGAGGTCAAATGGAAGGTTACTGTAACTTTTTATTGTAGAAGAGTAATATACTTTTTGGAATAGTTCTAAGCTATTTTCCAGTCTATGCAGATTGCCTACATTCCCCTTGCTGTATTCATACAGAGATGGAAGGTAGCTTAACAGAGAATACATGTATATACCAGTAACAATAAACCTTAAAGAAGGATCTACAGCAATGTTGGTACCATGCACATCAAATAATATGTTGGCCGTCTTTGTAATACAAATTAGCTGCTGCTTGTGCTCTGAATCACCCAAGAAGATAATTCCATATAACCACAGGGAGTGAAAATACACAAAATATCCTACTGTTCTAAAGTCAGTTTGGTTGAGCAGACTTTTACATTTCTTAATACAAGGCAATCAGAGCTAAGATTTCATTGCATGACTTTTATTTGTTTTCTGTAACTTGATCTTCTTTTTGCATACCAAGAAGTTTTGTTTGAGGTACAATATTGTGACTGTTGTATGTAATTGTTAACTCCATTTCCCACTTATGCTTTCTTTTAAATGTAAGAAAGTTGATAGTTTATTGCTTCAAAGCAAATTTGAACATTTTGAATGTGTTATTGACAATGTCTCTTAATTACTGATGTCACTTTTCTGATATAAGTACACTAATATCATGTGCAAAGAGCACATCTGTTGGCTCCTTACTGAAATTAAATGTGAAACCGTTTATAGCTGCTCAAATATAACAATGGCTCAAACAAATACTTGAGACAACTTTCATAATAATGCTAGATTTCAAACCATATCTAATTTATCGTGGTTTCCTGGAAGTTAAGAAATATTTATGTTAGTTATTAGAGATCTCATTTAAACCATAAAATTCTAACTATTGAGGAAGCGGTTGTCAAATACCATAGCTTAATCATCGAATGTTTGTAATGGTAGTTCTCTTTTATCGAAGGCTTTTACTAATTCAAAAGTTAGCAGTGCTAAACCTTTTTGCTTAATTTAAATGTCCTTAGAACAACAGTAACCGAATACAAACTATGATATTAGTAATTGCCACATAGCAGTTTGTTTTAATTATATCTGATACCTGAGATTGCTTTGATCCTTATCTATGACATTTTAAACAGATTAGGAGGTTTAATGTTGGTACAGTATTTCAGTAAGCTAACTGGAGTGATAGTAGCATTGACATAGACAGACAATTGTCTGTATTAGTTAATTAATGAAAATTAATCATTTCCTCACACCAGCCGTATACAGGCTAAGGTTTTTGATAGAGTCAACATAAAAAAATTCAATGCCACAGCTGGGATTTGAACCACAGATCTCCTGGTTTCCGTCCAGTCGCTCTAAGCCATTGAGCTACCATGGCCAACTTGCTGTCATGACAAATTCTTCATTTGACTTGTATATTTCCCCAGTAAAGCACTAGGGGCCCTCGCATTTGAGATGCACCGTTTGTGGCGACTTACTATCGTAAGTACTTAAATCCCAGGCTTCATCATTTAACTCTTATTATTTTAGTTAATTGATGTAAATTAATCATTTCTTCATACTAGCCATATATAGGCTAAAGTTTTTGATATGTCTGTTTGATATGCAACTGTCATAGTTTGAGATCTGCACATGTCTTTGAGTTTCCTAAGTATGGTTCAACTTTTCAAGAAGTTGTTTGTATGATAAGAGAACAGTGGTATTTAGTATGGTTTGAACAATTATTGATAGATTCAAAGAAGTTGATCGCTAAATTTACTTTTATATTTTGATATGTAAAATATGATTTTTTTTTTCACAGATTTATTCCTGGAAATAACAGCAACATTCAATTCGACAGCTGTTTGAAATGGATAAGAAAATAGAAATCAAAGAAGAGAGTCCCCTTGAAGATGACATAGCCTCACTGAATGAAAGAGAGTTTTTTTACAAAGTTGTTACAACAAACACGAACATTAATGATGTGACTAATAGTGAGGTAACAATCAAAACAGAAATTAAATCAGAGACTCCTTTTATTGAACATCATGTAAGGCAGATTAAGAACGAAACTGCTACATGGAGCAACAACTGCAAGATAAATGGGAAATCAGAAATTGAACAACAGACTCTATTTTCTGACATTGGTTCACAGAATGAGGGAGAACTTCTTCTAGAGGATCCTCTAATGATTGATAAGAAGTACAACACTGATCATGAAATTGATAACAAAATAGAAATTAAAGAAGTACCTTGGTGGCTGGAAACAGAAACTTCATCAATTGGTAATAATACTAAGGTAAGTTATGTAGAAACCTGCGAATGTTTTGTACTAATGTCGCCAATATATTCTGTATTATTGCAGAACATTACAATCTTTTGTGGTCAAATAAAGAGTAAAGTGAAGTCACTGATTCAAAACGCACAACCTACTGAATAACATCCAGTGCGGTTTTCGACAACGCTGTTCAACAGTGGATCATCTTGTGCCCATGGCGACACAGATTATGAACGGATTTCTTAAAAACTGTCAAACAGTCGGAATATTTTTTGACCTCGAAAAGGCTTATGATACGAGTTGGCGGGCAGGGTTGCTACGTACTCTGCACACCTGGAATATACGTGGACGCCTATCACTTTTCCTTCAGGAATTCTTGAAAGACCGCGTATTCCGAGTAAGGGTTGGCTCGGTTCTTTCGAACCTTTTTGTTCAAGAGAACGGTGTACCACAGGGATCGGTACTAAGTGTTACGTTATTTGCTATTGCGATTAATTCTATCCCGAAATGTGTACCTCCGGGGGTCTCGTCATGCCTATTTGTAGACGACTTTGCCGTCTACTGCACATCTCAGCGCACTCCGTTTTTAGAGCGCCGTCTTCAGGCCACGTTGGACAACCTTAAGGGTTGGAGTTTAAAAAACGGCTTCCGATTCTTCGCGGAGAAAACCATCTGTGTTAACTTCTGGCGTCAGCAGAGTCGACTACCTCCAAGGCTCCGGCTAGGCGCTGATCTACTACCTTTTGCAGATGAGACGAGGTTCCTTGGATTGATATTTGATAGAAAACTTAGTTGGTCGTCGCATATAGCACAACTGAAAGCACGATGTGACCGATCTTTAAATATCTTGCGGGTACTAAGTGGAAAATCGTGGGGAGCGGATCATACAGTGTTATTGCGACTTTATCACGCACTCATCCATTCCAAATTAGATTATGGTAGTATCGTTTATGGCTCAGCACGACCATCTGTGCTGAAGAGATTAGACACAGTCCATAATTGTGGCATACCTATAGCACTTGGGGTATTTCCGAGCCGAGTTATAAGCCTGTATGCTGAGTCTGCAGAACCTCCTCTGCAGTACAGGCGCAACATGTTATTAGCCAATTATGGCTGTGGACTTAATTGTATGCCCACACATCCATCGTTTACGCCGTTCTTTAATGCCTTCATGGACGTGCGTTTTAGGAACACTTCTATTAAACCAAAGCCACCTGGTTTTCGTTTCCGGGAACTCCTTAGACATCTTGATACTGAAATGCCCAAGATGTATCCTAGGGGGGAGAGGACATACCCTCCTTGGTTGTGCAGAGCGTCCCCAGTTGATCTGGGCATGACTAAATATGATAAATCTACCATGTCTATGTCTAGTATCCGCACATGTTTTTTAGAATTTTTATTGCGATATGAGGACCATTTTGTAATTTATACTGATGGCTCCAAGAACTCAAATAGTGTTGCTTGTGCTTACGTGTGTGGAACCGAACCATATACATTTGGATTCCACACTAGCACTTCCATTTTTACTGCAGAGCTTTATGCAATATACCGTGCCATTTTACACGTACGTCGACGAAAGTTGGGGAACTGCTTAATACCGAGTGATTCCCTCAGTGCACTTCAAAGCCTACGGCAGCTGTACAGCTACCACCCAATTGTGCAGCGTATACAGGATGCCCTCCACGTTTTACACGCTTCTGGCATTAACATGGTGTGTGCATGGATCCCTGGTCACGTAGGCTTGTGGGGGAATGAAATGGCAGATTCAGCAGCCAAGACGGCTACCATGAAGGCCAGGGTTCAAGTACCATCTGTGACATCGGAAGACTTTAGAGCCGTATTGCGGAGAGCTGTGCAAACCTGCTGGCAGGAAGAGTGGTCCGCTCTCCGCAATAATAAACTTAGATCTGTCAAAGAACTTCCGATTCCCTGGGTTACCTCCTGTCGGTCATCTCGTCGCGAGGAGGTGAGTTTGGCTGGGTTACGAATTGGGCAGTGCTTTTTTACTCATAGTTTTCTTTTTAAAATGGAGCCTTCTCCACTGTGTCCGTTTTGCAATGAAGCGTTGTCTGTACGACACATGCTGCTAGAGTGTTTTCCCCTAGCAGACCTTAGGACGTCTCTGCAGCTGCCGGTCAGCTTTGCAGAAATGCTAGCGGACGATAACGCAGTAGTGGAGAAGGTTTTTAGATTCTTTTCTAGATTAGATTTTAGGATTTAGCGAATAGAATTTATGGCTTTTTAGATTATATTTCTATTGTTTTTATATTATTTTAACGAGTATGTATTTTTTGTAAGTCTATTGACATATTTATAGTGTTTTAGAGGAATTTATATCTGGCTTTTGCCATGTTTTGCTTTTTGTTTTAAAAAGGGCGCTGATGACCTTTGCAGTTGAGCGCCCTTATACTCATCATCATCATCATCATCATCATCGTCGTCGTCGTCGTCGTCGTCGTCATCATCATCATCATCACTGATTCAAAGACAACAGTCGACCCAGCCATAAGAGTTCTTCCAGTTTTTCTTATTTTAAATACAATATGTTATCAATGTTTAAGTATGCTCAGATATTATTGCGTTTTTGAGAAGATCTGTATCCTAAAGGCAATTTGCATTTACTGCTTTATTATTATCATTAACCTAGGCACAAGTTGTAGTGAGGAATCTACCAGCTACATCACTGATGTCATGACCAAATGTTGTGTTATTGGTATAAATGAATCTAATATGTTAACCTTTTTTTCCTTCCTATGTTCCTGTCCTACTATTTGTAAGTGCTTGAACCACTTTAATGATATATTCTGATTTATTAAACATTTCTGTTTCCAGTTCTGTCCTGTAAGCTAAACAAATACTTACTCTACTTATTGCTTTTGTACCTATCATTGCAAGATAAAATATCAAATATTGTCTCTATATATCGTCTAAATATCTTAGCAGGACATTTAACACTGTGTAGATATTTGTGTGAAAGCTGTACATTTGAATCATTCTGTTACAGGATGCGGTCCTTCCTCCAATAAAATCTTCAAGGTAAGACTTGACTCTTTTCAGTTATAAGCATTATGTTGACTTTAGCATTTATGTTTTAGTACATTTGTTGTGGAGCTCTTGGACTAATACAAATAGATACACCGTAGAACTAGGTCTAAGCAAAATCATATGGGACAAAACAAATTTACATATTGGACATGTTTTTATCCATAAAATACAACAGATTATGCATATTTCATCAATTACCATGCATCATAAATATGCATATATTTGTAATTGCTGATATACAAAAGGAGTTAATCATTAGTAACGCAGCACTACAGACTACATGAAATTTCCACATTTTCATTACGTCAGCACTTTTGCTGCATTTTCTTCAGCTTCAGTGCGTGCAAGAGCATCCCTTTCATCATCTACCAACCTGGTTCTTTAAAAGCACTTTGTGATTGTTTCAGCTGTAACTCCATATTGTAATAAAAACCATATCTTTTACTAAATAAACACATTAAACTGCTAAACTTACCATCGAGTACAGAAAGGAACAGTGCCAAACTTTTTCAAAATCAGTGTTTGCAATAATTAGTCAGAATTAATTGGTTGTATTTGTATATAGTTACTGGACTGCAATAAAGAATACCTTAGAATATCAAACAGAACCTTCTGAAAATAAGTTTATAACTAAACGTTTTTGTGTTTCCTAAAAAGTTAGAAAATGACTTAGTTCCTTTCTCCACTAAACAATTCATGTGAATTCTGCGTGATTTTAAGAAGGTGCAGAATTTTTCTTATAAGATCCAATTTTCTTCTCTTTTCTCTTTTTAAATGGGAGGATATTGAATTTAAATTTCAGTTCATAATCAACCACTTTTGAAAATGTTTCTATTGTTTCTCCATTTTATAACCTTCTTTGACCTACTACAAGATATGTAGTAAAACCTTTAAGCATTTAGTAATAGATAGTACAAGAGGGATAAAAGTAACCAGTTGAGGCTAAAGAGGATCAATTTTATCTTATATCTAAGATTCATTTTTCCTTTATTAAACTTTTGAACCATTAGCTACAAAGATGCTAAATCCATTTTCTGTATAGGTTTGTAATTTAAAGTCTACATTGGTATATCCTTATCTCTGCTGTAGAATGTCAAAAGTAAGTAATAGTAAAGAGATCAGCTCCTTAGTGGAATTTGAAAAAAGCCAGAGTAAAAGGTATAATATTTGAGAGAGTCCTGAAATCTAAACACGGGAAATGAGTATTCATATCCCGGCTATGGCATTGAATTCCTCAGTCTGACCAAATTTTCTCCTTTCATATCTTTATTCCTTCCTCAAAGGAGCAAGAATGTAATATGAGAAACTCTCAGTTCTGCTTCTTCAGGGAAGTCAGTGTTCAAAGCTTCCTTCACTCACTGTTGATAGGTGAGAGCAAAGTCAAACAAGTGCAGCGTTTCGTGACCTTTGAAGTATATGGACATGTATATATTTTTATTTTAATTTCTGCCATACACCATTCAACAACAGCCAATAGTTGAGATACGAGACCAGAAATGTGGGCCTTATTGTTGATGTGTTCTATACCCTTTCATTACAGCAGATGTACAAGATTTTACTTCTCCATTCCTCCGATTCTGAAGATTTATATTTTCAGAAGCTTTCATCTGTGGCGAGTTGACCAGTGAGTATTGGAGTTGTGAATCAGTTCAGTTGTGTAGTTGGAATGAATCGGTGAACCTGAGCATCGTAAGAGTGAGGAGTTAGTTGTCTGAGAATCGACAAGTAGTGTCAATCTGCAAACACTGGGTTTAGTGAGCATTGAGAAGCGACAAGCAGCGCTCTGTTGTAACAGATACACAAAATAGACTGTGCTATGGAAACAAATGTATTTTTTCTGTATTTGTAAAAAAATGTGGAAAATAGTATTCAATACATTGGTAACAAAGCAGCAGATCAAGAACATGTTGGGGCAGAGGCTACCTAGAACACATGAAGAACTGTCAATGGCCAAGTAAACAAGTCAGGAGAAAAGCAGTAATTGTTGGCGAGAACGGGTTGTGGAAGAGGCTACCTAGAACACGTGAAGAACTGTCAGCGCCCAAGTGAAGAAGCCAGGAGAAAAGGAGTAAGTGTCCGCGAGAACGTGTTGGAGAAGGGGCCACCTAGAACCTGTGAAGAACTGTCAACGACCAAGTAAACAAGCCAGGAGGAAAGGAGTAAGTGTCTGCGAGAACGTGTTGGGGAAGAGGCTACCTAGAACACGTCAAGAACTGCCAATGGCCAAGTGAACAAGCTGGGAGAAAAGGAGTAAGTGTCCGCAAGAAAAAGATGAGGAAGAGGCTACCTAGAATACGTGAAGAACTGTTAACGGCCAAGTGAAGAAGCCGGGATAAAAGGAGTAATTATTGGCATGACGTCCGGCACATTAGAACCATATTCCTGAGTAACACTGTTTGCTTTGAAGTGAAGAGTGGACGGCAGGATACAGTGGACTCAGGTGTAGTAGGACCGTCTTCTGATCTAACCTTATTGGGGCCTTGCCATCTAGAAATCGGGATCTATGCTACAAAGTGCAGACAGCATCGGGCGTCACTTTGTCTATGGACAAAAAACCGTTCTTGAAGACTTAGCTGTCAAGCGTTGGTAAGCTTATAGCTGGTCCTTGCAAGGGTGGCTGAGGAAGTGATACTTGTAATGTGTGCCCTCCGGAAGAAGTTCCGCCACCAACTTCAACTTGCATGCCAGCATCACCCTTCACAGTTTTACGGACGTTTCTTCAACTTCCCAACAGCGCAGCGATCATGGAATGCGTGGAGAGGTGGATCAATAATGAAGTTGTGTCCAGAAATTGGGCTGAGCTAAAATGTGCACGGAACAATGATACATGAGAACCCCAGATCTACAAAGCGAGTGAATACCTAACGTAAAGGAATTAAGTGTGAATCACACCACTCCACCATTTTCGTTGTTTGCCGCGAGGGAATTAAAAATATGGAACATCCAGTAGAGCTGCTGGCGGACATCATGAAGCTGAAAGTGTGCATTTTATTATGTAAAAACCAAAGCTAGTAACAGTGAAGCAAGAAAGACTACAAAATACAATTATTTTTAAAAAAGCTTCAATTATCTCTAAATATATTTTCATTAGTTACTTTAAAGGTAAGTTATGTTTTTGTTACAAATAATTATGTGTGTAGTATGCGATTGATTGTTTTACCACGTCATGTGTTGCAGACCGTTCAATTTTGGTACACATAAGATGTTTGCCTTCGACATGGTCCCATTCCTTTTGCAGAACGTTTCCTCTATGACCGGTAGGGTATAACAAGGTTATCAAAAGCTATCCTTAAGCGGCTGTTAGTATTTAGTTGACTGTAGAGTAGCATAGTTGTTTACAATTAGCCAGCGAGAGCAATATAAAATTGACAATTAGCAAAGCATTTTATGTGAGCCGAAAAGCGACGAGCATTTGTAAAAACAGTAAATGTGATTGCAAGTTATTGCATAAAAAATTTACTTGTTTAAATTAACTTTAAAATATCCCTTGATACAACGTTTCTTATATATTTTAATATACTTTCGCGCAAATTATGTAATTCTTATTTGTATTTAATCCCGGAGCTTCTAAGATCTTCATTCAGAATAAGCAAATTTAGTTATTGTTACTTCTTAGGATGCTGCCATACAGGAATTATATGTATGTAAATTTTAATGAAGCACAGAATTTGTGAAATACATTTTGATGACAATTGAGCACCCGCATGCAATACTGGGGTAAGTCTGCTTACCCCGTTTATGCCAAGTATATGAAATTTGGAATCCTCAATGTCTATTGTGTAATAATAGGTCAGCATTATACTTCTAGGAAACCCCCAATAGATTATAGCACATGTTTTGTTACAATGCTGCGTGTTTCAATGAGTCACACGCTCAGTGTTTCATTATACTTGTAAGCAACTGCAGAGAGATTGTAGCATGTGTTTTGTTAAACTGCTGCATGTTTCAGTGAGTCACATGCTCAGTATTTCATTATAATTCTAAGAAACAGCAGAGTGATTGTAGCATGTGTTTTGTTACACTGCGGCATGGTTTCTACTAGTTATGCACTCAGTGTTTGATTATCCGGCAACTGATTGTTACACAGTTGTAACAAAGCAAAATGAGCTCAGATTCAGAATTTGTACGTGTTTTGTCCCTTTCTGAAGAAAATGAGGAAAGAAATAAGGAGAAAGGAAGGAAAAGGTTAGCACAATCTAGACTTTGGAAGAGAAATGTAAATAGGAAACTTAGAAATGGGGTAAGCATACATACAGTGTAAACTTGTTAATGAAGTAACATATGAGCTGTACTGGAATATAGTAATATAATTTAAATTATATATTATGTTTTGAGGTTGTGTGTTTACTATTGAGATGATGTTTAATGTAATACACTTTACACTTACATGGGAAGCAGTATGGTGGAAGCCATGATAATTTACAACCAGAGAAAATACTTGTTCCTTTGGAGAAATGCTGTAATAAAATGTGTTGTAAAACAATTTTATAAAAGAAGCAAGAAGAAATTTTCACATCCTTTTGGGATATTGGAGACTATAATCAGCAGAACTATTTTGTAGCTGGCTTAATGAAGAACTGTGAGCCTAAGGCTAAAACAACAAGTTAAAAAACAAAAAATTGAAGATGGTGTTAGAAATACATCATAGATATAAGAGGTGAAAAAAGTGGTGTATGAACTATTACAAGAGCATATGAAACGAATTGATGTGCTTCAAACTAAAATAGCTAATAATGATACACTCTGTGATAAGAGAGTAATCACGACATTGGTCCTGATAAAATAGTGAAATATGGGAGCTTTCTGCAAGCAGATTCCATGAAACTTTCGCACTATTCTAGATCAAAGACTGGCAGACGTTACTTCTGCAACAAGAATGTACTGTACACTCTTCTCTGAGTACTATCTAAGTGTTTTTGGGGATGATCTTCCCATTGCCTTTAGTACATTTCAATGCCAATGTGGAATATTCATTTAAATGTCCCAGAACTGATGTTTGTGATTTCTGTTGAAAAGTAGCACAAGGTAGCATCCCCGGAAGAAATCATAGAACATAAGGTGCATGGTAAGAAAGTTGAAGTTAATCAACAAATGAATATGAATCTTCTGAATCCTGATGATGAATATGTAATTATACAGTTCAATTATGCCCAGAACTTGCCATTGCCTCACATTCCTATCACTGAATAGTTCTATAAAAGGCTGATTTGGATGTTTTTGTTTAATATGCATGTGCATTCAAACAACTCTTACATATCGAGATTCAACTGTATTGGAACACCACAGTGAATTTTTTGTGTAAAAAAGGCGACTCATCTAAAATTTAATAACTCTTACATGTTTAATTTCATGGAAGATGAATACAAGAAAGGAGCCTGTAGTATCTAGTCTTTTGTGTTTCATGTTTTACAGCAGGAGCTTCTACACCAGACAAGTCTTACAGTTATTTCTGATGCATGCAGTAGGCAAAACAGGAATCAGACTGTAGTTATATTTTTCCTGTATATTTCTATGACTTTGGGAATCACCATTAGACATGGTTTTCCTGTTAGGGGGCATAGTTACTGCCAGTGTGATCGAAATTTTTCTACATATTCACTAAAAATTAAAAAACATAAGTCATTGAAACACCTAGCAATTACATCAACATAATAAAAAATGCTAAGAAGCCTTCCTTCATTGTCCTTAAGGGAATTGTTAGATTATGATACAACACTAAGGCAGAGTAATCAGTGGAAACTACCGAGTAAAGGACTTAACCTTAAGGCTCGAATGATATCCTACAAGTCCGATGGTACTTAAGTTGTTAAAGAAAATTAGTCTATTATTGGATTATTAAAAACATACAAAATATCTCCTGAAAAAAGAAGCCTCAAGCTATACAATTAGCAACAGTTACAAATATTGGTGTTAAGAAGGCCAAATTAGATGACGTCAAATCCCTATCGTGTTACTTATCAGAAAAGCACAAAAGTTTATGGGCAAATTTATTGAACAAGCAACCAAACCTCAATCACAACAAGCTGACAGCAGTTCAAGTGAGAGTGACTAGTGAGACGTGCTTATTTGACTAGTAAACATATAAGATAAACAGATAATTGAATTATAATATTTTTTATGCCTGTAAATAAGTTACTTGCTTCCAATTGGTGATGCAAGTCATGGCATATCTAAAGGTGCAGAGAAATTACAGTGTTTTATTTGATCATTACGAATAAATTTAAATTTTTCTGAACATTCATGTAATATTGGGGTTAAAAAAAAAAAAAAAAAAAAAAATATAAAAAATAAAATCTGCATGAACTATGCCCTGGTGCCTTGAGTCTATACCAGGACATAAGTTCCACAGTTACATCTCTTTATTGTTATTACATTTCTTTAGATTGGAACATTATTACATTTCCCAGATTACCTATATCTAAACTAACTACTCCTAACCTACTAAGCTATATAACCTATAGCAGCCGGTTTCCCAGCTCCTTTACATATATCTTTAATCTATATCCTAAACTGGCAGTTCTACTCTATTATAAAACATTCTGACTAGTTAAATTAACAATACATGTAGATGAAAAACTATTTACTGCCAGCACTTACTACCAATCTGCTATCTATCAATTTAATTTCAACAATTGTTGTCTCTAGCTATCTTCGCTATCAGATGAGCTCCGTGTGATGATCTGTTGTGGCTGTCCCCTTCTCCTCTCAGCCCATTCTTGACGTCCTGTTCTGGTCCGAAGTTGCGTACGTCTATTCATGGATTGGTCGCCCTGTTATGGCCTGAGATCTGCACCATTTCTATCCTCTTCTTCGACGTGGGTACTTATTTCTTGTTGCCTTATTCTTTGTGACCTTCTTGGTGATTCGTCCTGGTTTTGGTGTTGCTGCTGATGTATTGCGTCCGTTATTTGCATTTCAGCTGGTCTTCTGTACTCCTCCATGACTATTTTCGATATCTTTGTCACCATTCTGTTCACTATACACAAATCCTCGTGACTTCTTACGATGTGCCAAACTGCTTTTCCTGCTAGCATTGCGCGTTCCTCTTGTACCTCATCGTTGTATTTCGTACATTCAAAGATCACATGTTCGGGGTTGCCTACTATATCACATGTATTACATTTATCACTTTCCTTGCTTCGAATCTTCGCAAAATATGTATCAAATGGGCCGTGTCCTGTAATATATTGAATGCTCTCCTTAGTTGGTGATACGGTTAATCTTAATCTCTCTCTTATGCTGGGGAATAGATCATATACTCTTCTACCTTTCTCCGATTGATTCCATTCTTTTTGCCATTTGTCTATTAAAATTTTTCTTGCCTCTCTCCTTGTATTGCACGGTCTACCTAAAATTTTGATGACCTGTTCTTGGTCTTGTCTTTTCATCCAATACATTGTTGCCCGCAATTTTACCGTTAAGTCAATCGGCCATATGGCTAGAATCACTAGTAAGGCCATCGTTGGAACTGTTTTAATTAATCCCATACACCTTATTAAAGTTTGTCGTTGAGTACTCCTCAGTCGTTGTACATTTTTCACTAGGCTAGCTCTATGCGCCCAAACACTAGATCCATATCCTATTATTCCTGTTAGTATAGCTGTGTGATATGTCCTTGTTGCTGCTAGTGGGATTTTATATTTATATTGAGCCATCGTTGCTAGCTTCATCATCGTTTTTCCGGCCTTGTCTCTGACTTTCTCTATATGCATATCAAAGTGTAATTTCTCATCCATGTTTATTCCCAAATACTTAAAAACACTTTCTCGTCGTATATTGGTACCATTTACTTTAATGAGGGGATTTCTTTCTAATTTTCCTTTTAATAGCATATAAGCAGATTTATGAGGTGCTATTTGTAATTTTACTTCATTACACCATTCTTCTAACAAAGTTACTACACTTCGAGCTTTTCTTTCAATTTCCCTTCTATTATTTGCCTCGATCATAATCATAAGGTCGTCGGCGTAGGCTATAACATCGAAGGTATCCTCATGTTGTGCAATCCTTTCCAGTATTGGTTCCGTCATAATGTCCCAAAACAAAGGGCCTAATATTGATCCTTGTGGACAACCTTTGCTTATTTCTTTTGTTACCATATCATTCTCTCCTTTTAAATATACTCTCCGATCTCTACAATAATCTAATAAACTATTATATATGCACCTTGGATAATTATTTTCTCTCATGATTTTAAAAAGTTCTGGCCACCATAAATTGTCCAAAGCACCAGATATGTCAAAGAACATGGACACCACATATTTACTGGAACTTATAGAAACATTTTTAATTGCACAGTTTATTGCATCCTCTGTAGATTTACCCTTTCTAAACCCGAATTGTTTTTCTGTTTCTCCAATCATTAGTCTATATTCAGTTATTCTCTTCAGCAACAACTTTTCTTGTAGTTTGCCTAAAGTATTTAACAGACAAATCGGTCTATAGGATTTTGCATCTGTAGCTTCCTTATCTTTGGATTTTCTCAGGATTACGACATTGGCCTCCTTCCAGATATATGGAATTCTTCCTTCCACTAGACATTGATTTATGAGCCTACACATATGCATCGATATAAGAGGTTCTAACTGCTGCAACACTTCAGATTGAATACCATCTGGTCCCGGGGCTTTGCCTATCCTTAGCTCCTTAATTGCTATTTTTACCTCTTGTATATCGAAAGGATATACTACCCTGTCATTTAAGTAATATTGATTCATCTGTTGTTTTTTAATTCGATGTATAACTTCATCATTCTCGACCCTTTCATCTGGTAGTAATCTTTCTAGTAAGAGGTGTGCAGATTCCTTCCAATTTTTAGTAAAGTGTCCATTTCCTTTACTTATAGTTGACAGAACTTCGGGAGCCGCAATCTTTTCCATAACTAATTTATACGGAACACCCCATACATTTTCATTTAGAGTTTCTTCTACCATCGTATCCCATGATTTCATCCTAGTATCTTGTAGTTTCTGTTTGTATCTATCTCTTAGCTGTTGATATCTTAAAAGATTAATATTCCTTTCATTTGCTGTTTTACTTTTTTGGTAGACCTTCCGTGCCTTTCTCGCCTTCCTTCTAAGGTCCTGTAGTTGATCGGTCCAAATTACTGCTTCTTGCATCCTACACTTGTTTTTGGTTAGACCTTCGTGCATGGCATACTGTATCCTTTCTGTTAACATTTTGGCCTGGGCATCAATGTTCAGTTGCTGTATTTCCACTGGTATAATAAAATTTTCTCTAACTTTGCACCAGTTTGCATTTTTAATCTTGTATAATTCTCTGCCTCTCCTAAATTGTGTATCATATCGCCCTTCATAATCTATGTCAAAGTATATCAGATTATGATCACTAGAGGTTATTTGCTGTGTTACAATCCAGTTCCGTATTTTATTATAAATATAACCTTTGGCTAATGTAAGATCAATATTTTCGTAAGCATCCGCACGATTCATAAATGTGTAAGGATTATTCGGTTGATTTACAATCTGCATATTATACGTTGTAATCATTTCTTCCATTTTTAATCCTTTTAAATCTGGATTTTTGCTGAACCACAATTTTGACTTCGCATTAGCATCCATTGTATATATTATAGCTGCATCAAAATATGCTTGCAAAATCTCCTCTGTCTTACTGATGTGTACTTCTATATCATCCATAAATTGGTAATAGTGGTTACAAAGTATGAAGTCTATACCCTTAGTTTGTATCTGTATACAGTTTACATGTTCGTCGCAAAATTGAGATATTTTGGTTGCTTGTATGTTTTTATTGTTAATCAAAATCATTGCTTGGGGATTTTCCCCGTCATATATCTTACGTGCAGTTGCAGCCATGTGTATCGGTTTTCCCCTAAGTGTATATGGTTCTTGAATACAGACAATATCCAGAGCCATTTCGTTTACAATTTTCCTCAATTCTATCATTACAGTCTTTGATCGTTGTGCATTTATCTGTGCTATTCTTATATTATGTACTCCTACCATTTCACTAATTCTTGTACTAGCCATTTAAATAGATATATTTATTTGTTGTCCATAATCTGTTCGAGCTATAAGCCTCTCAAAATGTATCCTATACAACGAGCATTCCTTTCCACGTTTACAGGGGGCTTCTTCTTTAAGCTTACGATCTGGGTATCTTTGTTTTAAAAACTTCCTCCTTTCTGCACAGGGGATACATATTGCTGGTTGATTCTTTTTATCGCATTCATTTTTGTTGTGATCCTCTTCACCGCAGTGAGCACAAACAACCTTATCTTTTGTACAGTATTTTGCCACATGACCAAAGTTCTGGCATTTCATGCATGTTGCAACAACTACATAATCTTTTGCATTTACTGCTTGAAAGCCAAGGTAAATTTTCTCTTTTTTAAGAATTAGCCTGCGGACGTATGGTGAAACATCCATAACATGGTGAACCGTATTAGCATTTCTTGGACCAGTTTTGAACCTCATGTTTACTTGTTGATTGAATTTTTCCCATGACATCTCCTCCTCAAAGTTTTGGTGATACATATTTTCCTTGATTGTTTCCTCTTTTTCGCTTGATATTACATCATACAGAATTATTAGCGGGTTCCTCTTTTTCGGTAATTCCACTTTTAATTTCATTTTCTTCAAACCTTCATGATTTAGCAGCTTTTCAGCGTCTTCAGTAGTTTCTGTTTCCAGAATAACATTTCTTTCTGTTCTTTTAATATTGCATATTTTAACCTTATCTTTTGTTGGTATGACAGTTGTAGTTACTATATCTTGTACTACTTTAGTATCTTTTACTTCAGTTGATGACACAAATATCGTACATTTTTGTTTCTGCAGAACACGTTCAACTTTGACTGTATTATTGTCAACATTTCTAGTAGTTATATCGGCATAAGACATCATTGGTACTTGTTTCTTTTCATCTTTGTATACTTGCAACTTTGATTTAAGATGAGTATTTTCTAATCGTACAGCATCATGTACCTTAGTAATTTCTCCAAGCAAGTTAAACAGTTTAGCTCGGTTACTTACAGTAATTGACTTGTCGGAAGCCACTACGAGGCTTATTTCAGAAATAATATCTGTTATTGATTTATTCAGTTTTTCACTTTCACTAGATGTATCATTTTCATTTTCACTAGTATTTACTTTGGAATCACCTTTGTCTTTGCGACTCATTTGGGTCGGAGATCTTGATAGAGAGCTCCTTGGCCGAAATGGATCTCCTGTCTCACCTCTGTCCTTGGACATTTAGCTCCTCTCCGCCAGCGGTGAAACCAAGGGATTCTACCGCTGCCCAGGGCGGACGACGTGGACGTGGGAGCTCCTCCAAGTGCACTTTAATTTTTCTGAACCTCGACAGTGACACCGCTCCGCCGAGGTCCAAAATCTCTAAGGCAGGACAAACACTCTATTCGCACTTGGGGGTCCCGCCCCAATATTGGGGTTAGTCAGTTTTCACTATTAATATTATATACCGTATGATTCAGTTCTGGTACCACTAATATATCAGTAAATACATTCCCAAATGTTGCCGGATAAAGACCTGTGAGGTCTCAAAATATTGTAAACAGCTGTTATTGAAATATCTTCTGAAATGTTTATTTGACTGTAGCTCAATTAGGTGTTGTGAGATTTACCTCATTAGTGTATGTGGATGATCACTTATTTCTGATTGCTTATGCATTAGCACCTTCATGTACTTTTACATCATATTTGGTTGCTGTTCATTTGTATCTCGTGGTGGCTATGGAATCAGTATTGAATTCTATCATCTGAAATGATCCATTGAATTTGAATGTGTCTTCGGATAATTATTGCCTTGTTACGAATACTTTTAGTGCCATGTTTATAGACACAGAAATTAATTAAAATACATTTAATGGTTGCCTTTATAGTAAACAGTGATGTTGATGTAATTATCAATTTATATAACAAGCATTGCCTGTATTGCCACAAACACAAACCATTATGTTCATTGGAAAGACTTTATTACTTTTTGAAGATATTGTGGATTAACAAAAATAATAATTAGTTATAATGAACAGCATAGTTATATTACATTGATTTAGCTATGATTGTCACCGATATCTGTGGATGTACTGACTCGTTCTGTCTTCAGATTTTATCATCTCGTTATTACACTAAATGATACTGGGTTCTGAATCATTTCAGATTATACCCAGGAACAGTTCCTGTCACTATTCTTGGCAAGTCTTCATTGTTCCCTGCTGAGGTCCCAACAAGCGACACAAGCTTCTGTAATGGAATTGATCGTCTTGAATATGGTTATCAAAAATGTGATGTTACATGTGATGCCTTCAATGCAAGAGAATATGTACACCCCGATAAATATGGTAATTGTAGTCATGGGGCAGACACACTTATAGAACCTTTGTGCTTAAAACACAGTAGTTTAAGTGATATGAGCAAAACAACACAACAGTGTAGCACATGTGAGAAAAGATTTAGCTCTGTATCAAATTTGAATAAACATAATTTAGTTCATGAAGGGAAGAAGCCTCACCAATGTAAAGTTTGTGATAAGAGCTTTACTCAGTTATCAACTTTGAAAAGACATACTTTAGTTCATGAAGGTAAGAAGCCTCATCAATGTAAAGTTTGTGATAAGAGCTTTACTCAGTTGTCTAATTTGAAAATACATAATTTAGTTCATGAAGGTAAGAAGCTACACCAATGTAAAGTTTGTGGTAAGAGATTTACTCAGTTGTCACATTTGAGAACACATTATTTAGTTCATGAAGGTAAAAAGCCACACCAATGTAAAGTTTGTGATAAGAGTTTTACTCAGTTGTCAAATTTGAAAACACATAATTTAGTCCATGAAGGTAAGAAGCCACACCAATGTAAAGTTTGTGATAAGAGCTTTACTCAGTTGTCAACTTTGAAAACACATTATTTAGTTCATGAAGGTAAGAAGGCACACCAATGTAAAGTTTGTAATAGGAGCTTTGCTCTCTTGTCAACTTTGAAAAAACATACTTTAGTTCATGAAGGTAAGAAGCCACACCAATGTAAAGTTTGTGATAAGAGGTTTACTCAGTTGTCTACCTTGAAAACACATAATTTAGTTCATGAGGGTAAGAAGTCACGCCAATGTTAAGTATGTGATAAGAGCCTTGTTCACATGTGAAGTTTGAAAGCACATAATTTAGTTCATGTTGGTTAGAAGCCACACCAATGTTAAGTTTGTGATAAAAGCTGTAGTCAGTTGTCGCTTTTGAAAACACATTGTTTAATTCATTATGGTAACAGCACACAATGGTGTGATAAATATTCATTGTCAAGTTTCAAACCCATAAGTTGATTTATGAGGATATGAAGTGGAGATGAATAGGGTATATTACAAGAGCACTACTTGTCTTGTTTCATGGAAGTAGTTATTTTTGAATTCAAAAGAGGGGGTTTTGGTTAGTTTTGGTCTCCGCATTTTGGATTCTGGTATTTGAAATCATCATCATTATTAGTAGTAAGTATAGAATTATTTAGTTCATGTTTAATAAATATATTAATTTGTATGTATATAGTAGTTAGAATTACATAGACAACTATTATGTAAATCTGTCAGATAATTGTCATCTACAAGTCTGACAATAAACAATTTAATTAAATTGTTTTCTAACATTTCTAGCCCCAAATTAGCATAAGTAACTACACCTTTCATCAGCTGTTTAATGCGGTAACATTATTCGTTGTATTTCTGGCTTTTTTATTTTGACAGGGAACTCACACCAGTGGTGTTCTTACTATGCACTCAATAGATCATCCATAAAGTCATTTTCACATTCGTTCAGAAAGGCGAGAAAAGTACATGTGTATAACTTTGCCCATCTTCATTGGGCTGAAACACCTGTCACATTGGGTAGAAGAAAGAGTTCATCACTTCAGCGGGATAAATATTAAGATCGTCAAGATAGCTTTCAGGTGTAGCTTTATCTTGAGTTTTTTTTTTCTCACAGCTGATACAAATGTTCCATAGAAGCACTGTGAGAATATTTCTCTCTCTGCAGATATTCTGAGTAAGATATTAATCAGATACCGCATTTCTGTTGAAAAGAACGTTACTTTTGCTATTGACAAATCATCATGAGGTGTAGTTCATTTCACTCATTCAGTCTGTTATTTTTCCCCATGAGCTTCCTTTTGCTTGCTGGCAGCTAATAGTTTTGAAGGAAGCATTTTGAAGAATTGCTGGATGATGATAATGATGTGAATAAGGGCGTTCAACTATGGCGGTCATCAGCGCAGAAATGCTGGAGGTCACACATTCCTTGATTATAGCTGATACCATCTTGCAAATGATTCATATGTTCCAAAATGGAAAAACAGTAGGTTTGATCTCAGGTCTACATGTGTCATCGGACCTACTATCAAAGGTGGTAAGAAAAAGCCTGAAATAATGCATTACAACGATATTAAATATGGAGCTGATATAATATGTGCATTGTGTGCTATGTGGTAATTTTTAACCATATGTTGAAAGTTGCAGGTATTCTAGGGTTATCCTTGTGGTAAACCAAAACAAATATTTCACAACACAGGAATACTTGAAAGTGCTGTCCTTAGCTTTACTGTCGCAACAGCTACAGAGAAGAGAAATAGCATCAAAGCTACCCAAAGATCTACAGAACTTCTAAAGATATATAAACTTGAACAACCAACAGCAGATGAGTTGCTGAATGCACCATAATCATTGAAAAGTAAATGATGTGAATTCTGCAGTAAAGACAAAAAGAACAGCAAAGCTGAATATGTAATTGGGAAATGCAACGCTCCTCTCTATTTGAGTAAACATACCAAAATGATTTGTGATAACTACTTAGTCAGGGAGAACAGAAGAAATAGCTGATGACTCTTAGTATCTGAACATTACCAATGAAAAAATGTTATTTTATAATGATATATTATTCTCTTTATGTATACTTGAGACAAATGGTAAGGTACATTATATTCGTATTATATTTTAGCTGATGTGTTTAATATTGTGACTTCCAATATTGTATAGAAAGTCATCTACACAGTTTATGTCTTTATTAACAGCGATAAAGTAAATGTTTATTGCATTTCTTTCCAGATAGTATTGCGACGAAATATGTTGCCAAAAGGAATACTGAGGAAGATGTTCTAGAGGCCCTGCATTGTGGCGATGATTTGCAATGGGAACGCTGCAAATCGTGTGGGACGGATGATGTGATGATTTGTTTCTCACCTTTGTGAAGATCTTGTAGTCTAATCCTGTAGCTTCCTCAGCAACATCCCTGGAGCTAGAGATCTTATCTCTGGGCATGGTCGTGGAGTAGAAAAAGTTATTACAGTTTCTAGAATTAACAAATGGTTCTCTTTTATCAAAGTTGAATATTTAATTCTTCTGAAAATTTACCAATCTTTAATACATATTTAAATGATGTGAAATGCTGTCTTTAAGAAATGGTGATTGACCTATAGATGAACTATTCTCTCACACTCACGCTAATTAATGCATCTTAAATGCATACACACAAAATTGTTTCTGCACATGCTCAGAGAGACTCAAATACACATCTTTCTCCTACAGGGTTCTGATGCAGAAGAATGCCCATTGCAGATAATCTCTTGCTCCCTTATTTCTACATTGCTATAGCAACCAAGTAACTTGTGTAAGTGTGTGTAGTGTTTAACGCCCGCTTTTACTACTTATGGCACCGCACGCGATGACACTGATGATATATGAAATGAAGGTGGGGCACTGGTGGAATGAGATGGCGGGGAAAATCGGAGATCCCGGAGAAAACCCGCCCCAGCGCCATGTTGTCCAGCACAAATCTCACTTTGCAGTCGCCTGGGATCGAATCCCGGCCGCCTTGGTGAGAGCCAAGTGGTCTAACCACTGAGCCACGGCACGTCCTAACTTGTGTATAACAGGAAATTACATATAAATAAGGTTGTGTTACCATGTTTCTAAATTAACTTTTTCTGGGAGCTACGAATATTTAGAGCTGAAATGCATATAAAACCTTACTCTCATTACAGTGTGTTTGTGTGTGTGCGCGCGCGCGCGCGTGTGTGCTCGGTTTCCCAACAATGTCAGACACTTTCTTCCCATTACCAAGTTTAAAATGTACCATGTATTACGTTCAGTTGCAGTCATATTAGCATTCAAGAAACAAAATTTAGAGTTCTTTGGGCTCAGTAAACAACCAGCAAATTTCACCTATATATCCTAATGTGCATAAACTGTCATCAGTAAAGATCAAAGCAATCTCAAATATTAAATATTCCTAATACAACCTGCTATGTTGGGAACTATTAGGGTTAGTTTGTATTTAGTTAACTATTCTTCAATGTGCAGGAAATAATTTGAAATGTAAATAATAGAAGCTAGCAAGTGTGAACAAACTAATCCTACATAAAATATAACTATAATCTAATGAAGTTCACTTAGCTTTTAAAAAAAATGAGGAACTTTTTACAGAATTCAATTGACACTAGTTAAACAATTTTTGTATTGTCAGTCAGTTTCTTTGTTGTCAAAGTTATGGTAGTTAGATGTAGTAGTACTGCTGTATGTATTACCAAACTCTGAAAATGAAAGAAACTTAAAGACAGAATTGATTGGCATTATTTCAAAATACATTATTCAATTACTATTGTTTAAATGAAATATGTTTTTCCAAACAAATTTATTGGACCATTTACTTGCTTTAATAATATATCTTCTACGATTATTTCATGGTTGAATAACCAAAAATAATATCCCGTGTCTGTTTTATTAGCTCCAAAATGTTCTTTAGTTCTGGTTTCTAAGTTATGTTTGGTTCTTTCAATGTAAACCTGGCCGCAATCAAAACAATTAAATTGATAAATATCAGATTTTTTATTATTGCACATTTTATCTCCTCTAGAGCACTGTAGCAAACTTTTAATATGATATTTATATTTATATGTAATTAATAGTTTAAACAAATTAAAATAATAATTTTGATATTATATATTACAAATGTACTACATATATCTAAGAACGTTAAAACTTCTGATAATAAAAGATCTGGCATTTATCAGTTTAACTGTTTAAGGTGCAATCAAGTTTATATTGGAGGACAAAAAGTAATAGAATATAGTAGAAGTCTGCAGAATTGGCTTTAAACCACTCTTCCACGTCATTAAAGGCGTCATTTGTGTTGCCAATAAGGTGGATGCTATAAGGTCTCAAAGCCACATTCCCTTGTTTTGTCAACTGCAACTTGAGATGAATGAGCTGGTGCTTTGTCAGCCAGAAGACTAACATCTTTGGAGAGCATACGACGTCGTTTCTTAATCAGAGCTTCTCGTAACTTGTCCAGAAGATTGCAGTAGTATCTGCCAATGCTGGTTTGACCCTTTGCAAGATAATCCCTAAGGATAACTCCATGATCCTCCCAGCTGACTTTTGTACCTTTGCCTTTTTGGTAGGAGACAATCAGCATGTTTCCATTCAATGATCATGGGTTTTGTCTGTGGCTCATACTGATAGATCTAGGATTCATCCATGGTTACCACACGATCAAAAAAGTCATCTTCATCTGGTTCCAACAGCATAAACATCTGTCTGGAAACGTCATGCCTTGTTTGCTGTTGGAATGGGGTTAGCAAACGTGGAACCCATCGTGCAGACACTTTAGATATGTGCAGTTTATCTACACACTACCATAATTAAGGTGTGTCTCATTCATGATTATTTGGGTGGTTGCTCGTTTGTCTTCCAGTATTAAACACTCCCCATTCTTCACTGTGACAGCATCGTCTGGCACTGATGGTCTACCAGCTCTTAGCTCATCTGTCAGGGACATGTGACCAGTTTGAAAATTCCTTTTCCACTTCATAATAGCGTCATAAGATGGTTATCATTTCCATAAACAGCTGTCATCTCAACATGGAATTCCTTTGCAGTTCTGCCCTTCAAATGCACAAACTTGATCACATTATGAGCCTCAATTTTCCCTATCTTACACCTCAGTCACTTCTGGCACTCACTATAAAAACCAAAAGGACTCCAACATTACGTCCCGAGGGATCAATGATGACACTGAAAAATTTTCATCACTCCAGCATAAAAACTACCGGGTGATAATTAAAACTTTATGACAACCCTCATACATGTGTGACTGGGAGACAGGCCGGGCAACTAGCAGCAAGCACAGAAGTCTCTTCAACATTTAACATAAATGTCATTGCTACTCTACCATAAGTTTTATAATTATTTTCTATTTGCTTTCAAAAGACAAAAGCCTGTATAAGGTTTAAAAAATGACTGAAAAATTACTTGCTCATGCACACTGCAATACAGTGGAACAGTAAAACTTTGTTCGCCCCTTAGTATTAAGTTTTCCTCATTAAACAGATTTTCTTTGGAGATACAACAAATTATTTCAATATATTACATGTTGTATGGTCTCTGTTAAGCTATTTTCTGCTCTAAATGACTACAACATGAGAAATGTACGTGGTATGCATACTGCAGGAAATGGCTTAAATCTGTTCCATAAAGTATATTACAATTCTGTATTAAAAATTTATAGTAAGCTTTCATTCTAACTTAAACAATTAAGTAATCCTAAACAATATAAAATTTTCAAGAATGGTTTAAACTTATTCTTATTCACTGACTCCATATATAATCCTAAAAAATTCATTAATGTTCCATTCAACAGGTAAATGTTCAATATGTAGGTCAGATTTCATACAATGGTAACTTCATGACTTACATTATATTGACCTACAGTAATACATGTTCTGAGATTAATACTTGAAATGTTGATGACTCATTTATTTTAATTTTTTTATACATAAAGTAACAAAAACCAATAAAGGTTTCAGAGTACAAGTTGTGGTCAGTATATTATTAATTATGCTGCATGCGCCATAAATATGTGACATGTTGAATGTCCATGCACTGCTCAGGTTGGTCGGAGATAGGAACAAAGAAACAAGTAAAAGACACAAAAGCTGTGAATGTCTGACTGAGATGGATAAATCTGAATGAAGATGGGCATGATGAATAGGTATTTGATTATGCATTAATGTACAATAGTTCATTTGCTTGTTTATTTTTTTATTTACGTCATCCAAAGTTAAGTTAAATAGGACAAATGAAATGGATGAAATAATGCTTAAATGAGCCCAGGGTCCCTAGAGTTTAGTTCCCCGACATAGTCTTACAGGATTTTTTATATAGCTTTTCCTGTATCTTTTTGGGATTATTATACATTGCAATATTTTTGCTGTGGATATAGTTTTGAAAAACTGTACTAACCGATCCCCATAGAAGTCAGAAAACAGTTACAAATTTCAAAGCTGAATAATCAGTTTAACAAGACAACTGCTTTTCACCATCCACTATATTAGCAATGCCCAATTTGAGTGTGATACATTAAACCTTGCTTTGCCATTTTCCCCATCTGTCCTTTATCCCTGTGCTTTGAGTCTCACTCGTTTTGGAATTAAAGCACTTATTTAAGTACAATGAACATTCTCAACTTTAGAAATGGCTGTTAATAACAAGTTGTTTCACAAATGTTATAGAGAATAAAATAAATGAAATATTAATAATGTTCATTTAACAATTAGTCATTAAGCTCCCTATTCATATACTCTAAATCTTCATAGTCTTGGGCCATAACTTGTGGTCATGTGCTGAACTTAATGTATAAATTGCAGAATTAACGACGGGAAATCCCATATATCTGTACTTAGTTTTCCAGGTTTGTAAAGCTTGTGTTGTAAATATGTTAGAAATCATTGGTAACAAAATGCAACCTTTTATAACTAAGAATTTGTCTCATACATTCTTACCAATTATAACACTACATGATACACTTACATATAGCTTATATGTGGCATTCAAAATAACGCTATTTTCTATAGTTTGTTCTAAAACTTCTAATAACTTCATCAAAGGTGCTGAAACTGTTCTAAATCTACCAACAAAAAATGTAGTGTTTGATTTGTTGCAAGTCTCTATCAGTTATACAACCACAAAAATGTGTTCTGATGTGTATTGTTCTGCTTTGAAGCTGACCTGTTCTTCATCCCCCTTTGCTTTAACAAAAAAAGGAGAAATAATGAAATGTTCGCATATAATCTACACATTCTATTGAGGACTGCTCTAAATCTATAAGTATTACAATCAACTTTACGGCCTTTCTTATGAATGACGGATATGTCTTCCTTTTCCTGAATTTGGGACGTCATCAGAAAGGTTTCTTAAGATCTCAAAAAGCTTGTTTGTGCCACTTTTTAATGAGTTCTGTATATATCCCATCCAGAAGATCCGTGCTTCAAATTCCAGCTATGGCATTGAACTGTTTAGTCTGACTTTATCTTTCTATGCCCATCTGCTCCACCTGCTCTTCCAGCTTTTAATTATGCAAATGTTATTTCAACAATTTCTATATCCAATTCAAAATTAAGGTCTGTAGTATTAAACATGGAATAAGTTTCATTTATAAATTAATATCTATCTTCTTGTGACAGTTTTTTTTTAAAATGATTCTTCCATGTCTCTACTGGAATATATTGTAATTGTTTCCCCGTTTTTGGTATTTTTGTGAAGTTGTTCAAAATATTCTATGATCCCATACACCTTTTACTGCATTGAGCTCTATATTTCGTAACATGTTTCTTCTCAAAATTTATTTTTTCTTTATGACACCTGTTTTCTACTTTTAGCTTATGCTTTTTAAAAAACAATTCTCAATTCCTTATTCTAAGTATTTATAATTTAATTTATTTGCCTATTACTTCTTTAATCTTGTTACTTCATAAGCAAATCTGTTTGTTCCTGTTTCCGTTAATTTTTCTCCCAAAGTCTCTGAGGCTGCTTCATGTATATTTGTTATAAGATATTTATATAACTCTCCGGTTCTATCCCATTATTCTTCTGTTAGTTTTTCATCTAATCTTCTCTGATAACACTATATAGCATTATCCTTTTCTAAGGATCTTACACAGGTGTTCGTAGTAACTCACGATTTCCAATATCTTCATTGTTGACCACATAATGGTCAATGACACATGTTGGACCTAGAAAAACTTTAACATCATTGATATGAATTTCTAATGATGTGTCACGTTGTTGAGCACAGCTGCAACTAATATAATTATATTCTCTTTTGAGACAGAAACCGCAGTTCGGGTCAGAAACCGCAGTTGGGGGGAACAAAAATCCATTAACTAAAGGAATGTGTCAAGGGGCGAGGAAGAAACACTCCCCTAAGGAATGTGAGTAGAAGTCTGAATATTTCTTCACATGACCCCGAAGGTCAAAAAGGAGGGACAGAGGGGTGAAAGCCTAGTAGGAGTAAAAATGTAGGAAAACGAACCTCCAATAAAAATGGTTATGCATCACGTGATACGGGCGGAATAGTCACGGAAATAGGAAAGGGGCGTGCTAGATAGTCTGCGGTAGGAAAAGACGCGGAGAACGGAGAAAAAAGGCGACACTTCATCGTAGATCGTTTTCGGGGAAGGTAACGTTGTAACGAGCAAGTTGTTTGGGAGCAAAGTTGTAATCTAAATGTTATATAAATAAACTGGAGGGAAAATCAAGGAAGCAAAGTGTATTTTTATTTGATCGCTGGACCCTGAAACGGAGTCGCTCTCCCATACTGATCGCTAGTCCGGAGCAAAATCGGTCTTTCGGTGTAGAATCCTTTATGTACACCGATTACCGCCTCAAATGGCACCCAACGTGTTTTAACCACCCAGCGGGCTTCCACAACCACCAACATCTCCTTCGAGACCATCACTCCGAGAACGAGATTACCGTCCGGAGACAACACCCAGAGCAACAGACGCCGAGAACGAGATTACCGCCCGGAGACAACACCCAGAGCAACAGCAGATCACACCACGACATCGTAGACGGACACCGCGGACAAGGTTAGCTGAGCACGACAACAACAGGACAGCAACAACCACCACTTCCGACGGAGGTAAACACCAACAACATAACGAGTAAGTACCCTTTCCAAAGTCTTTCCACAAGGGGCACTCACTGTGTAGGACAAGTCTGGCAGTGACACTACAGACTGTGTAAAATTTATATGATCCTGAGAAGTGGCAGGATAATTAGCGCAGACATGGAGGAATAAATCCAAGGGTAGCCCGGAGATATCGCTGTGCAAGAAATTAGTCCTGAGGCAACACTCAGCCTCACGGCTATGATGCAACAGATGCTCCAGCAGCTCCAAAGCAACCTAGAGACTAAGATTTCCGAACATAGTCAGCAAATAGCAGCAAGAAACAGCATGTTAGAAAATAATTTAGAAGAAAAGATTGCAGAATACACAAACACGTTGAAAAGACAATTAGAAAGTAAAACAGAAGAACAGAATAAGCAATTAGCAGAAATTAGGTTAGGGCAGGCCACTATAGAGGCAGAATTTTTGAATATGCGCACAGAGGTGCACGATACACAAAAGGACATGGAAACCACCAGGGAGCAACTTACACAGATTTCACAGCATTATGATAATGTGCATGCCCAGTTGAGGGAGGAGATGCGAAACACCTGTGTCATAATACAAAATAGGCAGAAAGAAGCAGAAAATTCCACTCATAATGAATTGATAGCAATTAAAGCAACCCTGACACAGGCAGACGCAACTCAACGCTCAACTGATAAAAGAATTGAACACCATGCACGAGAAATGACATCACTCAAAGAGGCTCTTAATGATTTAAAAATATGTAATGACCAACCTCAGAGTAATGACATTTCAAGTGTACCAACAAGACAGGGACCGATGAACACGTGCCAAAACACGTCTTCAACAGTACCTATGGAAACATGTAATAGTGTTAGCCAAGGGAGCATATACAATAACTGTATAAACACCGGGTACCCTAACCATTTTCACTTGTTAAATGAAATAACCGTGCCAACATTTGATGACGTGAGAGACAACGCGAAGCGTTACATAATGGACCTAGAATATTACTTTCAGCTCAAGAACATTCCAGATGATTTTAAGATGATAATAGTTAAACGAGGCTTGCAGGGACGGTCACTGACTTGGTTTAGGCTAGCAGTAGGTGACCACACTAGTTACACAGACTTCAAACAACACTTTTTAACAAAATATTGGAATGGCGCAACACAATATGCTGTCCGAACGAACATAAATACAGGAAAATATCCACACAGAGGACGATCCATGGTGGATTACTTTCTAGACTTAGCGCAACAAAGTAAAATGTTGGACCCTCCCATGGAACCTCAGGAATTTATTAGTTTAGTTACGCGACACTAATCAGAACAGATAAAAAATAATTTAAGTGTCGCACGACCCAGTACAATTAGCGAGACAATCGAACTTTTGACGGCACTAGAACCACCCAGGACTGAACTGAACCCAGGACTACGAGATGACAGGACGTCGCAACATGCCCAAAACTTTAGTGGGACGAGGGCATACAACACTGGAAATGCTAGACATAACGACCAGACACACTCCAGAGACCGGTACAGAGACCAGGTACCCGCGTATGACCACAGAAGACACAATTCCCGATATCACCAAAGACAACCCCGAGAAAATCCTCAACATCCCCAGCGAACACATTACATAAATTTCATGCGCACACAACGAACATATCCAAGACGACACGCCAATGACAGCCATATTATCGGAGAGAGACGGTATGATGTTTTTCAAAGACCATACAAAAATGACTTACCCAGGGAAAATCCTGCAGGACGCCGATGGACCAATAATGGTCATGACCATGATAACCGACCACACACGACGGACCAGCGAGCAGAACAAGCACCTCATGAGAACCATGAGTCAACAAGCAAAGAAACAATTAGGAGTAGGTCCCCAACGACAAATTACAACGGTGCAAGGCCCAAACAAAAATGGTTTGCGAACCAGACATTTCTCCCAACCACCCACACATCCCTAAACGGTGCAAGTGCGATACACAATACGGAAAACTAAATTCGGGTAGGAGAGCGTTTCCTTTTTCTGCCTCGAGGTATGTTAAAAAAATGGAAACACTAAAAATACGATGGCGCAACTACAGATACACGATGAGGATAAAGACTTGACAGTCGGAAACAATGCTGGAAACATGAACTCAGATACAATACAGCAAGACATAGCAGAAACGCCACAAATAGAGATCACCATAGCAGATGAAACTTTCCTGGCAACGCTAGACACTGGAGCGACAGCATCTGTCTGTAGTCTAAAATTCTTTAACCACTTGGAAGCTAAAGGCATACACCTACAAACGTTACCCACCAAAAATGTGTACGTACTAATGGCCATAGGAAGACAGAAACAACGTATACAAAAACAAGTTATGATTCCATTCACATTAGGCCAAAATCATGTGGAAGTCATTTTTTGATAATACCGCATTTGGCTGTACAAGTTATTCTAGGAAGCGATTTCTTCCAAGCATTTCACGCAAAGATTAATTACGCAGCCAGAATTTTAACCATACGAGGCAACAACGAAGAGTTTCCAATTCCTTTTTCCCAGCAGGCAGTTCCCAACATGCAATTAACAGAAGCCGAAAACCAATTGGAGGAGGAACAATTTTTTGTTCAATGCATTAATATAAGCAAAGATATTTACCTTGCGATTTTAAAGACTGAGGAAATTGTTAGCACACATGAGAGTTGTAAAAGTTTTGACTTGATTAATGGCGAGGCAACTGACCTATTCGGCAGGGACGAAAAAGCAAGTTTTTCCCCTGTCACGATAGTAATAAATGGCTCCATGAGAGTGGGTGTGAGTGACAGACCCAAACAGCTGGAGGGAAAGCCACCCTTAGAAACCGCATGTCCGTTCCTTGACCCAAATTTACAAATGCGTTCCAAATTAGGGGAGAAAGTGAATGGACTCACACACTTGGACGAAAGACAAAAAGAATCTCTTTTTTTCTGTTCTGTGGAAGAACAGAGCTGCTTTTACGGATAAAACAGGCCTTTGTACATCCTTCTGCTACGACTTTCAAATTAAAGAAGTAAAACCATGGCACTATAAATGCAGGAACATTCCACTAAATTTAAAACCAGCAGTGGAACACGCCATTAAAGAAATGCTAGAACAAAAGATAATTCAAAAATCAAATGCCCCCTACATAAATCCCCTCTGCATAGTGCGCAAAAGCAATGGCAAAGCACGCATAACAATAGACGCCCGTCACCTTAACCAGTTTATTCTACCAGATAATTTTCGGACAATTGGCATAGAACAAATACTCACCAGCATCAGAAGAAAAAATGGTTTTCCTCCATCGACTTGACAAACTCATACCTACAAATCCCTATACCACCACACTTAAGAAAATTTACAGGATTCCTATATCAGGGTCGAGTGTTAGAGTTTACCAGACTACCGTTTGGCATGTCAGTAAGTGCAAGCGGATTTTTAAGAGCCATGTATGCCATATTTGGAGATACTGCTCAAGAATTCCTGACCGAATATATCGATGATTTTTTACTACACGATAATACGATAGACGAACACATACAACATTTGGATTACGTCATTACAAAATTAAGATCAAAGGGCTGACGTTGAACTTAGAAAAAACCAAATTCTTCCAACAAGAAACCAAATTCCTAGGATATATCATTTCGGAGAAAGGTATTTCTCCAGATAAAGAAAGAATCCGAACAATTGCAGAAATCCCTGCGCCAAGAAACATAAGGCAGCTACGCCGAGTATTGGGCATATTCCAGTATGAGGCACGATTTCTAATTAATTACGCTAAAGAAGTGGCACCCCTTAGAGAGTTGTTACAGAAAAGTGTAAGATGGCGCTGGACGAGCACACACCAAAATGCATTCGACAGAGTAAAAGAGTTATTCGGACAAGCTATTTTATTGGAACGACCCCGCACTGACAAACCCTACTACATTTACACGGACGCATCAATTTCTGGTTTCGGAGCAGTACTATGTCAAAGAGATGACAAAGGACAACAGTACGTTATAAGTACGGCATCTAGAAACTTGACACACACAGAGAAAATAGCATGTGTAACGGAACAGGAAATAGCAGCAATTTTTTTCGCTATTCAAAAATTCAGAGACTACATCTTTAATTGCAAAATCATAATATTTTCGGACCACGTGAGCCTATCATTCATTAAAAAGTGCAAATTAACAAGCTCAAAAATCTCTAGATACATACACGAAATAATGTCATATGATGTCACCATCTCACATATACCTGGAAACCAAAACATCTTCGCAGACACCCTATCTAGACTGACCACAAAAGGAGACATACCAGAATGCCAAGGCAACACACGTGAAGTACACATCCTAAAAATAGACACCCATCTAAACAAAATGTTAATCAAACAAGTAAAAAACATATGACAACTTCAACAGGAGGACCCCAAATTAGCAGAAATTTTCACAACAGCTCCAGATATTCAGAAGGACACGAAAGGATCATTTGGAAAACGCGACGGAATCTTGTACAAATTGCAAGCTAGACACCACTTAACATGGCGGACGTACGCACCACGCGTCATAGAAAACTTAATTATTGACTCGTTTCATACAGCCATCATTCATGGAGGAACAGAAAAGACATGCCTGACAATAGAACAATATTTTTACATTCCCCGATTACAACATAAAGTTCGTCAACGCATATCTGCATGTATCATCTGCCAGAAAGCAAAACCACTTAACGTGAAATACGACACTCCACCAATTTCCATACTCCGCGACAAGCCACTAGCATTGGTAACAATCGACTCACATGGACCATTACCTATGGGAACAGCAGGGATGAAATATATTTTCGTAATGGTGGACATATTCACAAAATTTGTGAAATTATACCCAATGAAGAAATTAACAAGCGTAGCCTGTGCAGCAAAGATCATAGAAGACTTTATACCCAAATACGGCAAAATGGACGCTATTTTGGCAGATAATGCGTCCATACATAAGGGTAAATTATTTATGGATAAAATTAGAACTGCAGGCATAAAAATTTACAATTCAACCGCGTACCATCCACAAAGTAATCCATGTGAAAGGACCATGCGGGACTTGTCCATCTTTCTACGCATCCTCACCTACAAAAAGAAACATACCTCGTGGGTTCCCCAACTACCCCTGATAGAACGTGTCATGAATAACACCATTAATCCAAACACGGGAATAGCTCCAGTAACACTACTTTTGAAGGAACCGTCTGAAGACATAATCCCAGGGCTACCGAGCGCCATTCGCACCGAGGAGCAAAGCGAAAGTCAACAGATCTTAGAAGCCTTTGAGCGCTTGAGAAAACGCGCAGAAAACAGAAATAAAAAGAAGAAACGATATAGGAAGAAATGGATACCGCAGTTAGGAGAAAAGGTGCCGATAAGAACGCATAACAAGTCCTCCCTACTGACAAAGACGTCACATAGAGTGCATGTACTCTGGGAAGGACCAGCTGTGATCATTGCTCAATTCGGTGACCGTTCTTTTGAGTTAGAAGATGTTAAGACAAGCAAAAAATTAGGCAGGTATAATTTATCTTTATTGAGACCCTTTAGAGAATTGGCCATTGCCAACGACAAGCCATAATTTAACGCATCCCGAAGTCACTGACCTCATTAACTGTAAGGCAAAAAAAAAATTATTGTAAAGCTAACTGTTTGACGCAAATAGGATTGAAGTATAGAGATAGAGCGAAATTTTTGGGAAGTAAGAACCCGAGCTTAAACCAAATGCTACCCTTGTCTACACAAAAAGAATAAAGACACAATTGTAACAAAAAAAAACAATTATATTTCCTGATATCCGAGTTATATGTTTGTGATTCAAAATAACAAGAGTGTGATAGTGCACGAAGAAAGAAATCTGTGCAAGATATGCACAAGTGAGATGCGTGTGATAGTGTACGGAGTGTTAATTACCCACAATATTGCAATGAAAGTACAGAGCTCAAAAGACAAATATGCACCAACCAAATATGTCAATAAAAAAAGTGAAGGCAAATCAATTGTTCTGTATGCCAAAAGAAAGTGTAGACTTGCACAAGAAATGTAAACTACAAATGAACAGAAATATTTAAGGTCTCATATATGTAACAATGTATTTCAGGGTATTGCTAGGTAACAATGTATTTAAGGATATGTGTATATCTATGTATGTATATATTTTGTCTCTTGTTCAGTGTATATGTAACAGCTCAAAAAAAAACTCCTTGCTCGTTCGCGCGTTGATGGGGCGAAGGCCGATAGGAAGTAACTTAGGAAGTAATCCAGTTCACATAATTTTTGTTGATTACTGTTTAGTGGGACTTTCGAAGGAATTTACAATTTTCCCAATTAAAAAAATAAACAAATAAGCAAACAAAAGAAAATTGCAATATTCCTCCGAAGGGCATTTTGAGACAGAAACCGCAGTTCGGGTCAGAAACCGCAGTTGGGGGGAACAAAAATCCATTAACTAAAGGAATGTGTCAAGGGGCGAGGAAGAAACACTCCCCTAAGGAATGTGAGTAGAAGTCTGAATATTTCTTCACATGACCCCGAAGGTCAAAAAGGAGGGACAGAGGGGTGAAAGCCTAGTAGGAGTAAAAATGTAGGAAAACGAACCTCCAATAAAAATGGTTATGCATCACGTGATACGGGCGGAATAGTCACGGAAATAGGAAAGGGGCGTGCTAGATAGTCTGCGGTAGGAAAAGACGCGGAGAACGGAGAAAAAAGGCGACACTTCATCGTAGATCGTTTTCGGGGAAGGTAACGTTGTAACGAGCAAGTTGTTTGGGAGCAAAGTTGTAATCTAAATGTTATATAAATAAACTGGTGGGAAAATCAAGGAAGCAAAGTGTATTTTTATTGGATCGCTGGACCCTGAAACGGAGTCGCTCTCCCATACTGATCGCTAGTCCGGAGCAAAATCGGTCTTTCGGTGTAGAATCCTTTATGTACACCGATTACCGCCTCACTTTATGTAGTTTAAATAAGTTGAACAAGGTTGTCTGCAAGATGTAATTGTTGTAGATTGTAATGGCTGAAGACCAATTACATGTGTTAGTAAATAGAAGTAGCACAGTATCGATAATTATTAATTCAAATGCGGGGCAAATTGCTACAATAAAAAGTGATGAAAAGAATTTAAAAAGGCAACTGTGAAGATATCACAGTGCAGTACAGAAGTTCCAGTCATAGTCTAACAGTAACGGAAAAACCATTGGCAATTAGTGAAAAGCTTGGTTTCAGTGGAATACTTTGCTGTGGGCATTAACTGATAATGGGGTTGTTTACTCTTTCTTCACCACAACTAGAGCAGAACAAAGTGTACTGGGCTGTACACTTCCGGATTAATTTAAAATGATAATTGTAGACAGATTCCACTTACCTCTGAGTTTTGTATGTCACACATTTTAAAATATTATCTACAAATTCAAATGATGCTGTGTTGGCAGTTACGGATGTTGTAGAGAAGCAAAATCTGAATCCTTTGTCATCTATTAAGTGAAAGTAAAATGTTACTCCACCGAAAGCTCAGTATTTAGAAATAGTAATAGTAATTTATTTCCTTTTACATCAACAAATGGAAATACAAAATCAAGATTACAATTATAAAATCCATACTGAAATATGCCATATATTCCTAAATCCTGAAAATCCTATCATGTTATCATGTTGCCCACCATTTAATAGTAATTCAGTCCCCATACACCTAACCCTAGGTTTTTGTGTATTGGAGGCCCTCTGCTCCTTTTTACACTTTTTGCCATTTCACCTATCCCACTCTACATTTTTCTCTTAATTGTTCTTAGCCATCTCTCTTTAACTATCCCTAAATAATTCCCTATATTTCTCCTGTTCTTTTCTCCTTTTACTGACAACATTTTTCTAATTACTACTTCACCCCCCAAACTGTCCCATTTACGTAGCCAAGCCTGCTCTCTTCATATCTTTGTTTGACCATAATTTAATATACAATGGAAATCTGCATTCTCTTCTCCACACAATGGACATTTATCTAGCTCCCTCTCTTGACCTATACCTTTCAAGTTTCTCACTCTTTTTTCTCGCCCAAGCAAAACCTTCTCTCCCTAACTTACTACATATATCTGTATATCCTTCCCTGCCCCAGGTTGTTTTTATTTCTCTATATAATCTCAGTGAGCTTTTGTCACTTGTATTGGCATAAATGTCTTGTCTGTCAATATGTTCTAATCTTAGCTTAACTTCTTTCCAGAAACCTCTATACCCATATTCCGCATCTATCCAAGAATGACCCATACCTATCTGCTTCAACAAGTCATACATTTTATGTGCCCAAGACCCACCCCAGTTACTTCTCTTTTGAATATGAAAACATTCTTTAATTATATTGCCATCTTCCAAGTTAGTGATTCTGTATAAATATTTCATTGTCCTTGACAAGATTTTAATTTTAGTAGAATGCCTGCCTAGTTCTAATTCTGCTGCCCCATTAGGTGATGCTATTGGTAATCCCAATATGTATTTACAAAAGGATCTATGCACTCTATCACTCTCTCCAAGCCTCATCTATTCCCCATACCTCTGATCCATGTAACATTCTATTTTCTACTACTGCCGTATAAATCCTCTCCAACCATTTGACATTTTTATCTGGCAGTTTACTGTAGCATGATTTTATCACTCTCATGGCCATGTTACCTTTTGCCACAGACATCTCTTTTGTTCTTTCCAACTGCCATCTGAACTCAACCTTGTACCCAAATAATCAAATCTCCTTACTACCTCTATTTCTCTTCTATTAACCTCCCATTTCTCATCCTTAAGCAACCTGTATCCTTTTTTGAAGACCATAATCTTTGTTTTGTTTTCATTCACTTTCAAACCCCATTTATTGCAATAAGAATTGGCTGCCTCGATTGCTCTTCTCAGCCCTCCACTTGATATGGACCCAACTACTAGGTCATCTGCAAACAGTAACCCCGGTATTTCTTTATTATTAATAACTGGTGAATGTACCCTGCAACTTGATATCTCCTCTAAAATTCCATCGATATAAAGATTAAATAATACTGGACTAAGTTTACATCCCTGCCATACTCCTGCCTTACTCGATATAGATTTAGTTACTTTGTTGCCTGGTAATTTTATACACAACTCATTCTCTTGGTATATCATTTTAATTGATGGATAGAGTCAATATGAAAAATTCAATGTTGACTCTATCCATCAAATATCTTAGCCTATATACGGCTAGTGTGGAGAAATGATTAATTTCCATCAATTAACTAAAATAATAAGAGTTAAATGATGAAGCCTGGGACTTAAGTACTTACAATAATAAGTCGCCACGAACGGTGTATCTGGGATGCGAGAGCCCCTAGTGGTCTACCGGGGAAATATACGAGTCAACTGGAGAATTTAATGTCAGGAAGGCACGTTGGCCATGGTAGCACAAGGGTTAAGAGCGACTGGACGGAAACCAGTAGATCCGTGGTTCAAATCCCGGCCATGGCATTGAATTTTTCATGTTGACTCTATCCATCAAATATCTTAGCCTATATACGGCTAGTGTGGAGAAATGATTAATTTCCATCAATTAACTAAAATATCATTTTAATTACTTCTATAATTGCCTGACTTATCCCCTTACTGCTTAATTTTATCCACAATGCATCTCTATTAATAGAATCAAATTCCTTTTCTAGATCAATAAATATCATATATACCCTTCCCCTTTTATTGCTCAGATATTTGTGTACAATTGTTTTAATAATAAAGATGTTGTCCGATGTTCTCCTGCCCGGTCTAAAACCTGCTTGGAACTCCGATAGGTTATTCTCCTTCTCAACCCAATTTTGCAACCTATTTGCTAGAATTCCGGTGAAAATCTTCCCTAGAATAGACAATAAACTAATCCCTCTGTAGTTAGCTGGGTTATTTTTATCTCCCTTTCCCTTGTAAATTGGCAATACCATGCTTGTCCTCCATTTCCTAGGAATTTTCTTTTCTTCCATTATATTATTGAATAACTTTATCACTATTTTCCTCCTAGTTTCATCGAGTGCCCAAGCCTTCCAAAATTCTCCTGTTATACCATCAATACGCTAGCTTTGTTAGCTTTCAACCTCCTTATTTGTTCACAAAATTCAGCATCCGAGATATATCTATCTAATTCATTAATTATTTGCGGACCCCCTAACAAACTTCTTTCCACTCTGATATAATTATAGCTCAGTATTTATATTTCACTAGAAATACATGTTTAGATCTCCTGGACCTTACAGAGAGCACTTATAGATGTACATGTGTTATGGCTTGACAGTTAATGAACAGAAGAAGGAAAAGTGCAATGAACATCAACCGTTCTGCGAATGGCTGGCTAATCCTTAGAAGTGAGAAGAAACATTGTTTTCCTATTTAAAATTGGAATAGAAAATGATATTCAGCGCGGGAAAAATGAAAGATGAAATGGAGACAAATATGAGGAAAATGAAAGCCAATGGGGACTGGAATGAATCTAAACTGGAAAAAATAAGGGCAGAAACGGAAAATTAAATCAAATCCTGCATAGAGGGGATGCAGGTGAGAAAAATTAAATCCAACTGGGAGAAGGCATGGACCAAAATTGACAAAAACTTGCTGCCATGAAGAACATGGAAGCGCTTGGTACATAACATGAATATGTCGGCCAAGAGCCTGTCGTGCCGTGGAACCTGGAAGTGCGTCTTAGGGTCCCGGAAGCCGAGGTTAAGGAAAGCCTTGAGGACAGAGGAAATTATGGCTCAAGTCAACTACTCCCACCTTGAATATCCGGAGTATTTGATATATTGGTAACAAAGGAACACCTGAATTATGTCGGCGAGAACGTGTTGGGGAAGAGGCTAACTAGAACACGTGAAGAGCTGTCGACGGCTAAGTCAACAAGCCGGAGGAAAGGAATAAGTGTCGGCATGTCGTATGGCACAGTAGCACCATATTCAAACCTGTTTACCTTGAAGTAAAGAGTGGACTCAGGTGGTACACCTTTCTCACCCGACGTTATTAAGGCCTCGCCCTCTAGAAATCTGGAACTAGGCTAAAAAGTGTCAACGGCATCGGGCGCCACCTTGTCTGGACTAGAAAACGTTTGTAAGCTTCTGGCTGTTCCTCGCGAGGGTGGCTGAAGAAGTTATACTTGCAATGTGTGCCCTCCAGAAGAAGTTCTGCCACTAACAGCTCATCCTCAACCTGTCTTGTATTGTCGCGAGCCCATTGTTGATCGAGGCGGCGGCGGTGACTAGTTTAAAGAGACAGGCGTGCAGTGTGTAGATGAAGGTTCACCGGAACGGCAGGGGTAAAGAGGCGGATTTCTCGAGAGTTCTAGTTCCCTGTTCTACCCGCGTCTCGTTTTTTTTGAGAAATTTCTGGAATGTGAGTGATCTATAAAAAGGCAGCCCGCCCGCCACAGGAGTCAGTCGGTGGTTGAACTCGCGTGCGTAAAGAGCTGTTGTGGTCGTTGACTTTGCAGGTTGTATTGTGTATGTGACTCATTCTGGACTGCTGTGTTCGAAGTATGTTTCTACAGAAATAAAGTGCAATTGTTGGAGTTTGTAACCTGGGCTTTTGATTTCACGAACCCACAAGGTCACAATTTGTGTCAGAAGTGAGGCACTACGACATGGGGGCTGCATGGGCACAGATTCTAGAAAAGTTGGAGACGGCAGGTTAACAAGTTGGCCGCGAGGATGACCGAATTAACAACGAAGACGGAAGCTGCAAACAACCTGGCCGCAATGATGACATTTTCTTAATTTAATTATTTAAAATCTGCTGTTCTTTAACCCTGGCATCCGGATTCTAAAGCAGGGCAAGATATCTAATCATTTACAATTTTTGTTTAGAGTTTTACATGTTACAATTTATAAATTACAATTTTGCGATTAACAACTTATTATGAATTTGAGAGATAATTTAACAAATAATTATAAACCATATGAATGAGCAGATATATCTAACCTATAATTCTTAACTAATAACCTAAGTCACTGTACCCCAGTGACTTACATATCCCATAATAGTAATAATAATCCTATCAGCGGTCCTACTATTACAACAAATTAACAGTTATTGCAACAAAATAGTTTGTGATGAATCATTTAAATAAGAACCAAATTTTACCGCTGACAGTATCTAAATTGAAAACAATAAATGGTATTCAAACCTATCCCTAACTAAAAATATTAATGTTTCTGGTTAGAGAGAAGGTGCATTCTTGCTAATTATCTGTTATAATTAGGTGATCATTTCCTAATTAATCCATTGTCAATCTGGTTATAAATTCACTACATTATTAACATCTATTGGTGTTCCTGTTGTTCCTGCATCATCATCTTGTTCAATATCTTGTATATCTAAATTTGGATCTTCCCCTAAGAGCCTGTTTTTGCCAATAATTCTTTGAGATCTTCGGACTATAACTTTCTGTTGAGCTTGTCTTAACGTACTTGTTCCTCTGTCTTGACGATATTCTTTTATTGATTCTTCCGAGATAGCACTCATTATTTTCTGAAATATTTCAAAATCTCCCTTTATTCTGACTGTGTTCCATATAGATTTTCCAGAAAGCTGCCTACGCTCTTCTATTAACTTTTCTTGATATTTTTTGCATTCTAAAGCGATGAGCTCTGGAGTATCTTTCACTTTACAGAAGCTACATATATCTGCTTCTTGCCTCGTTATCCTTTTGAAATATGTATCAGAGGGACCATGGCCTGTTAAATATTGTATTCCTACTCTAGTGGGCTCAATATTCTTTAAGCTGAGTCCTCTAATTTTCGGACACATCTCGTAAGTCTTCTTCCTTCTGGAGCATTGTTCCATTCTGTCTGCCATTCTGAAATTAAAATTTCTCTAACTTCATGTCTGTAGAGGCACACCTTCTATATTTTTTCTAACCTTTTCATAGTTCTTCTTTAGCCAAAAGTTTGCACCGCGTTGCATGATCCTAAGGTCCATAGGCCATATAGCCTGGGCGACAAGTATTGCCATAGTAGAAGTGATACTGCCTAATCCCATACATCTTAAAAATGTTTGACTTTGGATTCTTCTTAATAGCATTTTATACTTGCCAACTCGGGCCCTATGACCCCACAGTTCAGATGCATATTCTGTAATTCCCATGGCTATGGCAACATAGTATATTTTAGTGATTTCCGCTGGTAGTTTAAACTTGTAGTTTGTCACTGTCGCAACCTTCGTCATGGTTTTTGTTGTCTTGTCTTTGGTTTTTGGTACGTTTATTAAAACTTAACAGTTCATCCAGCCATACACACAATTATTTAACAGCCTTTTCTCTTTTAATACCTATACTGTTGACCTTTATAGTAGGATTCCTATCTAGTCGTCCTTTTAAAAGTAAATATGCAGATTTGTGTGGAGATATTTATAATTTAATCTGACTACACCACTGCTCAAATTCGTTAATAGCTATTAGAGTTTTAGCTTCTCTTTCTTTTCTAATGTCTGCTTCAGTAAGTATCATCAGATAGTCTGCGTATGCTATCACTTCAGTTATTTGTTCTAGATGTTATAATTTATCCAGTAAGGGTTCGGTCAATATGTCCCAGAATAATGGACCAAATACAGATCCCTGTGGACCCCCTTTTGTTATTCCTTTTGCTAGTTTAATATTTTCTCCATTTAGGTAGATCCGTCTATCTTTACCGTAATGCTTTAAAAAGTTAAAGATACACTTTGGATACCTTTTTTCTCTCTTAATATTCTGAATAATTCAGGCCACCACAGGTTGTCAAATGCTCCTGCAATATCGAAAAATATGCCTAATGCATATTTATGTTTACTATTTTCTACTACCTGTAAGGCCATATTAATCGCATCTTCTGTAGCACTGCGCTTCCTGAAACCATATTGCTTGTTCCTTATTCCAATCATCAATCTCTATTCTAATATTCTTTTGTACATTAACTTCTCCCGTAATTTTCTCAAGATATTAAGGAGACAAATAGGTCTATAATATTTCGGATCCTTGGGACTTTTATCCTTAGCTTCTTTAAGAATAACGATATTGGCCTCCTTCTAGCAATATGGAATTTCCCCTGTTATCAGACATTGATTAAATAGATTACATAAATAAGGAGCAATTTAACTTTCTAAATCCTGCAGAACTTCGACCTGGATGACATCCGCTCCTGGCGCCTTCTTTTTCGACATCTCTCCAATTGGTAACTTTATCTCCGAAATATCGAAGGGGATTACTACTCTTTCATTATTATACTGCTTCTCAAACTCCATCCTTCTTAATCTGTGTTCCGCATTATCCGTATCATAATTGTCATCTGGTAATAATCTTTGAAGAAAATATTTTGCAGATTCTTTCCGTGATGTTGTACATTGTCCATCTTCCCTCTCTAAAGTTGATAAGACCTCATGAGCCGCTATCTTTTCCATAACAACTTTATAAATAGTTCCCCATACATTGTCTTCCAAACTCTCTTCTACAAAGTAATCCCACGTTCTTCTCCTAACGTCTTCTACTTTCTGCTTGTACCTCCATATTTAGATTTATCTCTCTTTCATCTGCTGTTATGCTTCGTTGGTATATTCTCCTGGATTTTCTTAACTTTCATCTCATTTTCTGTAATTGTTCATTCCATATGGTATGCTATTTGCATCTACTTTTAAGTAAACTTTATCCGTAGCTTTTTGAATTGATTTCGTTAACTCATAAGATTTTGTATTTACTCCGTCATTCTAGGTAATATAAAGTTATCGATTACTTTATTCCAATCAGCGTTTTTAGTTATATATCTTGGTATTCCCTTTCTATTATCCATTTCATTAATTTCCTCGAACTGTATATCAAAATAAATTAAATTATGGTCACTGCTTGTCAGTTGTTGTGCAGCTTTCCGGTTCCTTATTTTCCGATTTGTATAGTCCTTGCCAGGGTAAGATCGGTGATTTCCTCTACATTGGCTCTATTCTGAAAAGTATATGAATTACTGGTTTATTTATAATTTCCAGTTGATAACTCATTATTTCCGCCAGTTGTTCTCCTCTGGTATCCGGATTTTTACTATACCATAAAAATGACTTCGCGTTCGAATCCATTACATAAGTAATTGCTCTGCTGGTTAAACTATCCAATATTTTCACGGTTTTTTCAAGATGTTTTTCAATATCGTCCATATATTGGTAATAATGATTACAAAGTATACATTCTAGACCTTTATATTCTAATTGTACACAGTTAACATGTTCATCACAATGCTGGCACATCTCAAGATTTGTATATTTTTATTATTGACGACTATTAGTACTTCTGGGTCATTCCCATCATGTATGGTTCTTGACATAGCTGGTAGGTGTATTGCTCTGCCTCTGAATGTGTATGGTTCTTGGATACATATGACATCCATAAGCATTTCTTCTGCCAACTTTCTCACCACTGTCATAACTGTTTTAGATATCTGAGCATTGATTTGCACTATTCTCACATACATTCATTTTCCTCCATGCTTCGGCTATATTTCCATTATCCATAATCTGTTCTGCTAATTCGCGCAATCTGTTTTCATATGATCCTCTTCTCCACAGTGGGGACATACTTCTTTATCTTTATTGCAATATTTTGCTACATGTCCGTAATTCTGACATTGTATACATTTAGCAACCACCACATAATCCTTTGCATTTATAGTTTGGAACCCAATATATAACTTTCCATATTGTAAAATTCTTTTTCTAACTTCGGGCGTGACATCCACTATATTGTCGCGGCGCTTGGCATAAACGTTTTGGCACAAATAGATAATAGACGGCGGATAATGTTTCACGAGTCAACGAAAACGCGGCGAGTAATCATAAAGCCGGCAAATAATGTTACCTGAGGCACAGGCCTCGCCGGTGTAGATTAAGTTACGTTTCTCGAAGGTGATAGATGTATGTAATTATATGCCTTGTTTTCCAGAAACCTCTAGTGATTGACTGAACAGTCTGGTAATCATAAATGGAGATATAAAAGGGATTGTGACACGCCAGCAGGACAGTTGTGGTTGTGAAACAGTTCTTGTGTAACGAGAGTGTTGTTGTTATGAAAGCTAATGTAATAAGGTGCCCCGGTTTGTTATTGTTATTGACCTTGGTAGATTGATGGTGTATGGAGCGTAATGCTGCTGTAATCTATAAGAGTATTTCTACGAAAATAAAGGAGATTTTTAATCCCTGCAATTCGGCCTTTTAATTCTACGAACCCACAAAGTCACAATATGATGAACTGTGTTCTTAATACGGGGGCCAGTCTTAAATCGCAATTTCATATTGTGGTTAAAGTCTTCCCAACTCATCTCATTAGAGAAGTTTTGCTCAAACATATTTTTCTTAATGGTATCTTCTTTTTCAGTTGCTAGGATGTTATACAGTATTATTAATGGGTTTCTCTTGTCAGGAAATTCAATTTTTAGACCTTTCTCTTTAATAATTGATGGTTAATAATTTTATCCATCTCATCATGAGTCTCAGTTTCAACAATATTGTTTCTCTCAGTTTTTCTAATATTACATATACGCAACTTATCTTTGGCCGGATTTATTTCTTTGTCACAATTTCTTGTACTCCTTTAGAGTTTTTCCCTTCAGAAGTTATAAAGACTGTAAATCTGTCTTTGCAAAGCTTTTCGAACTCTTACTGTGTTATTGTCCGGTTTACTTGCAGTTATGTCTGCGTAAGTAATTGGTGTTTTCTTTTCTTCAGTTTTCATAGTAAGTTTCGTACTTATTTTAAGCAGCTCCAACCTTAATTTGTCGTGAATCTTGGTAATATCAACTAATGGACTATTTACTTTGGATTTACAGCTCACCGAACATTTATCTGTAGCCATGGTTGAACTTATCGCTGCTACAATATCAGTTATTCTGTTATCCTCCATCAGAAGTATAATATCTTTGGACTGCTCATCTCCTGCCATGGTCACAAGTCCCCTACCTTGATACAGGGAAAGCTGTAATGAAGAACGGGGCTGAAATATATCCTTCTATTCTCTCCGAGGATATCCTGTCTCTTTGTACCTTTTCCATGCTCCTCTCTGCCAATGGCAATTCAACGTATTACCACTTCCCGGAACGGACGACGAGGACGTAGCAGCACCAAAGAACCTTGTTCAACCTCGACAGCCACATGCTACGCCGAGGCTCACTACAATTTGTTAGTTGATATACCAAGCACACTAGCTACTGCTAGCTCCACTGTTGCAACGTCTTAGGGTCCCACCCCAGCAATGAAGGCCGGGTTAACCACAGATATGAGAGCAGCGAACGACAGTCTGGCCATGGAGATGAAGGTAGCGAACGAGGCCCCCGCCGCCAAACTTGAGGAACAGTTGGCCGGAGTGAGGGATGACGTCACGGAGTTTTTTTTGGCAATTTACGTCCTCCGACGTTAAGTCATATCGAACGATGAATGAAATGTGTGAAATGGTGCTCAAATGAGTCCGGGGACTATGGAGCTTAGAGTTACCAGACATTCGTCTTTCAGGATAACGGAAAACCCCGGAAAAACCTTATCCAGGTAACTCACCCTGACCGAGTTTCGAACTCCGTACCTCTTGAACTTGAGTCACGGAGCTGGTAAAGCGGATGGGCAAAGTGGAAGAGCGCGTCGAAGACCTGGCGAACCGCTTCAATGACCTAGAGGGAAAGGGCGACAGTAACGCCAAGTCCCTGAACGCCATGGCGGAGGACATCGTCGGCAGACGCATGAAGAACTTGAGGCCCACGCGTTGGGACGCGACACAACATCTGCGCGCGTCAAGCCGACGAAGAACGACGGCACGTCCACGTTCGAAGTCTTCCGCCGCCAATTCGACACGGTGGCCAAACACAACAAGTGGTCAGCAGAGAAAGAGCCCGCACAGCTAAAAGCCAGCCTCCAGGGACGAGCCGCAGATATCGTTAACGCGGTCCAGACAGCCCCGGCTCCTAAAAACTTCTGGGAGGCCCTGGTTACCGCTTCGGGAACCACCGCTTAGCCGCAGCCTACCGCAGCCAACAAAAGTCAAGAACGCAGAAGCTCTGTGCGACGCTGCAGGTTTGCCCTAGCTATTGAACGACTGGCCAGCAAAGCCTTGGTCGACCTCCCGCTGAAATTCGTATCCCGGGAAGCCGCCTACAGGTTCGTTGACGGGGTATGAGACTTCTAGGTAAGTCTGCGCTCAATGCTCGGCAACAACAAAACCATCCACGAGGCGCTAACGGCGGCATTGAGGATGCAGGTGGCCAAGGTGACGGCTACTCCGACGTAGAGGATATGGATTATCCACGACATTGGAGACCCAAGACCAGCTGAGGCGCGCCGGCGAAGACAAGTGGCGTTTGCTGGGGTGTGGACAGCTGGAACACCTGGACAGAACTGTCCAAACCAGGGAGAGCAGCCGGCAAACGAGTATAGGCCGTCGTGGCGAGGGGAACGTCGGCGCCATCACCAGCATCCCCTCGAGTGAAACTGCGCGCCGTCAGACGGTGTGTAGATGTCAGCCCCATCGCGGACGGTTGGGTGAGAGGGAAGCCGTGCTGAATGCTCGTAGATACCGGGGCAGCCGTGACCATCATCAGACCCGACATAGCCATGCGTTTGCCGTTGAGGAAACCAAGCCGATCATACCAGCTTGTGACAGCATCGGGCGACAGCTTGCACGTGGAGAGGGAGGCCCTGTTGCAGTGGACCTTGGGACAGAGTCACGTGTGTCAGTGGGTGTTCATCGCGGAGGTGGCTGAGGAGGTGTTACTGGGACTGGATGCCCTCAGGAGCCAGGAGGCGACGGTCGACGTCGGCAGGAAGGTCCTGCGTCTCAATAGAGAACAGATGATACTCCGGCAACCTGAAGAACGCCTGGGAATCTACAGGGTAGTCCTGAGGGAAGACGTGGTTGTCTCCGTGAGAAACGAGATGGTGGTGACGGCGAGATTGGAAGGCCAGCGAAACAAAAACATGACGCTGGATCAGAAGATACCTGTGCACGGGCTACGTGTAACCAGGACATTTTTGCCGTGCCGAGATGAGGTGTCATTGAGGCTACTACACCCAACGGACACCAACCATGACGTCCAGGCTGGAATGGAGCTGGGGACATGATAGCCCGTGGTAGCATAGCACCAATCGAAGAGACCCATGAGCCGGTGCCGAAGCAACACCAGTGGCCCCGGCGCGAAGGTTTATTGGAGAGGGCAGCCGACCACCTTTCTGCAGAACAACACCACAAATTTCGACAGCTGCTGTGACGATACCAGCGCGCCTTCAAGCAAGGCGACAGCGACTACGGCCGCACGGACCGAGTGCTCCACCGCATCGACACCGGAGACGCCCGGCCTATTAGGCAACCCCCTAGACGCGTTTCGCTGGCGAAGCAAGTGGCGGCACGAGACATGCTGGAGGACATTAGATCCTGGGGGTGAAGAGTGTGACAGCCCTTGGTGTTCCCTTGTGGTTTTGGTGACGAACAAGAACGGTGAGCTACGCTTCTGCGTGGACTACAGGAAGCTGAATGCTGTTACCACGAAGGACTGTTTCCCCTTAACCCGGATTGACGACACCCTGGGCACGCTTGCTGGTGCACAGTGGCTCTCGACCCTGGACGTGAAATCTGGTTACTGGCAGGTAGCTCTAGAACCAAGAGACAAGGAGAAAACCGCATTCTTCACAAACCAAGGGCTTTGGCAGTTCACAGTTATATTCTTTGGCCTTGCAACGCACCAGCTACTTTCCAGCGCCTCATGGAATCAGTAATGAGAGGGTTAACTTATGATGGCTGCCTGCTATACCTGGACCACATCATCATAGTCGTCAAGACATTCGAAGACCATCTCGAAGACCTAAGCAAGGTGCAACAGAGACTGCAAGCGACTAACCTCAAGCTGAACGCAAAGAAGTGCCAGCTCTTCCGCAGGGAAGTCAACTACCTGGGCCGCATAGTCTCACCACCCGGAGTGGCCACAGACTCGGAGAAGACACAGGCCATGAGAGATTGGCCTTGGCCAAAGGATAAGAGAGTATTGCGCAGTTTCCTGGGGCTTTGCAGTTATTGCCGTTTCAAAAAGGGCTTCTACAATATCGTCTGGCACCTCACCCGCTTTGCGGAAGAACACCGGTCGTATATGTTGACGGCGGACGCTGGGGTCACTCTCCAGGAGCCGAAGAAGACACTGTGCAGAGCTCTTATTTTGGGATTCCCATAACCAAGGGGCATCTTCATTGTGAACACCGACGCAAGCAACCTTTACATAGGAGTTGTCCTAACTCAAGTCCAGGACGGCCACGAGCGGGTGATAGCTTACTGTAGCAGGACGCTTTCCAAGGCAGAGGAGAAAGACTGCGTCACCCGGCGAGAGTTAATGGCGGTAGTTAACACCTTGGAGCACTTCCACAAGTAACAGTACGGTGAGTGATTCCACCTGAGGACTGACCATTCAGCCCTCACCTGGATACTTAACTTAGGAAAATTGAAGGCCTGACAGCCTGTTGGGTCCAGAGGCTGCAGGATTACGACTTCATCTCTCAATATCGTAGAGGGAAGAGCCACGGGAACGCAGACGCCATGTCACGAAGAGCCTGCCCGGATGAGTGCGGCCAATGTACAAGACAAGGAAGAAAAGCAGCGTGCCGCAGCTGTCAGTGTGCCCACAGCAGTGCCTGTGGGCGCCGGGATAGCACAGGCCTGAGGAGAGAGCAGCTGGAGAACGTTAAATGGGGTCACTTTTGAGGGAAGTGGAGGCAAGGACGAGACCCACCTGGGAGGTCATCGCACCCAGAATCGTTGCGTACAAGTCGTACTGGGCCTAATGAAAATCGTTGAAGACCAAAGAGGGTGTGCTGTTCTGGGCACGGGAATCACCCGATGGGAAGACGCAGAGAGAGCAGATGGTACTTCCCCGGAGTAACGTCCCGGAAGTCTTGGAGGAATTGCACGCCGATAGTTCAGGAGGACACCTGGGAGCAAACCGAACGACCGAAAAACTGCGGCAGCGCTACTAGAGGCTCAGGCTCCAAGCACACGCTGAGGTTGTGCCGTCAATGGCACGTGTGCGCGGCGCGTCGCGGCTCCCAAACTACGAGCAGGGGTTGCATGCTGCAGTACAACGCCGGATCACCATTCGAGCGGATCGCTGTTGACACAGCTGTACGATTCCCAGCGTCCGACCGAGGCAACAAATACCTGATGGTGGCCGTGGACTATGTCACCAAGTGGTGGGAGGTGTATGTCATCCCGAACCAAGAGGCGAAGACAATCAAAGACTCCCTCGTGGAACAACTGATCTGCCGTTTAGGGGTGCCGCTAGAGTTCCACAGCGACCGGGGCACAAATTATGGGTCTAACCTGATGAAGGAGGCACTGAAAAGACTTGGGGTAAAGAAGACCTGCACAACACCTCTTCATCGCCATTCGGATGGCATGGTCGACGGGCATATCAAGACCCTGGAGGAACATCTGAGGAAGGTCGTGGCCAGCCATCAGCGGGATTGGGACGTCAAGGTGTCATTGTTCATGCTGGCCTACTGCTCGTCAACACACCACACCACGGGGATGACCGCAGCCAGCTTAATGTTCGGCTGAGAGTTACGCCGCCCCTGTGACCTGCCATTTGAGAGCCCCCGGAGGCGAATCAGTCAGGAACCGAGTATGTAGAGAACCTGGTGGACCGTCTTCACAGCATGCACGAGATTGCTCGTCAGAACATCCGGATGGCGAGTGACCGCTTGAAGACTCCATCTGACAGGCAAGCGAATAGCCAACGGTTCCAGCAACGTGACCTGGTCAGGTTGTAACGCCCTACCCGGACTAAGGGACGCTAACCGAAGGTTCAGCAACAATGGTAAAGATCGTACCGGGTGGTCAAGAGGATCAACGACAGGGTCTACCGCATCCAGAAGGTGCCTCGACGAAAGATGGTGGTACACCTGGATCGTTAGGTCCGCTAAGATGTTGCTGTTTGGGACAACCAGCTTTGAGGAGGGAGCATTTTCTCGAGCCCATTCTCGATCGAAGCGTCGCCGGTAAGTAACTCAAAGAGATAGGCGTGAAATTTGTAGAGGAGAGTTCGCCGGAACGGCGGGGAAAAGGGGCGGAGTTCTCGAGAATTCTAGTTCTTTGCTCTACAAGAATTTCGATTGTTTGAGAAATTCCTGGAATGTGAGTAACCTATAGATAGGCAGTCCGCCCGCAACATCGGTCATTCGGTAGTTGAACACCAGTGCGTAAGCAGCTGTGTTGTCGTTGACCTTGCAGTTGTCTTGTGTATCTGTGGTAATTCTTGACTGCTGTGTATGAAGTGTGTTTCCACAGAAATAAAGTGCAATTTTTGGCGCTTGTAACCTGGAGTTTTATTTTACGAACCGACAAAGTCACAGTATTTAATCCAGAAGCTTCTAAGTTCTTCATGCTTAATGAGACAAATTGGTGTTTGATATATCTTAGGATGCAAATCAACAGGCATTAAATATTAAATGTAGATTTTAATTAAAAATTTTGATGACAATTATTTCTGATAGTTTGTTTATTCAGTAGCACCTTCCTGTAATTTTGAGACATATATGGTTGCTGTTCATTTGTATCTTGTGGTGGATAAGGAATCAGTATTGAAATCCATCATCTGAAATAATTAATTGAATTTAAATGTGTCTTTTCATATAATTATCGCTTATTTACAAATACTTTTACTGCCATGGTTATAGACACAGAAATACAGATTAAGTGAATAGTTGCCTTTATGGTAAACGGTGAAGTTGATGTAATTGTCAGTTCAGATAACAGGGATTACTTCTATTGCCTACAACACAAAACACTACGTTTATTGGAATGACTATTATTTATTTGAACATACTGTGGATTAACATAAATGAAAATTAGTTCTAATGAACGTAATAGTTACCTTGCATGAATTTATTTAGTTATGATTGTCACCGATTTCCGGGCATGTACTGACTGATTCTGTCTTCACTTATTTTCTCGTTATTCCACTAAATGATACTAAGTTCTGCAACATTTCATTTTATACCCAGAAACAGTTGCTGTCGCTACTCCTGGCAAATCTCCATTGTTCTCAGCTGAAGTCCCAACATGAGACACAAGCTTCTGTGATAGAATCGATCGTCTTGAATATGGTTAACATGTGAGGTTACATGTGATGTCCTAACTACAAGGAAATACGTACTCTCCGAACAATATGGTAAATGTAGTGATGGGACTGGCACATTTATAGACCCCTTATAATTCAAACACAGTAGTTTAAGTGGTATGAGCATTACAAGAGAGTAGTACTTGTGAGAAAAGCTTTATTTCTCTACCAAATTTCTAAAAACATAATTTAATTAATGGAGGTAAGAAGACATACGAAATATAAAGTTTGTAATAAGAGGTTTTCTCAGCTGTCACGTTTATAAAACACATAATTTTGTTCATGAAGGTGAGAAGGAACACCTTTGTAAAGTTTGTAATAAGAGATTTAGTCATTTGTCAAATTGAAAGCACATAATTTATTTCATGAGGGTAAAAGGTCTCACTAATGTAAAGTTTGCGATAAGAGCTTTAGTTTGCTGTCCAGTTTAAAATATCGGGTTGTCTCAAATTCGTTCGCTTCTTGTTACGTGTTTATGACTAAGTACTCCTGAGAGCACTGCAAGCCCCTATTATTTTTACGTCAAAGAAGTTGCCTAACAATATGGGGTTTGTTTACAAATACAATAACTGAAAAGAATGCTATGAACACAAACCACAGCGACCTCACGGCCAAAGGTAAATAGGTCAACTTATGTAAGAATTGGTAACCAAACTTCAGTACCACTTTGTGGATGCAACAGTGTGGAGTTGTAACTTGTGAATGTTAATATGGAAGGCAAGAAGGAATATTTTCGACATTTAATGCTGTTTTATTACCATAAAGGTAAAACAGCCTCACAAACTCAACGGAAAATTTGTGCTGTTTACGGAGAAGATGCAGTGACGAATCGGGCATGTCAAAAATGCTTTACTCGATTTCGAGCCGGGAACTTCTCTGTGAAAGACAAACCTCGTTCTGGACGACCTGTGGTTACGGATGAGAAAAGGATAAAGACATGATTACGAACAACCCCAGAATAACAACTCGGGAGGTAGGTCAGGAGCTAAACTTATCTCATACAACTGTAGCCAGGCACCTAAAGAAACTTGGTTACGTAAATCTTAGGGTTGTATGGGTTCCGCACGAACTGAGTGAACAAAATTTAGTTCCGCGCGTTTGCCTCTGTGACGCACTGATAAGACGCAATGAAACTGCCCCTTTTCTGAACAAGCTAGTTACCGGAGACGAAAAGTGGATTGTGAACAACATCCGAAAGAGACAGTCATGGCGTAAGAAAGGGGAACCACCATTCTCAATTCCTAAACCAGGACTTCATCCTGAGAAGATTATGCTGTGCATTTGGTGGGACTGGAAAGGAATTATTTATTACGAATTTCTTCCTCCTGGGGAGACCATCAATTCAGAGAAATACTGTTCTCAGTTGGATCGTCTGAAGGTTGCCCTAGATGAGAAAAGGCCATAGTTAGCATCTAATGGTGGAGTCGTCTTTCATCAAGACAATGCCAAACCACACACTTCTCTGGTAACTCGTCAGAAATTACGGGATTTCGACTGGGATGTGTTACCTCACCCGCCTTATTCTCCAGACATTGCCCCATATGACTATCATTTATTCCGATCCCTGCAAAACTTCCTTAATGGCAAACACCTTACTTCCTTGGAGGATTGCAGACTTGCCGTAGAAGAGTTCGTCAACCAGAAATAAGTTATTGATAATAATGGTGCATACTGCACAAAATAAAGTTTGTTTTGAAAATGTCATTGCCTTGTTTACTTTCGATGACCTTGCGTATGTAAAGAGGTTACCCCTACATAATTAGGCAAATTCGTTGCCGTAGTTGTGATACGGGCATACAGTGCAGGCGTTCTTTGTCGTAAACACGTAACAAAAATCGAACGAATTTATGAGACAAACCAATACATTATTTAGTTCATGAAGGTAAGAGGCACACAAATGCAAAGTTTGCGATAAGAGCTTTAGTTTGCTGTCAAGTTTGAAAAGACATAATTTAGTTCATGAAGGTAAGAGGGCCAACTAATGTAAAGATTGTGGTAAAGGCTTTTCTCAGATGTCAAGTTTGAAAGGACATAATTTAGTTCATGGGGGTAAGAAGCACACTACTGTAGATTTTGTGATAAGAGCTTCACTCAGATGTCACATTTGAAAACACATAATCTAGTTCGTGAAAGTTAGGGGCCACACCTGTGTAAAGTTTGTGATTAGAGCTTAAGTCGCTTGTCAGGTTTGAAAGGACATAATTTAGTTCATGAAGGTAAGAAGACACACGAATTTCAAGTTTGTGTTAAGAGCTTTACTCATTTGTTAAGTATGAAAAGACTTAATTTAGTTCATGAGGGTAACAACACACAATAATGTGATAAACACTCATTGTCAAGCTTCCAAACCGATGAATTGTTTTATGTGGGTATGAAGCGAATATGAATAGAGAATGTTACAAGAGCACTGTTGGTCTCCTTTCAAGGAAGCAGTTCTTATTAAACGGTCTTATTGGTTTTGGTTTGTTTTGGTCTCAGCATTTTATGATGGTGTTTATCATCATCTATATTAGTAGTCAGAAAATTACTATTTAGTTCATGTTTAACAAATATATTTATTTTTATGTATATAGTAATTGGAATTCCAAGGTCAACAATTATGTAAATCTGTCAAATAATTTAAACTACAAGTCTGACAATAAACAATACAATGGAGTTACTTTCTAACATTCTTATCCCAAATTATCATAAGCAGCCACTCCTTTCACCAGTTTTAAATGCAGTTACATTATTCGCTGTATCCCAGACTTTCGTTAGTTTGAAAGCGAACTCACACATGTGGTGTGAGATAGTAAATAACAAATCCTCCATAGAGTCATCTTCACAGTCATTCAGGAAGGCGAGGAAGGTGCGCCGCGCCGTGGCTAAGTGGTTAGACCACTTGACTCTCACCAAGGCGGCCCTGGTTCGATTCCAGGTGACCGTAAAGTGAGATTTGTGGTGGACAACACGGCGCTGGGGCGGGTTTTCTCCGGGACCTCCTGTTTCCCCCACCATCTCATTCCACCAGTGCTCCATCTTCATCACATGTATCATTGGTGTCACCGCCTGCGGTGCCGTATGTAGTAAAAGCGGGCATTAAACACTACACACCCGAGAAAGGTACATGTTTTTGACCTTCCCCTATTCCTTAGGCTGAAACACCTGTCAAATTGGGTAGAAGAAAGACTTTATCACTTCAGTGGGAAAAATAGTAACATTGTCAAGATAGTTTTCAGTTGTAGCTTTATCTTGAGTTTTTTTCTCACAGACGAGACAAATGTTTCACTGAAGCACTGTGAGAATATTTCTCTCCGTAGGCATTCCTCTTCCTGAGGAGAATGTTGATCATATTCTTTTCTGCTGAAAAGAATGTTACTTTTGCTATTGATAAATCACCATGACCGGTAGTTTATGACTTATATTTTTCTTGGAATTCGTAGTTCTTATTATTCACTCAGTTTCTTGTTTGTCCCTATGAGCTTCCTTCTTGTTGCTGGTAGCTAATAGTACTGAGGGAAGCATCTCTTAAAAGTTGCTGGTGGTCACATATCCCTTAAATATAGCTGCCGCAATCTTGCAAATGATTCACATGTTCCAAAAGCATAAAACAGTAGTTTTGATCTCAGGGATATATGTTTCGTCACATCCACTGTCGACGGTGGCAAGAAAAAAACCTGAAATATTAATCCATTACAATGATATTAAATATGGAATTGATATAAAACACGCATTGAACACATAACTAACGTGACGTGCAGGGAGTAAAGCATGGTATTCCATTGAAACAGATTCCTGCATATTTGCGTTGTTTTAAATTAATTACAGATGCGCCGTAGCTGCTTTGAGGCAATAAATATTTAATTGTTCACAAAGAGCGGTAATGATCTTACTAAAATGTCTGGTTGATGTCCTTATTTACGTCCTTCAATGCCATGTCAAGCTACAAAAGAAATGGACAAGATGATGCCCAAATGATCCCAGGTATCATAGAGCTTAAAGTTAACCGATTTTAGTCTTAGAGGACATGGCAGAACCCAGGGATAGCATTATCCAGTAACTCGAACTGACTGAGTTTCAAACTCGGGAGGCCTTGAACATGAAGCAGACACGTTATCATTTACACTGTCGAGGTTGGCTGATAACGGTTTGCGATCTGATTCCTACAGAACTAAATAAGCCGTAGTATTCAATAAAGAAATTAGTTCCGATTCAATTTAAGCAGACTCAACTTTATGGATTCTCAACCAAGGCGGCCCGAGTTCGATCCTAGGCGACCGCAAAGTGAGATTTGTGGTCAACACAGTGCTGGGGCAGGTTTTCTCCGGGATCTGCGGTTACCCCCGCCATCTCATTAGCAGTAAAGAGCTGGATCATGTCAAACAGGAAGTCGGGGTCATGCCAAACCGGAATTCAGAAAAAAGCGAGAAATATAAAACACCTGGATCAAGCATTTGACCTTGAAGGTCATGCCATTTGACCTTGAAGGTCATGCCATTTGACCTTGAAGGCCATGGTGAACCCTCTGGACTGGTTGCACACCCCGACGCACCACGCGCACTCTGGACGCACCCTCTGGACTTCCTGCATCCCCTGTGGAACCCCTAACCATCCCACGAAATCCGACGCACTTGACTCTGCATCTGCCACCCACCCCCGGCGCACCTCCGCACACCCATATGCACTCTCTTGACTTTCTGCATCCCTTGACTCACTCCCGCAAACCCGACACACCCTCTTGACTTCCTGCATTCCTCGACGCACCCCCATCCACTCCGCGTAACCCGACGCAACCCCAGGTACCCCCGTACACCCTCTTAAATTTCTGCATCCCCCAGTCACCGCCGTGTACCCTCTTGACCTCCTTCATCCCTCGACGCACCTCCTATCCACTATGTGCAACCCAACGCAACCTCTAGAATTCCTGCATCCCCCGTGCACCCCAGTGCACCCTCTGGACTGGCTGCATTCCCCGACGCAACCGCTGGACTTCCTGCATCCCCCGTGCATCCCAGTGCACCCTCTGGACTGGCTACATTCTACGACTCACCCTCTTAACTTCCTGCATCCCCCGTGCACCCCTAACCACCCCGCGCAACCCGACGCACTTGATTCTCTGCATCTGCCACCCACCCCCGGCGCATCCCCGCGCACCTCCAACCTACCCGCGCAACCCGACGCACCCTCTTGATTTCCTGCATTCCTCGACGCACTCCCGCGCGAGGGTGGTAAACTTTGAAATGCGTAGGTAATAGGGAAAAGGGGTTATCTTTTTTATTAAGAATACACTGGAATAAAGGTGACGTGACCTTATGAGAGGGAATGGAGACAGACAGATGTCTAGTTGGGCGTCCAAGGATCAAAAGGAAGAACATCAGGTGAGAACATTATTGAAACTGAGGCAGGAAGTGCCGTGTAATGTTTTTTGAATGCTTAAAATAAGAATGTCTTTGACTGGTGAAGAGAGCTAAGGGCAGATTCGTGATTTGCGGAAATAAAAGCGTTTGTGATTGGATGGAAAAAAGGCTGGAACAAAGAAATAGCAGAAATAAAATGCAAATTAACAGAAAGTGATGAGGAAGCAATATGAGGATGAAAAGTACGCAGTTACCTATATTGAAATTGGATAAATTTCTGCAATGTTACCCACAGGGGCCTACTTTGGTAGGTAGGGGTTTGTGCGCACCCGGGGTCCCGAGCCAACAGTCTCCCACGTGTGGGTTCCTCTTCGTGGTTGAGGAAGACGGTCAACAGGCCCACCCACGAGTAGGCCGTGCGTGGAGATCCATGGAGAAGCTTTTCAGATTCTTGTCTAGTTTAGAGTTTAGGATTTAGTGAACCAAAATTTAAGTAGGTTTTCATTGATGTATTTTATGTGCGTGTATTTTTAATAGGTTTTGTTACACTTGTATAGTTTTTAGAAAGTTTTATATCTGGCTTTTGCCATGACTAATTTTTTAAAGGGCGCTGATGACCGCCGTAGTTGGGCGCCCTTTATATATATATCTGCAATGTTTGTGGTCTTGGCCTTTAACTCGAACGTCCGTTATTGTAGAAGAAAGCAAATTGCGTGTGTGTGCATTCCATCCTTTTAAAAAGTCAGACTTCCGGGTTACAGAAAAAAACGCAAAATTGCAAAATTGTCATACTCCAGGTGCCCCGGATATGTGAGCGTGTAGTTTGCTGTTTCGGCTTGTGCCATTCAGCGGAAGTATACAATAACATTTAGCTGCAGTAACATGAATCTCTCATCTGAGGCTTTTAATTTAAACCTTCACATGAGTGTCGCTTCTCGTTCTTCCCATTTACACATTTACATGTATGACTCTCCTTGTTCTCCTAATTAGCACGCTCACAAGAATTTCCCACCTCACATTTCCGACACTCCGCGACACGTGTAGGTGTTTTGGCCTACACAACTTCCTGCACGCTTTAGGAAGTAGCTGCTAAATTTTAAAAAATTCTAAATACTTCACATAGTTCTAAAAGTTCAAAACATTTTTGAACGTTCCAAAATTTCCTAAAAATTCCTAAACCATCTAGAAACATGCCTAAATTACCAAAAAATGCCAAAACTTCTAAAAACTGTCAAAAATTATATAAAATGCCAAAAATTTTAAAAATCTAATGTTTCAAAAATTGCTAATATTAAAAAAAGTTTCCTCCGGTTCTGATCTGCCTTCCACTAAGACAGAAAGGGACTGTTTGTCTGTGCCGACGTTATGGAAGATATAATTCTAAACGAACCCTCAAAATCTGTCACATTGCACCGAAGCGAATTGCTCGAAGAAAATTATGGACCATAACTCTCGAACCCTATACGAAAACATTTCGCGTGGTAGTGAACAAGCGCGTACTTCAGGGCAATTATGACTCATACCCATATGGGTACAAAAGGGTTAGAACCGAAGAGGGATAACCATGGTTGCTAAAAGAGCATGGAAGAACCTTGGGAAATGTTAGCAGCGTTGTAAGCATAACAAAGGAAAAGTGTGTAAATGCAAGAACTTCCGAACCCCAGTTATTTCTGTATTACATTGAAAAATTTGATGAACTTTAAGAATACAGAGAAGCACCCGCAAGGCATTAGCTGTTTCTACGGGCGTATGTGCGGAGAAATTGTTGAATCTGACGGTTGAGATCAGCGAGGTCTTCGTAGAATCCCGGCACGAAATATTTGGATAAGGTTTCCTGCTGCATCTTTCCTAACTTCAAATGCCATGCGCGCTGTCTCTCCCAAACTTTTGTACTCGAAGTTTCGTAACCAAAAAACACGCGTGCTTGATAGCGTGAGAACTGCAGTGTCAAATGATTGTGCAATGAGGCAGTTACCTGTATTGAAATTAGATAAATTTCTGCAATGTTTGAGTTCCTGGCCTTTAACTCGAACGTCCGGTATAGTAGAAGAAAAAAATTTGCTTGTGTGTGCATTCCATCCTTTATAAAAGTGTAAGACTTCCGCGTTACAGAAAAAAACGCAAAATTGCAAAATTTTACTACTCCAGGCGCCACGGATATGTGAGCATGTAGTTTGCTGTTTCGGCTTATGCCATTCAGCGGAAATATACAATAACATTAAGCTGCATTAACATGAATCTCTCACCTGGCTTTTAAGTGAAACCTTCACATGAGTGTCGCTTCTCGTTCTTCCCATTTACACATTTACATGAATGACGCTCCTTGTTCTAATTAGCACTCTCACAAGTGGTATTGCGGACTTATTTAGAGGATTTTGGTACGTATTTCCTTGCTTTTTGAAGTATTAAGTACTTCTTAGGGGTGTATTTAGGCCCCTTTGGTTTATTTCGAGGCTTTGTGGGGTGTACTTCGTACATTTTTGGTGTACTTGGGGGCAATTTCGACGTATTTACTGGGTATTTTTGTGCAATGTAGAGGCCTTTGAAGGGTATTCAAAGCTTTTTTGGTGTATCTATTAGCTCCAGAGGCGCATTTAGTGGTTTTTGAGAGGTATTTGCTGGCTAATGTTGTAACTTAGGTGTTTCGGAAACATTTTTCGAGGGCTTTTGCGATATATGTACTTAGTTTTTGAGGTATTTAGGGCTTATTTAAAGTGTATTTAGGCCCTTTTTGCTGTATTTGAGCGCTTCTTGGGGTGTGTTTGTCATATTTTTGTTATACTTAGATTGTTTTCGGGGAATCTAGGGGCCCTTGGGGCATAATTAGGGGATTTTGCGAGGTATTTAGTGGTTTTATAGTATAATTTAGTGGTATTGGGGACATATCACGCGTGCAAGAAACAGCTGATTAACGATAAAACTAATAATTGAAAGAATAATTTCGCAACAGTGGCTTACGGTTGCATTTAGGGGTCTTTTGGAGTGCATTTCCTGCATTTAGGTTGAACTTAGGCGCTTGAGGGAGTGTATTTGTATTTGAAAATAGGAATAATGCTTCTATTTGTGAATGAAGGTAATAGGTTAACTTCAAGAATAATAAAGCAAGTGTATATTCTAAAACTCTCTTTTGTTGATATCATTGTACATTAGCATCACTTTCTCCCTTTCCTTCTTCCTGAATAGCTAGATTCTTTAGAGAATTCGTTTAAATTGTTTAAATGCCTTTCAATATACGGTAATAGACGTTTTAAATTTCTTATAGCCACAAGATTTAAAAATAATTTACAACCATTTAAACAACTATTTATAAAAGGCACTGAATTTGAAAGAATTACAGTATATTATATGCATAAACCACATTATCACAATACTCTGCACATGTAAATGTTTGCTCGTGTAGTAGATACTCTTCAATACTTTCAATGTTCTTAGATATTACATCCTAATCCGTCTTTTTTATATAAACGAAGGAATTATCACTTTCACACTTTATGAAGAGGGAGTGCATGCCGTAGTACAAGCCGATGTTGACTGCGTGCGCGGGTGACATGGTGACGTCATCAAGCATATTGAGACGATTCTGCATTATCCGGTGGCTGGTCTTGAGATTCTTCAATGATTAAGAAGAGGAAATGTTCATCACCTGCAAGCCTCCTCTCACTATTACGCTTCTGCGTTTATGGAATAATCTCGCTTCTTCTCTTCCGCCGCACTATGCTTAGTGTCCTATAACATACATTAAAATGATCGTTAGAGTCATGCTAAAATATGTTTTTCTTCATTAGCTAAAGAAAAAACAAAACAAACATACATCTATTAGGGGGATCCTATAAAGGTTAAAATATTATCAAGAAATGTAACACGTACCTTCAGATTTTGCCTGTTTTCTGAGAACGTCTGCGGTGAAAAATCTGGAGCCTTTTGATTTAGCCAGTTCTCAACCTGCCTGGCTTTCTCCTCGGGAGCTATATCATTAGGTAGCGAAGCCAGACCTTCATCCAAAGGTGGAGTATCCGATCAGCAATTGGATATTCCACTATATCAATGTTATGTCCATCAGGGAACAGGCCTTCATCACAGACTGGAAACTTCTGCTCAATCATTCGGAATCTACAATAAATAAAATACGTTTAGGTTACCCTCGCTCGAATAAGCAGGTGAAATAAAATCATAGAAAACATAATTCTCTTATTTATGTGTACTTACTCAAGCTCTCTCTTCCTTCGTTGGTACACTTCACAATAGTCATTGCATAGGAAGTATGACGCTATGCGATCGTGCTCTGATGGATTGATACATAATACTGAATAGGTGTACCCGTCGCATGTTTCCGTATCGCATTCCAATATATGCTTTGCTACAAACACATCAACACCATCGGCACCACCAGCTTGCATGGGTGTTCCTCTAAAAGTATCAAACAATATTACAAATTAGATGCTTGTATTAAGGAGGAATGTTATAAATTGCATTAAAGAAGGGGTACTACTTACTGGTTTTCTCTTTGGTACACCTTACAGTTTTCTGTACACACGGCAAGACTCGTCATCTGATCATGATGTGATGGTTCTTGGCATAAAATTCTATGCATTACGCCATTACACGTTTCGGTGTGGAAATACTTGTAATGACTCGCTTCCAACGCACACTCCCTCCAATTTTCTGAACTATTACCCATTTTCCTCTTCGCTATGCAACTCCCGAATACCAAATGACCACAAAACGATTGCTATATAGCTGCCTGCTTGAATGCTTAAACCAAGTAGTGACGTCATATTCGAGTGGTGGGGGAATCTGCATGAAGAAACCTCCTTTTTGCTAAAAACGCTCTTACAGACCATTCTTTATATATGAAATTGTCGGTTTTCTCACAATTGTCTCTAATGAGCTTCACTAAAATACATGTTTCATCGATTCGATTCTTGTTAACTAACCACTAGGTTTTACGAGGGTGGTCTGAAAATTTTAGACCTAATAAAGATACAAATTTTTTTCAGATTTTTTTATTGTTCTTTTCATCATATTCTCCTTGTAACTACACATTTTCTCTCCGCGATGCTCCCATCTGTGGAACCCATCCGAATAGTACTCGGCGTTTTTCTCTGCAAAATAATTGTTCACGAAGGACATCGCCTTTTCCTTTGACGGAAATCTCTGTCCTCTGGGCGCCATTTTCAGATGAGGGAACAAAAAGATGTCGCTCGGGGGCTAGATCTGATGAATAAGTCAAGCAGTTCAAACCATAATTCGTGAATTGTCGCCATTGGAACCGCTGAGGTGTGAGACGGTGCTTTGTCTTGGTGAAACAGGATTTTCTTTTTCTGCAAATTGACCGTTATTCTGCAAGTTGCGCCTTTATTTTGTGAACTAATGATGGGTAGTATGCTCCAGCAATGGTGTTTTCCTTTGTGAGGATAATCGATTAAAATAACTTAATAACTGTCCCCAAAAACAGTAACCATCACCTTCCAACCATCACTTAGCAATCGTTTTGTGGTCATTTGGTATTCGGGAGTTGCATAGCAAAGAGGAAAATGGGTGATAGTTCAGAAAATTGGAGCGAGTGTGCGTTGGAAGCAAGTCATTACAAGTATTTCCACACCGAAACGTGTAATGGCGTAATGCATAGAATTTTATGCCAAGAACCATCACATCTTGATCAGATGACGAGTCTTGCCGTGTGCACAGAAAACTGTAAGGTGTACCAAAGAGAAAACCAGTAAGTACTATTGCTTCTTTAATACAATTTATAACATTCCTCCTTAATACAAACATCTAATTTTTAATGTTGTTTGATACTTTTAGAGGAACACAATGCAAGCTTGTGGTGCCGATGGTGTTGATGTGTTTGTAGCAAAGCATATATTGGAATGCGATATGGAAACATGCGACGGGTACACCCATTCAGTATTATGTATCAATCCATCAGAGCACGATCGCATGGCCTCATACTTCCTATGCAATGACTATTGTGAAGTCTACCAACGAAGGAAGAGAGAGCTTGAGTAAGTACACATAAATAAGAGAATTATGTTTTCAATGATTCTATTTCACCTGCTTATTCGAGCGAGGATAACCTAAACGTATTTTATTTATTGTAGATTCCGAATGATTGAGCAGAAGTTTCCAGTGTGTGAGGAAGACCTGTTTCCTGATGGACATAACATTGATATAGTGCAATATCCAATTGCTGATCGGGATACTCTACCTTTGGATGAAGGTCTGGCTTCGCTACCTAATGATATAGCTCCCGAGGAGAATGCCAGGTAGGCTGAGAACTGGCTAAGTCAAAAGCCTCCAGATTGTTCAACGCAGTCGTTCTCAGAAAACAGGCAAAAGCTGAAGGTACGTGTTACATTCCTTGATAATTTTTTAACCTTTATAGGATCCTCCTAATAGATGTGTTTGCTTTGTTTTTTCTTTAGCCAATGAAGAAAAACATATTTTAGCATGACTGTAACGATCCATTTAATATATGCTATAGGACACCAAGCATAGTGCGGCGGAAGAGAAGAAGCGAGAATATCCCAAAAAGCAGAAGCGTAATAGCGAGAGGAGGCTTGCAGGTGATGAACATTTCCTCTTCTTAATCATTGAAGAATCACAAGACCAGCCACCGGAAAATGCAGAATCGTCTCAACATGCTTGATGACCTCATCATATCACCCGCGCACACAGTCAACACCGGCTTGTACTACGACATGCACCCCCTCTTCATAAAGTGTGCAAGTGATAATTCCTTCGTTTATATCAAAAAGACGGATTGGGATATAATATCTAAGAACATTGAAAGTATTGAAGAGTATCTCCTACATGAGCAAAAATTTACAGTTGCAGAGTATTGATATAATATAATTTATGCATATAATAGTATTGTAATTCTTTCAAATTCAGCGCATTTTATAAATAATTGTTTAAATGATTACGAAATATCTTTAAATCTTGTGGCTATAAGAAATTTAAAACGTCTATTACCGTATATTGAAAGACACTTAAACAATTTAAACAAATCCTTTAAAGAATCTAGCTATTCAGGAAGTAGGAAAGGGAGAAAGAAAATGATGCTAATGTACAATGAAATCAAGAAAAGAGAGTTTTAGAATATAAACTTGCTTTATTATTCTTGAAGTTTACCTATTACCTTCATTCACAAATATAAACATTATTCCTATTTTCAAATACAAATGCACTCCCTGAAGCCCCTAAGTTCAACCTAAATGCAGGAAATGCACTCCAAAAGACCCCTAAATGCAACCGTAAGCCACTGTTGCGAAATTATTCTTTCAATTATTATTTTTATCGTTAATCAGCTGTTTCTTGCACCCGTGATAAGTCCCCAATACCACTAAATTACACTATAAAACCACTTAATACCTCGCAAAATCCCCTAATTACGCCCCAAGGGCCACTAGATTCCCCGAAAACAATCTAAGTATAACAAAACTATGACAAACACACCCCAAGAAGCGCTCAAATACAGCAAAAAGGGCCTAAATACACTTTAAATAAGCCCTAAATATCTCAAAAAGTAAGCAAATACATCGCAAAAACCCTAGAAAAATGTTTTTCGAAACACCTAAGTTACAACATTAGCCAGCAAATACCTCTCAAAAACCATTAAATGCGCCTCAGGAGCTACTAGATACACCAAAAAGGCTTTGAATACCCTTCAAAGGCCTCTACATTGCACAAAAATACCCAGTAAATACGTCGAAATTGCCCCTAAGTACACAAAAAATGTACGAAATACACTCAACGAAGCCTCGAAATAAAGCAAAGGGGCCTAAATACACCCCTAAGAAGCACTTAATACTTCAAGAAGCAAGGAAATACGTACCAAAATTCTCTAAATAAGTCCGCAATACCACTTGTGAGAGTGCTAATTAGGAGAACAAGGAGCGTCATTCATGTAAATGTGTAAATGGGAAGAACGAGAAGCGACACTCGTGTGAAAGTTTAACTTAAAAGCCAGATGAGAGATTTATGTTAATGCAGCTTAATGTTATTGTATATTTCCGCTGAATGGCACAAGCCGAAACAGCAAAAAACACGCTCATATATCCGTGGCGCCTGGAGTAGGATAATTTTGCAATTTTGCGTTTTTTCTGTAACGCGAAAGTCTGACTCTTTTTAAAAGGATGGAATGCACACACAAGCAAATTGCTTTCTTCTCCAATACAGGACGTTCGAGTTAAAGGCCAAGACCTCATTGCCGAAATTTATCCAATTTCAATATAGGTTACTGCCTCACTGCATAATCATTTGACATTGCAGTTCTCACGCTATCAAGCACGCGTGGGTGTTTTGGCTACGTAACTTCGAGTATAAAAGGTGGGGAGAGAAAACGCGCATGGTATTTGAAGTTAGAAGAGATGCAGCAGGAAACCTTATCCAAATATTTCGTGCAGGGATTCTACGAAGAACTCGCTGACCTCAACCGTCAGATCCAAAAATTTCTCCGCACATACGCCGGTAGAAACAGCTAATGCCTTACGGGTGCTTCTCTGTCTTCTTAAAGTTCATCAAAATTTTCAATGTAATATAGAAATAACTGGGGTTAGGAAGTTCTTGCATTTACACACTTTTCCTTTGTTATGTTTACAACGCTGCTAACATTTCCCAAGGTTCTTCCATGCTCTTTTAGCAACCATGGTTATCCTTCTTCGGTTCGAACTCTTCTGTACCCATATGGGCATGAGTCTTAATTGTCCTGAAGTACGCGCTTGTTCAGTACCATGCGAAATGTTTTCTTATAGGGTTCGGTAGTTATGGTCCATAATTTTCTTCGAGCAATTCGCTTCCGTGAAATGTGGCAGATTTTGAGGGTTCGTTTAGAATTATATCTTCAATAACGTCGGCAAAGACAAACAGTCCGCGGCTTGAGGCCGATTCAGGCGGTTATTGTTTCTGTCTTGGTGGAAGGCAGATCAGAACCGGAAGGAAGAATTTTTTTTAATATTAGCAATTTTTGAAACTTTAGATTTTTTAAATGTTTGGCATTTTCTGTAATTTTAGGCATATTTTAGAAGTTTGGATTTTTTTTTGGAAAATTTAGGCTTGTTTCTAGATGGTTTAGGAATGTTTAGGACATTTTGGAATGTTCAAAAATGTTTTGAACTTTTAGAACTATGTGAAGTATTTAGAATTTTTTAAAATTTAGCAGCTACTTCCTAAAGCGTGCAGGAAGTTGTGTAGGCCGAAAAGCCTACACGTGTCGCGGAGTGTCGGAAATGTGAGGTGGGAAATTCTTGTGAGAGTGCTAATTAGGAGAACAAGGAGCGTCATTCATGTAAATGTGTAAATGGGAAGAACGAGAAGCGACACCCATGTGAAGGTTTAAGTTAAAAGCCTCAGATGAGAGATTCATGTTACTGCAGCTAAATGTTATTGTATACTTCCGCTGAATGGCACAAGCCGAAACAGCAAACTACACGCTCGCATATCCGTGGCACCTGGAGTACGACAATTTTGCAATTTTGCGTTTTTTTCTGTAACCCGGAAGTCTGACTCTTTTTAAAAGGATGGAATGCACACACAAGCAATTTGCTTTCTTCTACAATACAGGACGTTCGAGTTAAAGGCCAAGACCACAAACATTGCAGAAATTTATCCAATTTCAATATAGGTAACTGCGTACTTTTCACTCTCATATTGCTTGCTCGTCACTTTCTGCTAATTTGCATTTTATTTCCCCGTATTTCTTTGTTCCAGCCTTTTTTTCCAACCAATTACAAACGCTTTTATTTCCGCAAATCACAGATCTGCCTTTACCCCTCTCGACCAATCAAAGACATTCTTATTTTAACCAATCAAAAAACCTTACACGTCACTTCCTGCTTCAGTTTCAATAATGTTATCACCTGATGTTCTTCCTTTTGATTCTTGGACGCCCAACTAGACACTTATCAGTCTCCATTCCCTTTCCTAAAGTCACGTGTATTCTTAATAAAAAAGATAACCCCTTTTCCCCATTACCTATGCATTTTAAAGTTCACCATCCGCGCGCGGGATTGCGTCGAGGGATGCAGGTAGTCAAGAGAGTGCGTCGAGTTGCGCGGGTATGGTAGGGGTGCGCGAAGGTGCGCCGGGGGTGGGTGGTGGATGCAGAGAGTCAAGTGCGTCAGGCTGCGCGTGGTGGTTAGGGGTGCACGGGGGATGCAGGAAGTCAAGAGGGTTCATCGGGGGATGCAGACAGTCCAGAGGGTGCACTGGGACGCACGGGGGATGCAGAAAGTCCATAGGTTGCGTCGGGGAATGCAGCCAGTCCAGAGGGTGCACTGGGGTGCACGGGGAATGCAGGAAGTCCAGAGGTTGCGTGGGGGTTGCACATAGTGGATGGGAGGTGCGTCAGGGATTTGTGGGAGTGCGTCGAGGGATGCAGGAGGTCAAGAGGGTACACGGGGGTGCCTGGGGATGCAGAAATTCAAGAGGGTGCACGGAGGTACCTGGGGGTGCGCGGGTTACGCGGAGTGGTTAGGGGTGCGTCGAGGAATGCAGGAAGTCAAGAGGGTGCATCGGGTGCGCGGGAGTGCGTCGAGGGATGCAGAAAGTCAAGAGGGTGTATAGGGGTGCGCGGAGGTGCGCCGGCGGTGAGTGACAGATGCAGAGAGTCAAGTGCGTCGGGTTTCGCGGGGTGGTTAGGGGTTGCACAGGGGATGCAGGAAGTCCAGAGGGTGCGTCCAGGGTGCACGTGGTGCGTAGGGGGATTCAACCAGTCCAGAGAGTGCACCATGACCTCCAAGGTCAAATTGCATGATCCAGAAGTTTTTGAATTTCCCGCTTTTTCTGACTTACGGTTTGGCATGACCCCGACTTCCGGTTTGGCATGATCCAGCACTTTACTACTCTGATTCCACCGGTGCTCCATCTTCATCTCATATACCATCAGTGTCACCACCTGCGGTGCCGTATGTAGTAAAAGCGGGCGTTAAACACTACACATTTCATTTATGCATTCTCACATTTCAAGTAAATATCCATTATTTCCCTATTTCTGTTGGTAAGAGCACACCTGTGTCCGAATCCTAAGCAGCTGAAAGTGAATATATCAATTCCTGTACTGTGCACCTGCTATAATTACATGTATTTTGTGGAATGTAGTAAACTTTTGCTATAAATTAGGGCTCCCTTACATATGCCTGGAGTCATGAATGCAGAATTGGTTGTTTCCGCTAATATAAACATTTGTAACCTTGAAGGAAGTCTGATCACACTTGTGATGCATATTGCAATTTTGTTTCCCGCAATAATGTGACTTCGTGGGCTGCGTACAAAAAAGTGTTGTTTCCAGAAATGTGATACGCTGTTTATTACATTACACAGAAGCTTTGTACAACGCTTGCTGCAGCAAAAGGACGTGACATTAAAAATCAGCTGTTTTCAAGGTCGTATCCTTTGCGTGCCACACAAACAAACAAAAGAATGCTCGGATAGAGCAAAAATGTCAACACAACTTCACAGCACCACTGCACAACTCAACTACACTGTATAATTTGCAACTCTGCGTTAAAAACTCTGTCGCTATATGTATCTACTAGTGATTGCTCTATAATGCAGTACACCACTCAATAATAATTACGACGGCGGCGGAAATTTGCAGACTGTCTCTTTTTGTATGTTTCTTTCTCTTTCTCGGAAAGCGTCCTGCTCCGCGCGCCAATTTCTGTATTTACCTTTCCTTCCCAAGAGTACAGCTCTGGCTCAACGGCAGCTACAACCAGCAATGCCACTTTTACCTCCTTCCTCAGGCTACTCACCCCGAACAGCAACATGGTAGTGGGCCAGACGATCCAAGTGTACCACCAAAACCTTTTCTCGGGGCACCTTCTGGACGAGGTACACCACGTCGTTAATCTTCTTTACCATACGATCCTTGCCATTTTTAATGAAGTTATGGGCAGCTTCCCTTGGTCTGTGTAGGGCGGTACAACTAGACCAGGTCACTTTGCCGGAACCCTTGGTTTTTGGCTTGCCAGCCGTAGCGGACCTCCAGGCTGTCATTTGGCTACTGGACAAACAAGATAAATGAGGTCCAAGGGAATACGAGAATTCATTAGTATTTAAGGGAGCGTCAAATCATTAAAATGAACAGCTGGGCATAACGTTATGTCTTAAACATTTTATTCCCTTTTTATAGCCAAGAGAAAGTGAAATCAATTGAAATCGTCTCATTTGGAGAAAGATTAAATATTTCAGACTTCAAACAAATACCATGGAATATCGCTTAATGTGATTAATCCACAAAAACCAGTTCGTGGCTGAACCAGCTCCTGATTGCCCAAAGAGGAATGACGCGTAGCTGGTGTGATGTGGTTAATTATAATGCTATAAACAGATGCTTTCCTTACAGTTCAGTAATTTGGTTTCTAAGACGAGATAGGTTAAGCACCTACAGACATCCGCATACAGCAAAAGGGACTCATAAACTACCGTTAATGCCGATTGGTCAATCGTAACACAAAGGTCTTTGATACACTACCACTTCTATACTGTTCTCAGAGGAAGGCATGTCTCTCAATGCTTCCGTAGAACATTTGTATCAGCTGTAAGAAAAGAACTGAAGAACATAAAATTATATCTGGAAACTAGTTTACCAATGATGACTGTCACTTGTCTGAAGTGACGCTCCCGCTGTTACCCAAAGTGACAGCCCTCAGTTAGCCCATGGATCAGGAAAAACGGCATAAAATTGTACTTTTGTCACTTGCTCAACGGAGACTATGTCTAAGGCACGGTATGCAATATTTGTGACGTTGCTTTCAAAACAATAGAATCATCGAGATAGTGCGGCCAGATATTCACGCAAAGTTGAGGCTAGTAACGATCGAAAGCGATGAGTCTATCAATTCCTAATCATCAACTACAGACATTTTCTACACTGAAATATTCCATAAGATTTCACAATGCGAAGCTGCTGGGAATTGTTTGAATAGCGAAAACGGTGATATGAATCAAGCCCTAAGAGATGAAATAAATGAAAACGAGCAGGAAAGTGCTAAAGAATAGGGCACAGGACGACGACTCACCCTGCAACTGCTGATATATTACTGAATGCAATAGTCAGTTACATGAACCGACTGTGTGAAGAGAAGGCCGCGCCGTGGCTCAGTGGTTAGACCGCTTGGCTCTCACCAAGGCGGCCCGGGTTCGATCCCACGCAACCGAAAAGTGAGATTTGTGGTGGACAACACGACGCTGGGGCGGGTGTTCTCCGGGATCTCCGGTTTCCCCCGTCATCTCATTCCACCGGTACTCCATCTTCATATTATGTATCATCAGTGTCATCGCCTGCGGTGCCCTATGTAGTAAAAGCGGGCGTTAAACACTACACATTTCATTTGTGTGAAGAGAAGCCGTGGACAAATTTCTCATCAATGGATAGAAAATTGTGAGTTGAATTAAGTAACTAAATCTAAGGATGTTTTAGGAAATAAGGGGAAGTATGCAATAAATATGAAGGAGAAAGATATGACGTGGGGAATGATTGCGAATGAATTTTATTACAATGCAACTGTCAGAACCAAAATAACGCTGCATTTTCGTCAGTATTACGTAGACTTAAAACGAAGTGCGAAGAAAGAAGTGGCGCGTGACTTGAACGCTTCAAGATGAGACATCCAAAGTGTATGATCCACAGAATTCAGTGAATTATAAAATCGCAAAGTTATTAATACTTGATGCAAAGCCGAGATCGCCATATTGCTTACCATGCAATTTCTAACCTCTCTCGTACTGCCGCAGTAGCCTTCATAGCAAATTATTTCGATAATCTACAACTTTGTAGAAAATCTTGTTGTGATAGCTTCTCAAAATTATTTCCTCTCAACGCCGTACTGCATTAGGAATGATATTTAGGTGGTCTAAATATAGCAAATCGACATTAAGGGCCATGCTCATGCCCGCCATATTGACTGATTACAGTTTTTAATGACTTAACAACTATGTGTCATTAGCTTAACAAGAAATTTAACATGGATATTACTCTAACATTTGTGAAATGCAATGTTTCTTTCTAACTATTAATAAACTTGTGATAGACAAGTTATGACACTTCTACTCGGTTGCTAGAGCTAGAAATACGGTAACTGATCAATATCATACTCAGAAGAAGATAAATATTTTCAGTGCTTCTATGGAACATTTATACTAGCTGGGAGAAAAACTCAACATAAAGCAGCACCTAAAAACTTTCTTGATGGTCTTATTATTGATCCTGCTTAAGTGCTGATCTCTTGCTTCTAGACAATGTGACTGGTATTTAAGCTCAATGAACAGGGGAAAAGTTACACACATGCACTTTCCCGCCTTCCTGAACGAATATGAAAATGACTATGGAGGATCTATTAAGTGCGTCGTAAGCAAGCCACTTGTGAGCGCTCGCTTTCAAAAATAAGGGAAGCCTGGAATACAACGAATAATGCAACTGCAATAAAGAGCTGATGAAAAGTGTGGACACTTATACTAATTAAGGACTAGTAATGTTAGAAAGCGATTCAATTGAATTGTTTATTGTCAGATTTACATACATGTTGCCTATGTAATTCCAACTACTATGTACATACAAATTAACATATTTATTAACAATGAACTACATAACATTTCTAGTAATTATAATAATGTTGATATTAAACAGCATTTTCCAGCAATACCACACATTTCCCGTTCAATAAGAGCTGCTTCCTTCCAACGACACAAGCAGTGCTCTGCTAAAATACTCAAATTTATCTCACTTCATACCCTCAATCATATTATGGCTCTGGAAACTTCACAATGAGTATATATCACGTTATTGTGTCTTACCTTCATGAATAAATGCGCCTTCGAAAGTGACAGCAGAATAAAGCCCTTATCACAAACTTAACATTGGTGTGGCTTTTGACCTACATGAACTAAAATATGCATATTCAGACTGGACAAATCAATAAAACTCTTACCACAAACTTTACATTAGTGTGGCCTCTTCCCTTCATGAAGTAGATTATGGGTTCTCAACTTTGAGAACTGAGTAAAGCTCTTATCACACACTTTACATTGGTGTGGCTTTTGAGCTTCATGAACTAGATTATGCCTTTTCAAAGTGGACAAATGAGCAAAGCTCTTATCACAAACTTTACATTTGTGTGGCCTCTTACCTTCATGAAGTAGATTATGGGTTTTCAAATTTGACAACTGGGTAAAGCTCTTATTACAAACTTTACATTGATGTGTCTTCTTACCTTCATGAACTAAAATATGTCTTTTCAAAGTGCACAAATAAGAAAAGCTCTTATCACAGACTTTACATTTATGTGGCTTCTTACCTTCATGAACTAGTTTGTGCATTTGCAAATATGACAACTTAGTAAAGCTCTTATCACAAACTTGACATTGGTGTGGCCTCTTACTTTCATGAAGTAAAAGATGCGCTCTCAAAGTGGACATATCAGTAAACCTCTTATCACAAACCGTACATTTGTGTGGCTTCTTACCTTCATGAACTAGATTGTGTGTTCTCAGAGTTGACAACTGAGTAAAGCTCTTATCACAAATTTTACATCGGTGTACCTTCTTAGCTTCGTGAACTAGATTATGGGTTTTCAATGGCTTCTTACCTTCATGAACTAGATTATGGGTTTTCAAACTTGACAACTTAGTAAAGCTCTTATCACAAACTGTACATTGGTGTGGCTTCCTATCTTCATGAACTAAGTTATGTCTTTTCAAATTTGACAAATCAGTAAAGCTCTTATCACAAACTTTACATCGGTGTGGCTTCTTACCTGCATGAACTAGATAATGTGTTTTCAAATTTGACAACTTAGTAAAGCCCTTATCACATATTTTACATTGGTGTGGCTTCTTACTTTCATGGACTAGGGCATGTGTTTTTAAATATGATAACAGAGTAAAGCTTTTACCACAAACTTTACATTGGTGGACCTTCTTACTTTCATGAACTAAATTATGTTTTTTCAAATACGACAAATGAGTAAAGCTTTTACCACATAATTTACAGTGGTGTTCCTTCCTACTTTCATGAACTAACTTATGTCTTTTCAAATTTGACAACTGAGTAAAACTTTTACCACAAACTTTGCATTGGTGTGGCTTCTTACCTTCGTGAATTAGGTTATGTTCTTTTAAATATGACAACTGAGTAAAGCTTTTACCACAAACTTTACATTGGTGTATCTTCTTATTTTCATGAACTACATTATGTCTTTTCAAATATGACAACTGAGTAAAGATTTTACCACAAACTTTACATGGGTGTGCCTCCTTACTTTGATGAACTAAATTATGTCTTTTCAAATGTGACAACTGAGTAAAGCTTTTACCACAAACTTTACATTGGTGTGGCTTCTTACCTTCGTGAACTAGATTATGTGTTTTTAAATGCGAAGAGCGAGTAAAGCTTTTACCACATACTTTACATTGGTGACGCTTCTTACCTTCATTAACTAAATGAGGTCTTTTCAAAGTTGACAACTTAAAGCTGTTATCACAAACTTTACATTGATGTAACTTCTTAGCCCCGTGATTTAAATTATTTCTTTTCAAATTCGATTCAGAGCTAAAGCTCTGTATCTCACATGTGCTACACTGTTGTGTTGCTTTGCTCATATCACTTAAACTACTGTTTTTTACGTACAAAGATTGCATAGAAATGTCTGTCCCATCACTATTATGACCACATGGATGGGAGTGTATGTATTCCATTGCAGTAGGGACATCACGTCTAACATCACAGTTTTGATAATCATATTCAAGATGATCGATTCCATTACAGATGCTTGTGTCTGTTGTTAGGACTTCAGCAGAGAACAATGGTGACTTCCCAGGAGTAGCAACAGGAACTGTATCTGGGTATAATCTGAAATGTTTCGGAATTTAGTATCCTTTAGTGTAATAACGAGATACTGAAATCTGAAGAGAGAGTGAGACTTTACATGCACAGAAATCGGTGCCAATCATAGTTAAATCAATTCATGTAAGGTAACTATGCTGTTCATTATAACTAATTATTTTTGTTAATCCACAGTATCTTCAAATATATAATAAGGTCTTTCCATTGAACATAGTGTTTTGTGTTTGTGGTAATACAAGCAATGCTTGTTATATGAACTTAGAATTACATCAACATCACTGTTTAAAGACAACTATATAAATAATTTGTAATTAATTTCTGTGTATATAAAAATGGACTAAAAGTATTTGTAAAAAAACGATCAGTATCCGAAAACACACATTTAAATTCCATACTGATACCATATCCACAAGATACAAATGAGCAGCAACCAAATATGACTCAGGAGCTCAGGAAGGTGCTAATAAATAAACAAACTACCAGAAATCATTGTCATCAAAATGCACTTCTCAAATTGTGTGCTTGATTAAGGTTTAGATTCCATATTTAATTCTTGTAGGGTGCATTCTAAGAAGTAACAATTTTGCTCAATTTCAATGTACACCTTAGAAACTCCTGGATTAAATACAAAGAATCACATAATTTGTGTGAAAATTTATTAAAATATATAATCAACGTTTTAACAAGGGACATTTTAAAGTTCATTAAAACGAGTAAAATTTTTTTGCAATAACTTACAATCAGTTTCAGTGTTTTTACAAATGTATGTTGACTTTCGGCTTACATAAAATGGTTGCGTAACTGACAATTTTATATTGCTCTTACCCCTTGAAACCATAAATGTAAGATATCCAGTTGACAAATGGACACACATCTATAAAGATGGCTCTCTTTACAATCAAGAAGATGGAGCAGGAGCAGGAGCTACCTGTAAATTCTTTTCTTTCTATAAGCATGTTGGAATTTACTTAACAAGTTTTGATGGAGAAATTGATGCAATTTATACTTCCTTATAAAATCTATTTGCCTGAACAAATAAGCTTTCCAACAGTTTTCTTAACAGATTCTAAAGCAGCTATATAGGCTATTATTTCAAATGACAGCTCAAAAACCGAAAAGATAAATATAATTCATAATATGATTAAACATCTTCAAAATTTAAATATATGTAGTTTTCCAATGGATACTATCTCACTGTGAATTTCTGGCAATGAGCAAGCAGATATGCTGGCCAAGAAGGGTTCCAAAATATCTCAAACAATGAAACAAAATATCCCCTATGAAACAGTTAAAAGATTAATCAAAAACATCTTCACAAAACTATATAACTATCTAGTTTCCTCTGAAAAACTTAATTGAAAAGATCTCCAAAACAAACTAAAGACAATTCCAGAACTACCTTGAAAATCTTCAGTAGCAATGTTCAGATTAATCACAGGCCACGATTGTTTGAATGGACATTTATTCAAGGTTGGATTAACAACTTCTCCACAGTGCTGTTTATGTGGTAAAGACGATTTAATGAACATCGATCATCTAACTGTATGTGAAACTCTCCAAAATCAAGATCTAGTCTCCAAATATTGGGAAGCAAGAACAAAAATGATTTTATTATCAAATTCTGAGCATTAAATACACACACACACACACATATTGCTCTTACTGGCAAATTGTTAACAACTATGATACTCAAAGGTCAACTAACTACTAACAACTACTTAAGGATGGCTTTTGATACCCGTGTTATAGACTGCCGGTCATGGAGGAAATGTTCTGTCAAAGGAATGGAACCATGTCCAAGTCAAACCTTTTATAGCTACCAAATTCGAAAGGTCTGCAACACATTAATGCAGTAAAACATTCAATCGCATACTACACAAATATAACAAAAACATCAGTTACCTTTAAAGAAACTGATGAAAATATATTTAGAGATAAGGTATGTTTTTATTACAAATCATTATATTTGCATAGTATTTCTACCTTCACCATTACTAGCTTTGTTTTATGTGTTGTAATTCGCATACCTTCAGCTTCATTACGTCTGCTAGTAGCTCTACTTGGATGTTCCATATTTTTTCATTCCCTCACAGCAAACAACGAAAATGGTGGAGTGGTGTGATTCACACCTAATTCTTTCCTGTTCTCGCTTGTTAGATCTGGGGTTCTTATATATCATTGTTCCGCCCACATTTTAACTCGGCCCAATTTCTGGATACAACTTCATTTTTGATCCACCTCTCCACGTATTCAATAATTGCTACGCTGTTTCGAAGTTGAAGAAATGCCCGTAAATCTGGGAAGGGTGATGTAGACAAGCAAATTGATGACAGCTGTTGGTGGCGGAACTTGTTCCGGAGGGCGCACACTGCAATTATGACTTCCTCTCTTCAACGCATTCTCGCCGACCTTTACTCCTTCCCTCCTGGGCTTGTTCAGTATGTCGTCGATAGTTCTTCACGAGTTCTAGGTAGCCTCTTCCCCAACATGTTCTTGCCAGCGCTTACTCTTTTTGTCCCAGCTTGTCCACTTGGCCGTTGACAGTTCTTCACGTGTTCTAGGTAGCCTCTTCCTCAACTTCTTGCGAGCACTTACTACTTTTCTCCTGGCTTGCTCACTTGGCCGTTGACAGTTCTTCACGTGTTCTAGGTAGGCTGTTCCCCAACACGTTCTCGCAGACACTTACTCCTTTTCTCCTGGCTTGTTTACCTTGTCATTGACAGTTCTTCACGTGTTCTAGGTATCCTCTTCCATAACACGTTCTCGCGAACAAAATATAAATAAATAAAGGTCTGAAATACTCCGTCCTGGACGTATATTTCAAACTTAAACCAGGACGTATATTTCAAACTTTAAATTTTTGAAATCAAAACAACACAATTACATAAAAATTCTCCAAATTAACCTACAACTAGAGTAACACGAAAGGAAAGAAAACTTAAAACTAAAATAAAACCAAAACAAACTTCCTACGTAGCTAGCATAACAAATGCCTAAATTAAAATAATTTAAACATAATAATATAATTAACATTTTTATCATTTTAATTTTATGCCTTACTACCATTCTTCAATTACTTAAAAAATAAAATATAAAACTTCATAAATTGCTAATAAATTAATGTTACTAATTAACTATTAACTGATTTAACATCAATTATGAACTATAATTACTACATAACATATCTGAAATAAAACAATTTAAAATTAGAGCAAACAACGAAATGATTCATAATATCATCAATCCATCATCTATTATTATTATTATTATTATTATTATTATTATTATTATTATTATTATTATTATTATTATTATTATTATTATTATTATTATTTATTATTATTTATTATTATTATAATTATTATTATTATTATTATTATTATTATTATTATTATTATTATTATTATTATTATTACTATTATTACTATTATTATTATTATTATTATTATTATTATTATTATTATTATTATTATTATTATTATTATTATTATTATTATTATTATTATTATTATTATTATTATTATTATTATTATTATTATTATTATTATTATTAATATGATCATTATTATTACAATTATTATTTTTATACGTTTTATATGTTTAAAACTATTAGATAAAAAATGAGAACACAGCTTTTCAGTAACTAAATTTATATAAACTATTGGTGTTGGTATCCAGCACAACAGAACTGGTATCCAGTTCCCTAAATCTAGCTAAAATGTAATACCGGTAACCAGTAAATAAAGATACTGGTAACCAATACTCATAATACTACACAAAAACTAGATTTTTAAATTACAATAAAATTCACAATTATATAAAACAAAATAACTAAAAAATTATAGAAATAATGAAGAATTTTAAAGCACTTATAATAAATAACCTTCAAAATTACATTACCCTAACTTTTTCTACAACAAATGCTAAAATACGTTCAATTCTTAATTACACTCCACTTATTAAAATATTTCACAATCGATCAACACCCCCTACACTGTAATACAAATTCTTCTTAAATCTTCTCTATAATGATTTACTAAATTATGCTTGCACTATAAAAACACTTTTTCACTATTAAAAAAAAACAGAATAAACATTTTTTATTTTTTTTAACTTCTTAACTAGAACTTTCATTTTCAATAAATAAAATGCAACCTAAAATTCACTATTATCACACTGCACTATTACACATGATTTTCATTCTTCATCTGCTACCTGCTGAGAGACCGTATCTGAAGACAGCATCCCTATTTTAGAAATTCATTTGTACCACCTCCGACCTCTGCCCCTGGACCCAGACTCCTGAAGTCAACGCAGCCATCTTACTGGAACAGCTCCCTCCTATTTACCTTCCCTCGCCGACTTAATGGATTAATTACTATCCCATCATTCTTTCCCTTTATCTTCCTCTTATTCTCTATTTAGCATAATATTAGATTAATAGACATCCCATCCTTCTTCTTGGTCTACTTCTTCTTCTCTTCTCTCTTCTACTCTTTGTCTATTTACCAATCTTTCACTCCTTCTGACAATTAACTCTTCCATATGTGGTGTTACTATCATTTCGGGTAATATAACAACTTTTCTCATTTTCTCACTATCTTATGAGCCATGGACTCCAGATAAATACAAGATTCCTTATTTCTTAAAATATCATAAATTTGTAGACCATTTAGTATAGATTTTTCTTCTCGAACAAATTGTTCTGTTATTTGACATTCAAATAATACATGTTCCGATGAATCCATTACTTTACAATATTTACATAAATCATTATTCAATTTATTAATTTTCGTCCAATAAGTACTATATGGACCATGCCCTGTAATATAATAAATAAATCCCTTAGGGGAATTCAAATGCTTTAATTTTAATCTTTCAATAATACTGGGAAAAAAGTTATATATTCTGCCTGCTTGTGTATTATCCCATTCATGCTGTCAAACTGATAATAATGTTCTAATAATTTTACTTCTGGTAACACATTTTGCTCCTAAAACTTCTTCAATTTTACTAAAATTATTTCTCTTTAACCAAAACATGGAAGCACAAAGTTTGATTAATAGATGAGTAGGCCAAATTCCTATTGTAACCAATTCATGTGAATTGAGTGTGATATTAACAAGGTGCAGAATATATGCTTATAGGATCCTTTTTTAAATTTCCTTTAAATAAAATATAATTGCATTTTTGGGGTTCAATATTTAATTTAGATTTTTTACACCACTGAATTAAAATATCCACTAGAACTCTTGATTTATGCTCTAATTCAGTTCGGGAATTTCCTTCTATAAGAAAGACAACATCATCAGCATATGCGATAGTTTTTATAATTTCTGATTTTTCTTGTATTTCTTCCAAAAAGGTTTCCATAACGATATCCCAGAAGATTGGTCCAAGAACTGACCCTTGCGGACATCCCTTTGAGATTTTCTTCTCTATACACTTACCGGCACCTTGAATAAAAGCCTTTCTATCCATACAGTAATCATATAAAATATTATAAATAGTCCTTGGATAATTTAAATTTTGCAGTCTCAAAGAAAATTGGCCACCATAAATTATCACATGCCCCACTAATATCAAAGAAAATACCAATTAAATATTTGTTATTAGTATTCTTTATAGTATTCAAAATATTATAAACAGCATCTCCTGTTGATCTTCCTCTTCGAAATCCAAAATTATCATTCTAAATTCCATGATTCTTTTATTTATTAACTGTTCAAAAATTTTACCAATTGTATTTAAAAGGCATACAGGTCTATAAGATTGTGGTTTACTGGGATCCTTATCATTGCCTTTATTTAGAATAGTATCTTTGGCTTCTTTCCATCAAATGGGGAATTTTCCTTGCCATAAACATTCATTAAAAAGTTTTGTTAAATATGATACTAATTTATCTTGAAGGTTTAATAGAACTTCATTGGATATATCATCTGGTCCACAAGCTTTCTTCTTCTTTAATTTCAAAAGAACCAATTGAACTTCTTTCTCATCGAAAGGTAATATTGGATTATTATTTATATATGGTTGTTCCGGTTTATTTAATGTATTTAAGAGTTCAGGTCTTTTAATTTTATCCATTACAATTTTATATGGCATTCCCCATATATTATTGGCCAAATTATCTTCAACAAATTTTTGGCATGATTTATTACGTGGATTATGAAGAAGATTTTTAAAATTTTCTTTGGCTTTTCTATATAAATTTAATTTATAATTTCTGTCTTCTCGAATTATAGAACGTTTATAAATTTTACGAAATCTTCTCATTTGTCTTCTCGCTGTTTGTAACTCTTTAGACCAACAGGTATCGGTATACACTTTAACTCCATTTTAGAACAGATTGTTTAATTGCACTATTTATAGTTGGTATTAAGACATTAACATCTTCATCTATGGATAAACCATTATATATAGGATTCTCATTAAATATTAATTTTAAATTTTCCCAGCTGGCATTCGTAAAGTAGCCATTTTCCTTTATTAAATAATGATTTAAATTTTGCAATTCATAATTAAAATAAATTAATCGATGATCACTGGAAGTAAAATCCTGACCTACCTTCCAATGAGAAATTTTATTCAAAGCTTTAATGTTAACTAATGTTAAATTGTCCTGCGCTGTGGCGTAGAGGGCTAAGGCAACATGCCTTGGTCCCTGGCCAAGGAAAGCGGCCCGGGTTCAATCCCACCCATGTGGTGGGGGTTTTAGGTTCCGGATATAAGGCTGGTGCCCACTCAGCATCATCAGGAAAGTGAGGAGCTTACGCTAAGTAAGCGGCACTGGTCATGGAAACCAACATTCCGGCTGGGGGATGCCGAGATGCTGACCACATCTCCTCCCCGTATCGGTTGGATGACCGTCCACATCTGCCGTGCATAAGTGGGCGTGAGGCCGGCAGTCGGGTTGGTAGGCCTTGGTCCTCTAAGGGCTGTCGCACCATGGGTTATTATTATAATGTTAAATCGATATTTGAAGTTGCTCCTTGATTATTTTCAAAAGTATACAGATTATGTGGTTTATTTAAAATATACATATTTTGCTCAAAAATTATTTCTTCCAACAATTTACCCCTTGTATCGGAAGAATCATTAAACCACCAAGTTGATTTTGCATTTGCATTAAATGTATAAATAATCTTATAATTTTTAAAAATATTATTTATATTTATTTTATTTAAATACGGATTTATATCATCACCATATTGGAAATAGTGATTTGCTAGGATACAGGTGCTTGATTCTGATGTTACTTCTATACAATTTGTATGTGTGCTTGATTCTGATGTTACTTCTATACAATTTGTATGTGAACCACTGAATTGGACAACATTATCAACTTGTAAATTTTTATTCAGAATTAGAATGGCCGCCATTGGATTTTCTCCAGTAATTATAACCCTAGCCATGACAGGTACATGTATAAGTTTTCCTTTGAAGGAATAAGGCTCCTGAATTGTTAATATATCTGGATTTAATTCCTCTATTACTTTTTTCAATTCAGACATGACGAATTTACTGCTTTGGGCATTTAATTGTGCAATTCTTAAAATTTTCTGATTATATTCTCCTGAATCTGCCATTTACGATTTTTAATAGAATATAACCAACATTAATATAATCATGTTATTTGGGGCCGTTCGGAGGCTGCTAGTCTATCACCCTTCTTAACTTATGGACACGTAATATTCTTTCCCCTTCAGATCTTTTTGTAGACGAGGATTTTGATTTTAAATGTATATTTTTATTAACTTGCAATGTATTAATATGAGTTTTCTTATCATCAGCAAAATTTTTGACTACTGAGCTGACAAGATTATCATTTTTTTATGATGGTATGGGATTTATAGGACTTTGCTTTTAGGGAATAGGTTTTAGTTTGGAAGATAGAATTTGTTCTCAAGGACACTTACTCCTTTTCTCCTGGCTTGTTCACTTGGCTGTTGACAGTTCTTCACATGTTCTAGGTAGCCTCTTCTTCAGCTTGTTCTCGTGAACACTTACTCCTTTCCTCCCGGCTTGTTGGCTTGGTCGTTGACAGTTCTTCACGTGTTCTAGGTAGCCTCTTCCTCAACACGTCCTCGCCAACACTTACTCCTTTCCACCCAGCTTGTTCACTTAGTCGTTGACAGTTCTTCACGAGTGCTAAGTAACCTCTTCCCCAACTCGTTCTCGCCCACGAAATTGATCTGTTCCTTTTTTACCAATGGATCAAATACTAATTTGCAATTTTGTACAAATACATGAAAAAATGCATTTATTTCAGTAGCACGGTCTATTTTGTGTCTTATAATACAAGCTCACACTGCTTGTCGCTTCTCAACGCTCACTAAACCCAATGTTTGCAAACTGACACTACCTGTCGATTCTCAGACGACCAACTCTTCACATTTACGCTGCTCAGGTCCACCAATTAATTCAAATGACACAACTGAACTGATTCACAACTCCAATACTCAATGGTCAACTCGCCACAGAAGAAAGCTTCTGAAAACAGAAAGCTTTACAATCAGAGGAATGGAGAACTAGAATCTTGTACATCTGCTCTAATGGAAGGGTATGGAACACATCAACAATCTGGCCTAGACTTCTGGTCTCATATCTCAGCTATTGAATCTTCTTGTGTGCTGATCTTTTGCTCCTCTCGCGGCAAACAATAAAAACGCTAAAATGAGATAACACACAATTCCTTTGAAGTAGAAGTTCAGTGTGCCATAACAATACTAAGTTCGGAATTTATTTTGAGTTTTTATGTCATTAGCTCTATCAGTTATCTTTGAGAATGGCAGGAAGGGAAATAAAAAGATATAAATGTCCATATACTTCAAACGTCACACTGCACTCATTTGACTTTCCTGTCACCTATCAATAGCGAATGAAGGAAGCTTTGAGTATTGGTTTCCCTGAACAAGCAGAACTGAGGCGTTCTTGTATTCCATTCCTTTTCCTTTGAGGAAGAAATAAAGATATGAGAGGAGAGAATTTGGACAGATTGATTCTTTCAAATATTATAACATTTGCTCCCATTTTCCTAATTCCACTAAGGTACTGATCTCTTTACTATTACTTACTTGGGACACTCTACAGCAGAGATAAGGATATACCAATGTAGACTTTAAATTACAAACCTATACAGAAAATAGACTAAGCAACTTAATGAAGGTAAGATGAATCTTAGATATAAGATTAAACTGTTCCTCTTTAGCCTCAACTGGTTACTTTTATCTCTGTTGTACTATCAATTACTAAATGCTTAGTCCCATATGAAAACAGAAAGATTTTACTACATATGTTGTATTAGGTAAAAGCAGTTTATAAAATGTTGAAACAATAGTAACATTTTCAAAAGTGGTTCATTATGAACTGAAATTTAAAATTAATATCCTTCGTATTATAAAAGAAAAAAACAGGATTCTATAAGCAAATATTCTGCACATTATAATTATAAAATAGAAGTATTTATAAACAGTGGAGCTTTATCAATAAAATCTTTATAAACCACTTGTCAAACTATAATAATAGTTAAACTATAACAATAATAATGATAATAATGATCATAATAACAATAAAAATATCAATAAGAAATAATAATAATAATGATAATAATGATGAGGATAATGATAATAATAATAATAATAATAATAATAATAATAATAATAATAATAATAATAATAATAATAAGAATAAGAATAAGAATAAGAATAATAATAATAATAATAATAATAATAATAATAATAATAATAATAATAATAATAATAATAATAATAATAATAATAATAATAATAATAATAATAATAATAATAATAATAATAATAATAATAATAATAATAATAATAATAATAATAATAATAATAATAATAATAATAATAATAATAATAATAATCATAAAGTTAGACAAGTGGTTCAAAAAGATTTTATTCTACACATTGTTAAAACCTCACACAATTCACATGAATTGGTTGGAGGTGAAAGGAACTACGTCATTTTTTTTTTAACTTTTTAGGGAAGACAAGAAACGTTTAGTTATAAACTTATTTAGAGAAGGTTATGTTTTATTGTATATTTTATTGCAGTACAGTAAATGTATATAAATTTACCCAATTAATTCTTACTAATTATTGAAAAAAGTGATTTTGAAAAAAAAAAAATATCACTTAGTTTCTTCCTGTACTTGATGATAAATTCAGAAGTTTAATGTATTTATTTACTTAAAAACATAGGTTTTATTACAATATTAATATTCAGCATACTGAAAAACATAGCTATATTATTCATAATGCATAAAACACAAAATGAAAAAGCACATTAACATTTGTAGTGGATTCAGAAATTTTGGAGGAGTAATTTATAAATTACTGTTATTTGGTTCATTCAACTATATGTAATATATACATGCTACAGATATATGCCAGTTTCAGTTATGGATATGCTCGCTCAAGGTCCATGAGAACATTTATACACATTTTCAGGAAATACAATGTATGTGTTAGACCACTATTAATAAATTGATGTTTTGCTATTATTCCAAAGTTAGCAGTCTTGTAAACAAATTCTTGACAGTGGGATATTGCAAATGATTATTTCTTATTCCATGGAATATCCTTACCTGCTGTTTCTATATAGAAATCACATTGTTTGTAAAATTGTGGTCACCACATGGTCACTACTGTTCCAAACTACATTCACTAAAATCCTGAAAATATGCACTAATGGAGTATCAAATGGTGCCAATATGCTACATTATAAGGACTCTCATACTGCATTTAACCTAAGCAAGATACTTAAGCAGCAGGACCTAAATCTTAATTAAATATATTAAATACACAATGTTGCACTCACTCCTTTTTGCAAATCTGAGAGAACACCACACCATTATTGTAGCTCAGACATGAATAATCCCATATCCATAGCTGTATCAATGATATCTTAGAAATTATTTCCTTCAGTATTTTGTAAATGTTGTTACATGAACCACAAAAGAGTAAGAACCTAAAAGTACTTTTGCTCTTGCATAGTCAGTATGCACTGTTCTAACACTAAGTGAGTTAAAGCTGAAACAATCATGAAGTGCTTCAAAACAACGATATGATGAAAAGGATGCTCTTGCACTCACTGAAGATGAAGAAACTGCAGACAAAGTGCAGACTTAATTAAAATGTGGAACACTTCATATACTCTGAAGTGTCGCATTAGAAATGATTAACTCCTGTTAACCACAGTAACTTTAACTTTGCCAACAGATCTAATAGAAATCCATAATGCAGATGACAAGAAACAGGATGAAGATGTTCAGAATTAAGATACATGAAGAAGCAAACACATGCATAAATAAAATCATGGATTGACAAAGATGTTGAAACTAATATAAAAATTATTTGTGGTTGGTTTATTGACACTCGTCACTTACTTTTTCATATATTTATGAGAGACTAGTTTCAAAGGCCCTGGCCTCCATTTTCAATCTCTTTCCAACTGGCATCTGTTGTTGTCTGCTCTCTCTGGTGGTGGAACTATGAACTTTTTTGTCAAATTATCCACTGGCGGGATTTCAAAGTTCATTACGCGATCCTTATTGTTCCAGATGAATATGTTCTCCCATGTTGTCAATCTATTTTGGTTTATCACTCCTTTTAATAATTTTGGATTTGGATCAATGTCATGGTTTTCATTCCAAAAATGAAATGCTACTGCTGACTTGTCTTCTTGTTTCAATCTGATGTTTCTAAAGTGTTCTTTGACTCTGGTTTTTAAATTTCTTTTTGTTTGACCTATGTAGCATTTTTCACAATTCTTACAATTTATTTGGTATATTCCAGATTTGTTACCTGAAGGAATTTCATCTTTTGTTTTTGAATTTAGTAATTTTAAAATTGAGTATCTATTAGTAGGTGCCAAGATGATATTTTGTTCCTTGAATATCTTTTTAAATTTATTAAATGTTTTTGGATGATATGTGAATGAACTGAATATGCTGTTGCTTTCTTTTTCTTTAATAAATGTGGTTACTTCCTTAATGGTTTTCTCAATTTTAAAATTACTAAATTCAAAAACAAAAGATGAAATTCCTTCAGGTAACAAATCTGGAATATACCAAATAAATTGTAAGAATTGTGAAAAATGCTACATAGGTCAAACAAAAAGAAATTTAAAAACCAGAGTCAAAGAACACTTTAGAAACATCAGATTGAAACAAGAAGACAAGTCAGCAATAGCATTTCATTTTTGGAATGAAAACCATGACATTGATCCAAATCCAAAATTATTAAAAGGAGTGATAAACCAAAATAGATTGAGAACATATTCATCTGGAACAATAAGGATCGCGTAATGAACTTTGAAATCCCGCCAGTAGATAATTCGACAAAAAAGTTCATAGTTCCACCACCAGAGAGAGCAGACAACAACAGATGCCAGTTGGAAAGAGATTGAAAATGGAGGCCAGGGCCTTTGAAACTAGTCTCTCATAAATATATGAAAAAGTAAGTGATGAGTGTCAATAAACCAACCACAAATAATTTTTATATTAATTTTGACGTCACTGTTACTAAATTCCTCCAAACACACATGTTGAAACTATTTTGAAGTGCAAAAAATTTGCATAGAGAAAACACACTTTCCTCCAAGTAGCAAAAACAGCAAGTGACATATAAAGGAATCAAAGATAGGAATAACAACACCAGAACTGCATAATGTAAGTGACAATGCATGTTCTTATATGATGTCAGTGCTAGTATGATGTTTTAGTACTTTATGGCACAAAATACCTGCAAATAAATGAACATCTAAGGCACAGCAGTTGAAGTACATAGTTTCCTATATGCATAATTATAAATATAATCTGTTGTATTTTGTGGACAGAAAGCTGTTCAATATGGAAATTTGTTTTGGTCCCATATGATTTTGCTTAGAGCAAGTTCTACAGTGTATCTATCTGTATGGGTTCAAGAGCTTGATGACATATGTACTAAAACATAAATGCTAGAGTAAACATAAGGCTTATAATTGAAAAGAGTCAAGTCTTACCTTGAAGATTTTATTGGAGGAACGACCGCATCCTGTAACAGAATAATTCAAATGTACAGCTTTCAGAAAAATATCTACAGTGTTCAATGTCCTGCTAAGATATTTACAAGATATGTAGAGACAATATCAAATATTTTATCTTACAATGATGTGTACAAAAACCAAGAAGTTAATTACCAGGTCAGTAGAGGGCGTGATTGTAGAAAACTAATTAGGTCATAGAAACATAACTACTCAATTTGATGATCAAGCTGTGTAGATCTGTGCTTCTTTGATTTCCAGTTTTAAGGACAGTTTCCAAGAGGAGCTGAACTGAAATCCAGCATCATGATTAAGCATGCTCCTCAGAGGAAATGGCCAAACCTTCCTTAACACTCTGCTCTGAGTAACTGTTACATTTTGCCAAGATGGTCGTCTCCCAAAAGTTGGCTCTATGGTCCTTATCAAAGCAATGCTCTGCTAGTCCAGACTTCTCAGGTTGCATTAAAAGAATGCTCTGTTCATGTTTGTTTACTTTGGCAGTGATTGTCCTTCCAGTTTCTGAACAATTTTTCTACAAATATATGTTTTAATGTGTACTCATAAAAACAGTTAAAATAGAATGAATGTTAATATTCAGTGACTAAAATAAGTTTTCTAAGTGGTTTAGGAGTAAATCATGACTTAAAATTATTTATTTTTAGCAGTAATGCTTAAATATATCATATTTGGAAATTCATTCATTGTTATATTGTTCAGATGCGAATATATTATATTTCAAAACCACAACATTAAACTGGTATACCAAAACCTGTATAAAAACTAATGCGGACTGTCAGTCTATGCGCGTGTAATGCAGCTAAATAGATTGCATGTGTAGCAGAGGGTTAAACAAGGATTATTGTATTGCATTTAAAATACATAGAATTGGAAGAACCCAAAGTGTCAAAAGTCCATTCGTTTGAGACAGTAGTACATAATGTCGTGGCGCTGGGCATAAACTTTTCGGCACAAATAGATAATAGACGGTGGATAATGTTTCATGAGCTTGCATGAGCAGTTAACAATAACGCGGTGAGTGATCGCAAAGGCGGTAAACAATGCTATCTCAGATAAAGGACTCACCGCCACAGGTAGGATTTAATGTCTCAAAGTTTCTAGAGATATTTCGAGGGACGGAGAATGTGTTTTTCTTGTTTGCTCGAGAAGGTTATCGAGCAATGAACGGAGATATAAAATGGGATTGTAACAGGCCAGCAGTAGTAGTAGTTAAGTAACAAGAGTGTTGTTGTAACGAGAGCTAATGTAATCAGCTGCAAGTGTTTGTTATTGTCCTCGACCTTGGAAGATTGTGTGATGTAATGTTGTTACGTGAGAATTGGACATTGTATTGCTACGGAAATAAAGGAGATTTTTAATTTCTGCAACTCGGCCTTTTAATTCTACAAACCCACAAAGTCACAACTGGTGTCAGGAGTGCGACATGGAGGCTACATTGGAAAAGATTTTGGAGAAGATGGCAGAAATGAAAGCATCGAATGACAACCTCGCTGCAAAAACAGAAACGGCAAATAACAACCTGGCCGCAGAGTTGAAACAAATGAAGACTGCTAAAGAAAACATCACCGAGAAGATGGAAGAAATGAAGGCCGAATTAACAGCGAAGACGGAAGCGGCAAACAACAGCCCGACCGCGAAGATGACCGAATTGACCACGGTGATGAAAGCAGCAAACGAGGCCCTCGCCGTAAAGTTTGAAGAGCAGCTGACGGCGTGAGAGATGACGTCACAGAGCTCGGCAAGCGGATGGGTCAAGTGGACGAGCGCTTCGAAGATCTGGCGAGCCGCGTTGACGAGCTGGAGGGAAAGGCTGACAGCAGCGCAAAGTCCCTGAACGCCATGGTGGTCGGCAGGAGGTTAAAGGATTTAAAGGGCGACGCGTCGGAATGCGACAAAACATCTGCGCGCATCAAAAACCTCCTACATACGACGGCGCGACAACTTTCGAAGTCTTCCGCCGTCAATTCGACACGGTGGCCAAACACAACAAGTGGTCACCAGAGGAAGAGGCCGCACAGCTAATAGCTAGTCTCCAGGGACGGGCCGCGGAGGTTCTGAACGCCGTACAGTCAACGGCGGCGCCCAAGAACATCTGGGAGGCCCTGGAGAATCGTTTTGGAAACGACCGCTTAGCCGCTGCGTGCCGCAGGCAGCTAAAGGCAAGGTCGAAGCAGCCAGGGGAGAAGCTGCAGGAGTTCGTCCTGGCAGTTGAGCAACACGCTAGCAAGGCCCTAGTCGACCTCCCAACAGAGTCCGTATTCCGGGAAGCTGCCTACTCATTCGTTGATGGGGTACGAGAAACGGAGATCGTCAGCGCCTAATGCTCGGCGATTATAAAACCATCCACGAGGCACTAACGGCAGCATTAAGAATGGAGGCGGCCAAGGTAACAGCTATCCCGACGTCGAGAACGACGAGTGTCCGCTACACCGGAGACAGAAGACCAGCCGAGGGACGCCGGCGAAGACCCAGTGGCCTGTGTTGGGGGTGTGGCCAGCCGGGACACCCGGAGAGAGACTGCTCACACCAGGAAGAGCAGCCGGAAAACGGGTTAAGGGCCGTCGTGGAGAGGAGCACGTCGGCGCCATCACAACCATCCCCTCGAGTGACACTACGCGCCTCAGCCGGCGTATGGATGACAGCCTCATCGCGGACGGTTGGGTGAGAGGACAGCCGTGCCGCGTGCTGGTGGACAACGGGGCAGCCGTGACTATCATCAGACCTGACGCGGCGAAGGGTTTGCCGACAAGGAAGCCGAGCCGACAATACCAGCTTGTGACGGCTTCGGGTGACACCTTGCCTGTGGAGAAGGAGGCCCTGCTAAAGTTGGCCTTGGGAAGGAGTGCCGTACGTCTGTGGGTATTCGTCGCGAAGGTGGCTGAGGAGGTGATACTGGGATTGGATGCCCTCAGGAGCCACGAGGTGACTGTCGACGACGGCAGGAAGGTCCTGCGGCTCAATGGAGAAGAGGTGATATTCCGGCAACCCGATGAGCGCCTTGGAATCTGCAGGGTCATCTTGAAGACATGGTGGTCCCCGCGAGAAGTGGGGTGGTGACGGCACGACAGGAAGGCCAGCGGACGAACATGATGCTGGACCAGATGACGCCTGTGCACGGACTCTGTGTACCCAGGACATTATTGTCGTGCCGAGAGGAGGTGCCAGTGAGGCTGCTCAACCTGGCAGACACCGACCACGACGTCCAGGCCGGAACGGAGCTGGGGACGTGCGAGCCCGTGGTCAGCGTGACAGTTATCCACAAGACACAGGAGGCGGTGCCGACGCAACACCTGGGTACCCGGCTGGAAGGCTTATTGGAGAGGGCAGCCGACCACCTGACCGCAGAACAGCTGGAGAAAGTTCGACAACTACTGAGGCGATACCAGCGCGTCTTCAGCCAAGGCGACAGTGACTACGGCCGCACGGATAAAATACTTCACCGCATCGACACCGGAGACGACCGGCCTATTCGGCAACCATCAAGACGCGTTCCGTTGGCGAAACAAGCGCGGTACGGGATATGGTAGACGACATGAAATCCAGGGGAGTGATTGAAGAGTCTGACAGCCCTTGGTGTTCCCCTGTAGTTCTGGTGACGAAGAAGAACGGCAAGTTACGCTTCTACGTGAACTAGAGGAGGCTGAACGCTGTCACCCGGAAGGACTGTTTCCCCTTACCCCGGATTGACGACACCCTGGACACGCTAGGTGGTGCACAATAGTTCTCGACCCTGGACCTGAAGTCGTGTTACTGGCATGTGGCTCTAGACCCGAGAGACAAGGAGAAGACTGCATTCTCGACAGGCCAAGGGCTTTGGCAGTTCACAGTTATGCCCTTTGGCCTCTGCAATGCACCAGCCACATTTCAACGCCTCATGGAATCAGTAATGAGAGGATTGACATATGACACATGCCTGCTATACCTGGATGACATCATCATCGTCGGCAAGACGTTCGAAGACCATCTCGACAACCTGAGCAAGGTGTTACAGAGACTGCAGGCAACCAACTTGAAGCTGAACGCAAAGAAGTGCCAGCTCTTCTGCAAAGAAGTTAACTACTTGGGCCACATAGTCTCACCAACCGGAGTGGCCAGAGACCCCGAGAAAACCCAGGCTGTGAGAGATTGGCCTCGGCCAAAGGATAGGCGAGAGTAGCGCAGTTTCCTGGGGCTGTGCAGTTATTACCGCCGTTTCATAAAGGGGTTCTCCAACATCGCCAAACCCCTTACCCGCCTCACAGAGGAAGAACGACCCTATGTGTGGACGAAGGACGCTTAACACGCTTTCCAGCACCTGAAGAAGACACTGTGCAGTGCTCCTAATTTCGGATTCCCACAATCAGGCGGTGCTTTCATTGTGGACACCGACGCCAGCGATCATTGCATTGGAGGTGTCCTATCGCAAATTCAGGACGGCCACGAGCGGGTGATAGCCTACTTCAGCAAGACGCTATCCAAGGCAGAGAAGAACTACTGCGTCACCTGGCGAGAATTACTGGCGGTAGTAAAGACCTTGGAGCACTTCCACAAGTACCTCTACGGTCAGCCATTCCACCTGAGGGCTGACAATTCCGCCCTAACCTGGCTATTGAGCTTTAAGAACCTGGAAGGCCAGACAGCACGTTGGGTCCAAAGGCTTCAGGAGTACGACTTCACCTCTGAACATCGTAGAGGGAAGAGCCACGGTAACACAGACGCTATGTCTCAAAGACTGCCCAGAGGAGTGCGGCAAATGCACACGAGTGGAAGAAAAGGAGCGTGCCGCAGCAGTTCGAGTAGTCACGGCAGTACCTACGGATAGCTGGGATAGCGCAGGCCTGAGGAGGGAGCAGCTGGTGGACGCAGACTTGGGGCCACTCTTGAGAGAAGTGGAGGCAGGGACTAGAACAACCTGAGAGGACATCGCACCGAGGAGCGCCACCTACAAGTCGCATTGGGCCCAATGGGATTCTTTGAATACAAGAGAGGGCGTGCTGTTCCGGGTATGGGAATCGCCTAATGGGAAGATGCAGAGAGAACAGTTGGTACTCCCCCGAAGCAAAGTCCCGGAAGTCTTGGAGGAAGTGCACGCCGGTGCTTCTGGAGGACACCTGGGAGCAAACCCAACGATCGACAGCGCTACTACTGGCTGAGGCTCCCAGCAGACGCTGAGAGATGGTGCCGTCAATGTCATGTGTGCGAGGCGAGTCACGGCCCCCAGACTAGGAGCCGGGGTCGCATGCAGCAGTACATGTCGGAGCACCATTCGAAAGGATCGCCGTCGACATAGCTGGACCATTTCCTGTGTCCGACCGAGGGAACTAAGTACCTGCTGGTGATCGTGGACTACTTCACCAAGTGGCCGGAGGTGAATGTCATTCCGAACCAGGAGGCGAAGGCAATCACAGACTGCCTCATGGAGTAAGTGTTCTGTCGATTTGGGGTGCCGTTGGAGCTCCACAGCGACCAGGGCACCAATTTCAAATCCAACCTGATGAAGGAAGCACTAGAAAGTCTTGGGGTGAACAAGACGCGCAACACACCCCTACATCCACAGTCGGACGGCATGGTCGAAAGATACATCAAGACCTTAGAAGAACACCTGAGGAAGGTCGTGGCCAGTCATCAGCGAGTCTGGGACATAAAAGTACCACTGTTCTTACTGGCCTACCGCTCGTAAACGCACGACACCATTGGGATGACGCCAGCCAGTTTAATTTTCGGCCGAGAGTTACGCCTCCCCTGTGATCTGGATTTTGGAAGCCCTCCCCCCCCCGGACGCAAAACAGCCAGCAACCGAGTATGTGGAGAACCTGGTGGACCATCTCCACGACATGCATGAGATGGCTCGTCAGAACATCCAGAAGGCGAGCGACCGCATGAAGACCCGATACGACAGGCAAGCCAACAGCCAAGGGTTCCAGCAGGGTTACCTAGTTTGGTTGTACCGTCCTATACGGACCAAGGGACGATGCCCGAAACTCCAGCAACCATGGCAAGGACCGTACAGGGTGGTGAAGAGGATTAACGACGTGGTCTACCGCATCCAAAAGGTGCCCCGAGGGAAGATGCTGGTGGTACACTTGGATCGTCTGGCCCGCTACAAATGTGCTGTTCGGGATGACCAGCCTTGAGAAGGGAGCAGCGTCGCGGCGCTGGGCATAAACGTTTAGGCACAAATAGATAATAGACGGTGGAAATGAAATGTGTAGTGTTTAACGCCCGCTTTTACTACATAAAGCACAGCAGGCGGTGACACTGATGATACATGAGATGAAAATGGAGCACCGGTGGAATGAGATGGCGGGGGAAACCGGAGGTCCCGGAGAAAACCCGCCCCAGCGCCGCTTAGTCAACCACAAATCTCACTTTGCGGTCGCCTGGGATTGAACCCGGGCTACCTTGGTGAGAGCCAAGCAGTCTAACCACTGAGCCATGGTGCGGCCTTAATAGACGGTGGATAATGCTTCACGAGCTTGCATGAGCAGTTAACGATAATGCGGCGAGTGATCACGAAGGTGGCAAAAAATGTTATCTCAGATAAAGGTCTTGCCGCCACAGGTAGGTTTCATGTCTCGAAGTTTCTAGAGATATCTTGATTGACGGAGTATGGTTGTTTTTCTTGTTTGCTCGAGAAGGTTCTCGAGCAATGAATGGAGATATAAAAAGGGATTATGAAACGCCAGCAGTAGTAGTTGTTGTGTAACAACAGTGTTGTTGTAACGAGAGCTAATGTAATCAGCTGTAAGTGTTTGTTATTGTCCTTGACCTTGTAAGATCGTGTGATGTAATGCTGTTACGTGAGAATTGGACAGTGTATTGTTACAGAAATAAAGGAGATTATTAATTTCTGCAACTCGACCTTTTAATTCTACAAACCCACAAAGTCACAATAATGATATCCAGGAAGTATTTGAATTGTTGGGTCACACTGTAGGAGTTGATAACGACACTGCTATCACCATATATCACACAAGGTGCTGTTGCCCTGTTTTGGCTAAAGCAATACTAGGAGTACAGTGGTAACATTACATCACAGGAAGTGCTGAAGATGTTCAGAAAGACTCAAATTGACCAGTTAATCTGCTCTGTGATTACTACGTCATAAGATCACTCACTTTTTTTTCTTTACACTTATTTTTATGGCCAAAAATAATTCTTTAAATTATTCACCTTCTCTGGTAGATAAAATTTCAAATATACTCTGTGCAGAAACTCTTGGGTGTTAAAACCACATTTAAGAGTAAGGTATTGAATAAATATCCAGGTTAAAAAACAATCTGTCAAATTAGAAAAATGTCTGCGGATTGTGCCAAAACTCGAAAAGAGAAATTCACTGAAGAACAGTTGTGGTGTATTTAACATTCAGCTGTGAAACCATGTGATGTAGAAAGAACTTTTTCACTGCATAAAGCCATCTTCAGTGTGTTGCAGCAGCTTCATACAAAAAACCTAAAAGCAACTTTCCGTATATACAGCATCAACCATGAATAAGGTAAGTTTACCCCTCCACCCCAAAATATAGCTTCTTTGACCTTTGTCCATTGATTTTTGTGTATTTTGAACACATTTTTTAAAATTTTTCATGCATATTTGCATGCATATCTTAATATTTGATTTTGGCATAGATATTCGGGATGTAGTTATGATGAATATGATATATATACATTTCAAAACGATTTGTAATTTGTAAATGGCCAATTATCTATGTAATGATAATGTGGCAATACAATCAAACATGATGTAGACCCTACTGACGTCCAGCTATATCGAAAACACACTATACTAAAATTAATTCACTTTAAGACAAAGGCTAAACTTGAGTACAATACTAGATAATACAAACTACGGTTATCCACAGAGACTCGGCTTCAATGCCTGAAACAACTTAATACTTGATAACTATGATGCAGCATTTTAGTAGGTAGGTACTGCTAAACAGTGAAAAGACAAACTCCCAACTCTGCACTCTCAGTTCAGTTGGTATTAGTCCATAAACTCATTTTTCCTTCACTTGGGGACGAGAGAACGACACTCTAATTGTTGACAGCCAGTGGTCACTTCCTTTGGAAATGTCTGAAGAACTTAGAGACAAAAGGTCGGCTTATAACTAATCTATGAAACCAGGCCCACAGGCCCAGATATTACATTGTTGGATAATATTTAATTAGCATTTACCTCAAATACAAAACATAAGCCATGTGGTACCTAGAAGACATTGTAGCATCCAGTTGCATATTTATATCACTCAAGAGCTGACAATTACATACCTGGGCATAACAAGCAACTCTAATTGTGATATGCAGCCACTATCATATCCAGTTATAACTAAAGAAAGAATAAGGAATACAGTTACAACAAGGGAAAGAGGGAATATTACTGGTGACTCAGAATTACTTATCAAAATCTACCCCTACCTGCTGATTGCTGCATTTAGTTGATTCTGCACCCAATTTTAAACACATCCAAAATAACATTTCTGTTACTGATGATGGCAAATAGCATGGTATAAGTAATACCTGGGTCTGAAGCAATTTTCAACTTTTAAGTGATTCTCATTCACTTCTCACTGATTGCAGGGATACTGTTGCACAAAAACAGTATACAAGCAAATGTCTTTCTCTTAATTTTGCAGCTGAAACTGTCCTACTCAGCTTGTACCTTTCTCACCATCAATAAGCAAAATGCTTTTCTAGTTTCTTTTCAGAGAGTGTATGCTGTATGTTTACTTCATTATATAAAACTAAGTTATATTGCACAGAAACTTAATATGTACAACAGCAAATTATGCATAAATAAGTTACTATAACTATGTTTCTATAAATTACTTTTTTTCCCACGACCTACAAATATGACCTAATTAGAACTGGTTGTATATAAAGTGTCTTCAGTTTATCGAGATTCAACTGTATTGGAACACCACAGTGAAGCGAAAAATTATTAAATTTTAGATGAGTCGCATTTTTTACACATCTGCTTCACTTTCGTACCTATTTTGAGGACATGTTTCGCAAATCTTCGTTTGCATCTACGGCTCTTGTGCGACTGACGCTAGATCCAGCGGTGTGGGTAATTCTGGGGTTGTTGCTGCCATCTGTTGATTTAGTGATGAACTGAAATGTGGGATTCTCTTCTAGCGGGATTTCAAAGTTCATTAGTTGGTTTTTATGTTTTTCTATGTATATCCTCTCCCATATGACGAGTTCACTATGTTTTTGTACGTATTTTAGTAATTCTGTGCTATCTTCAATTTCATGATTTTCAGACCAGAAATGAGCTGCTATTGCGGACTTATCAATATTTTTGTATCTTAAGTGCCTGAAGTGTTCTTTCTTTCTAGTGCCCATGTTCCTTTTTGTCCTTCCTATGTAAATTTTTTCACAGTCTTTACACTTAATTTTGTAAATGCCTGACTTTTCCTCTGGTTTTATCTTATCAGTATTATTACTGTGAAGTAGGTTTTTAATGTTGTAATTGTTTTTTGGTGCCAATGTTATATTGTATTTCTTGAATATTTTTTGGAACTTTTTTGTGGCCCAGGGGTGGTAAGTAAATTTAGCAAATCTAGTTTCTTGTTTTATTGGTGTGAGAGCTGTGATCTGTTTTAATTTCTTTTGAAGTTTGAATAATTTTAGTTTTTTATCTACAAGGTTTTTTCCATATCCATTTTTAATTGCAGTTTTTAAGATTTGATGGTATTCGTTTTGATATTCTTGCTGGCTGAGAGGTAGATTTACTAATCTGTGTGTCAGACTGTTGATGGTTGCATGTTTGTGTGGAATTGGGTTGAAACTATTTGCTTTGATGTAATTATCTGTGAGTGTTGCTTTTCTATGAATGCCAAATTCTAGTTTTTCATTGCCTTTTTTTATTTTAAGGTCTAAAAAAGGTAGAGTACAGTCCTCTTCAGTTTCTACTGTGAATTGTATGCTGGGTTCTTGCAGGTTGAGTAGTTTCAAAGCATCATCTATTAGTTTGTAGGGCACTATTGCAAAGATGTCGTCTACGTATCTGTACCATGTTTTAAACATATGAGGGAAGGCTTTAGTAATATGTGTTTCGAAAAAGCTCATGTATAGATTGGCCAAAAATGGTGATAGCGGGCTTCCCATAGCTAGTCCTGAAATTTATTTGTAATATTTTCCATCGAAGACAAAATAATTTTGATGTATACATAATTCAGTCATTGCCACATATTCTTCTATTGCATTGGCATCTAGGTTTATAGAATTTAGCCATTTTTTCAGTTGAATCAAAAGTTTGTCTAATGGAATGCTAGGGAAGAGGGAGCGGACATCAAAGGATACTAAAGTGTCATGAGGTTTTAGTTTTAGATTTTGAATTTTTTCTCTCAGGTCTAAAGAGTTTTTTATACTCAGAGTATGGAATTGTGGAAAGGACTGAAATTTTTTGGTTAGCCATTTTGCCAGAAGGTAAGTAGGAGTGTTTATATTATTTACAATGGGTCTCATGGGTATGTTGGGTTTGTGTATTTTAGGCAAACCATATATTCTTGCAAGGGTCGGGTTGTCTGGTTTGATAGTTTTTTGTTCTGTAGTTGTTAAAATTTTACTATTAATGATGGTTTTTTGTACATCTTTTATGCATCGGTTGAGTGGATTAGAATCTATTTCCTGGAATTCTTTTTGTTGTAGTAACTCTAACATTTTTTCTTTGTATGTAGCTGTATCTAAGATTACTATTTTGTTCCCTTTATCAGCCCTTGAGAAGATTACATCCTTTTTCCTTAAAGATTTAATTATCTGAATTTGTTTCAAATGTTTTATTGGCTTTTTATTTATTAAGTTTTCCAATATAGGAGCTGATTTTTTTTCTAATTATATTTTTGTCCATGGGTTCCAAGCCTTCTACTGCTAATTCTATGACTGCAATGAATTCATCCAGGTTGCTGGAGTATGTTATACATGTTATGTATGTTATGTATGTTAGAGTTACTACAACAAAAAGAATTCCAGGAAATAGATTCTAATCCACTCAACCGATGCATAAAAGATGTACAAAAAACCATCATTAATAGTAAAATTTTAACAACTACAGAACAAAAAACTATCAAACCAGACAACCCTACCCTTGCAAGAATATATGGTTTGCCTAAAATACACAAACCCAACATACCCATGAGACCCATTGTAAATAATATAAACACTCCTACTTACCTTCTGGCAAAATGGCTAACCAAAAAATTTCAGTCCTTTCCACAATTCCATACTCTGAGTATAAAAAACTCTAGAGACCTGGTAGAAAAAATTCAAAAACTTAAACTAAAACCTCATGACACTTAAGTATCCTTTGATGTCCGCTCCCTCTTCCCTAGCATTCCATTAGACAAACTTTTGATTCAACTGAAAAAATGGCTAAATTCTATAAACCTGGATGCCAATGCAATAGAAGAATATGTGGCAATGACTGAATTATGTATACATCAAAATTATTTTGTCTTCGATGGAAAATATTACAAACAAATTTCAGGACTAGCTATGGGAAGCCCGCTATCACCATTTTTGGCCAATCTATACATGAGCTTTTTCGAAACATATATTACTAGAGCCTTCCCTCATATGTTTAAAACATGGTACAGATACGTAGACGACATCTTTGCAATAGTGCCCTACAAACTAATAGATGATGCTTTGAAACTACTCAACCTGCAAGAACCCAGCATACAATTCACAGTAGAAACTGAAGAGGACTGTACTCTACCTTTTTTAGACCTTAAAATCAAAAAAGGCAATGAAAAACTAGAATTTGGCATTCATAGAAAAGCAACACACACAGATAATTACATCAAAGCAAATAGTTTCAACCCAATTCCACACAAACATGCAACCATCAACAGTCTGACACACAGATTAGTAAATCTACCTCTCAGCCAGCAAGAATATCAAAACGAATACCACCAAATCTTAAAAACTGCAATTAAAAATGGATATGGAAAAAACCTTGTAGATAAAAAACTAAAATTATTCAAACTTCAAAAGAAATTAAAACAGATCACAGCTCTCACACCAATAAAACAAGAAACTAGATTTGCTAAATTTACTTACCACCCCTGGGCCACAGAAAAGTTCCAAAAAATATTCAAGAAATACAATATAACATTGGCACCAAAAAACAATTACAACATTAAAAACCTACTTCACAGTAATAATACTGATAAGATAAAACCAGAGGAAAAGTCAGGCATTTACAAAATTAAGTGTAAAGACTGTGAAAAAATTTACATAGGAAGGACAAAAAGGAACATAGGCACTAGAAAGAAAGAACACTTCAGGCACTTAAGATACAAAAATATTGATAAGTCCGCAATAGCAGCTCATTTCTGGTCTGAAAATCATGAAATTGAAGATAGCACAGAATTACTAAAATACGTACAAAAACATAGTGAACTCGTCATATGGGAGAGGATATACATAGAAAAACATAAAAACCAACTAATGAACTTTGAAATCCCGCTAGAAGAGAATCCCACATTTCAGTTCATCACTAAATCAACAGATGGCAGCAACAACCCCAGAATTACCCACACCGCTGGATCTAGCGTCAGTCGCACAAGAGCCGTAGATGCAAACGAAGATTTGCGAAACATGTCCTCAAAATAGGTACGAAAGTGAAGCAGATGTGTAAAAAATGCGACTCATCTAAAATTTAATAATGTCTTCAGTTTGTTTGTTTTTTTGTAATTTACGTCCTTCAATGTTAAGTCATATCGGATGGTGAATGAATTAGGTGAAATGATGCTCAAATGAGTCCAGGGTCCATGGAGCTTAGAGTTATCTGACATTTGTCTTGAAGGATAAGGCAAAACCCCAGAAAGAACCTTATCCAGGTAACTCACCCTGATCGACATTTGAAGTAGGCATCTCCTGAACGTGTGGCAGACACTCTACCATATATGCTATCGAGGTGCACAATTTTTTTCAGCTATACATAAACCTAGTCTCGTTGCAGGGGAAGAATAACTGTGTGTGTGCAGTCAATTTACTAACAGTGGCAAACACTTTCTTCGCCTTACAAAATTTAATAGATAAAATATTAGGTTCAGCTACAATTATTACAATCTAGTTACAATTATTACAATCTAGTTACAATTATTACAATCTAGTTACAATCTGTGCAATATAGATTTAATACTCAAAGTATAAACTTGAAAGAAGCGTAGGGACAGTGAAGCACAAACTAGTACAAAATTGAATCGAGAATATATTGACACATTGCTTCACTCACACTGTTTATTCACAGGACATGTTTCAAGAGCTCTTGCTCTTATCCTCAGCTGATACTCGACTCAATCACTCAAAGTATAAACTTGAAAGAGGATAAGAGCTGAGGATAAGAGCAAGAGCAAGAGCTCTTGAAACATGTCCTGTGAATAAACAGTGTGAGTGAAGCAATGTGTCAATATATTCTCGATTCAATTTTGTACTTGTAATAGATTTAATACTATAATATAATCTATATAATACTGTATAGACGTAATATTTCTGGATAGAGCAAAAAGGCTGGACTTCATTTGTCATTCATTTTAAGTGTAGCAGATTGTGATGATCTACAAGAGCACAGAATATATTGGGATGACTATTAGCAAACATTTCTCTAACTATAAAAGACTTCTAGATATCTTACCTTAGTATTATCACAAACTGATGATGTTTCTGTTTCCATGTGCCAAGATTCTTCTTTAATTTCTATTTTGTTACACATTTCTTGATCACTGTTGTATTTCTTATCCATCATTTCAGGATTCTCTGGAAGAAGTTCTCCCTCATCCTGTTCAACTTCGTTGGTTCTATCCATCTCGCAGTTGTTGCTCCGTATAGCTGTTTCGTTCTTAATCTGTTTTATAAATTCTTTGATAAAAGGAGTTTCTGCTTTAATTTCTGTCTTCACTGTCATTTTACAATCAGTATCCAGAAGTACAGTATCAGTACTTGTCTTCATAGAAACAACCTTCTGAAGGAACTCTCTCTCATTCTGTGAGGTTATGTCGTCTGTGAGGGGATCCTCTTCTTTGATTTGTAGTTTATTATCCATTTCAAAAAGCTGTCCTATCAGATGTAGATCTTATTTTCAGAAACTAATCTGCAAAGGAAGAAACAAATATACACAAAAAATTATGAATACATTTTAGCATCACCTTCTTGGAATCCATCAGTAATTGTTCAAACTACACAACACACAACTGATCTTTTGTTGTACAAACTTCTTGGAAAGTTGAACCAGACTTAAGAAACTCAAAACATGTCCAGAACTCAAACTACAGATACTTGTCAGTTTATGACAATGCTATTATCACTCCAGCTAGCTTACTGAGATACTGTACCAACATTAAACTTCCTAATCTGTTTAAAATGTCATAGATAAAGATCAAAGCAATGTCAGATATTAGGTATAACTAAAACAGCTCGCTCTGTTGGATTTTTGTTAATTTGCATTTTTTACATTTTCTTCCACAGTAACCTTGTATGGGGAGTAATTGAGGAGCAATTTTTAAAACGTGACAAATGTATCGCATACAGTTTTTCCTAAAAGGACTTTTTCTATTTTCAGCTAGATAGATATGTTTCAAAAGATTGATTTTGACATGCTTTCTAGATGTTATAGAAATATATATGTTGTAATTAAATATATTAAAATTTAATTTTTTGACAGGTTATAAGGGTTTGATTTTTCTCACTTTTTTCCACAACTTTATTGTGCATACACGCATAATCATTGCTGGTGTCAGCTATTTTGGCTATTTTAGTTCCATGATAGTTCCAAATTTCTTCTGGAAATAATTATTTTTAATTCCTTTAGTCTTTATTATATACCTGCATTTTTGTACAATGCATGTTTTACAAGTATTGTTAATTTGCATTGTTTAATTCATAGGTGTTAACTTTATTAGCAATACAGGAACAAGATTAGAAATACCAAAGCATAATAGAATAACAATTTTACATTTTAATATACTTAATTGATAGACTTAAAAGAAAAATTATCCCTAGCACATCAAGTATGGTACTAGAAGTGCTACATGTGTTGGCTACAATGTTTTTGTCAAGTTTTAACTTTTAATATATATATTATTAGAATGACAGGTCCTGAATGATAACTGAAATGTTTGTATTTTGATATGGAGCATTGTTTGAGTCCAAAGCTTTTTCTGTCTTTACAGAACCTTCGCTCTGCATATTTCTTTCCTTATATCGACTTAATGGCAATAGTTAGGACCTTATGCTCCTTTCCTGTACTGTTCCCTCCTTTTCTTTCCTTTAGCAACTTTCCTCCTTCATGAAACCTACTTGTTAGATAGGATAACCTATCCTTTGACATGCCAGAAACTCTCTGAAAAGTGGCAGCAGAAACAGGCATTATTTCACCATTCCCTTTTCTAATGTTATACTTCACTGTCACTTTCTCCTGTTTTACATTCTTAGTGTACTCTCACTGAGGTGAAGAAATATTAACCCTTTCACCGATATGGACGTCATATGACGTCCAAGTTAAAATGCCCCAAACCAATATGGACGTGTATAGACGTCCTGCGCATACCTGCATTTAATGCCAATTATTTTAATCTTCCTAATTTACAATAAATTTAAATTAGTTCTATATGGGATGTAAACATACCCTTATAGGTTTCTTTTTGAATTGTACACCTCCAAACCGGGATAAACACCCAAGAGCACATCTGTAGATTCACACCAAATAATATTGGTTTCCTTGCGAACTTCTTTGTCGCAACACATTAGACATTTTCGAAACTGTTGCGACTTTTTTGGCTGTGGGTGGTATGCTTTTAGGAAAGTGTTTTCTCTCAAGTATGAGGGGTGATGTGGTGAATTTCTTACCCCTTACCTCTGAGTATTATAATACTTAATTAGGTTACGAGCTATTTATACGCGGAAGTACAGGTAGATGAATGTCTTGCATGAATTTACAGCTCTGAAAATTACTAAACAATTGTGCATGGTTAAATCCAGTGGTATAAAAATACTTTTTTCTACAATTTAACTGTTTTTCGTAAAGAGGGATAGCTAGTAATAGCTTATCCACATCACCCATATTTGACATGCCATTTCCCCCAAACAATGGAGTAGCTAACATATCATCTGTAGACCAGTACACGTCACTGCTAACTATATCCTAAACATCTCTTTCATAATTGCACAACAAATATTCCAGATTTTCTACAGTATCATCAGAAGCCTGTATACATCATACGCAAGGTAATTTATTTGCTACATTATGGGGATAAGCCATGGTTAACATTGAAATTTAACAATTTCAAATGTGTCATTAATTTAGCTCTTGATAGCTAGAGGAAATCACTCTGAACACAGAGAGAAGATAAATAACTACAATACTGAGCGAAAACAGCTGCATAAGTCTACCAGAAACCTTGGTTGAGAAACACTGTAATAACAGATGCTAACAGAGAGTTTTCTTTTCAGTGTAACACAACATATACTCGTATGACTATCGCTTGGTATAGCATAAATAAACTAAACTTGAATCGGAGAAGTTACTTGCATAGCTAAACATATATACATTGGTTCGTATACACACAAAACAAAATGATTCAAATATTAGGCATGTTCGACACAAATACTGGCTTTTGCTACAGTGAAACAAAGTAGTGAAATTTCGACGATTTATTAATGCAGTCTCTACTTTATTGTTACTGTAGATGTATACTGCCTTTTATGGGTTTTAAACCAGTTTTTGTTTCGTTTAAATAACTTAATAAATACGGAAGATACGGAATTGTATTTATGATGCAGTTTTACAGCATTTAACAATTTAATTGTCTTGTTCTGTTTCTTGGGTATCCGTTTCCGGCCCCTGAATGGTTTAAATGGCCATCAGCGAAACGGTTAAAATATTATAATTTTTATTTAATGATATTAGTTGAATGTGGAACTGGGTAATATTGTCAAAGTAGAGTTCAGCAGCTTTGCATTCCATCTTTCTTTTAGCTTTTGAAACCGGAGCCTCAAGCCCATGGTGCACTTAATAGGTTCCATTTTCCATGTTTAAACATGCGCTTCAGGTTGAGGTAATCTCTTCTTGAATTGAGATACTGTGCTCATGTTATCTTACAGAAAGAAAAAGCAAATGTCACAGAAATGTTCAGTGCAAACTTCCAACTTTTTGCCACTTCATAAGAAGTATATGATCTTATGAGAAACTGAACAAGCCTTAAACATGAGTAATATCCAGACCCATTAGCTGCAGGATAAGAGACCGGAGGAGAAAACATGTTCCAAAAAGTCCAAAAAGTATATCTGTGGAAGAGAAATCTGCTGCAGCTTCTGATAATCATTTCAGAAAGTACTGAAAATTATATGAAAAACTGAAAGACAGCATTGATGTGCACACAACATTTTATCTGTGATGTAATGAAAGTGTATAACAATAAATTTAAGGCTCAAAAAATATATTAGAAAATCTATTGTAAAATGAAATATACTTCTGTTATCAAATGCTGGGCTTTGGCAATTAGTGCTCTTGCTCCCCAATATTTCTTTGTAGTAGAAGCAACAGGTAAATTTCACAGGTTTCTAGCCGTTCTTCAGTTATTTTGTGTGTTTGGCCAAATAATCATGATTTGTAAGTAAAGTTAATTTTGCTACTGCAGCTTTTTAAAGATATCTGGAAAAATTTCTGGTTCTTTAACCAGGATGTTCCATTTTTTATCTTTTACTCTGTGAGAGAGTTTTTGAGTTTTCTTGATTTTACACTTGTTTTTAATTAGTCTTTATATAGATGTAAAAGATAAGCTTCTATTATATTCTGAATTAAATTTGAACATTTTTGTCAAGAAAATAAGCAGTTTCATTTCCAACAATTCCACAATGTGTATACATCCATTGTAAATAAATCTAACCATTGTTGCTTACATTATGTGTGAGTAATAACATTTAACATTACAGATTGAAATATTCACAAATTTCAAAACTACATAAAATACAGTAGACATGTTATTTCTGCTCCACATGTTATAACAGTATGTGCTCATAAAAATGGTAAATGTTTAACTAAAAACAGCAGTTTATGTTGATTAAGACCAAGTGTATAAAAAATAGAATTTGCAATGCTTCTTCAAAACTTAAAAATGTCTCTTCATACGTAAAAGTGACACAATAAATCAAAAAAATGTAAGTTAACAATTGCTGAATAAACAATGAATGTTTCATTAAATTAATTGGGAGTCGATTAATGACACAAAACAACACTTACTTTTAAATTTTCCCGGAACTAGTTTCTGAGGCCTTCCCTCTATCTTCAGCCGGACATCGACTGGTTCTCATTGGTGTAGCTGGCAATATTTTGTCATCGGTCTCCTCTGGTGGCAGTTCGAGGAACTTGCTGAACAAATCTTTCTGGGGGATGTCAAAATTGTATACTTTGTTCCTATTTTTTGAAATAAAGATTTGTTCCCATGTGGACAGTTCTTCTTTTCCTGTTGTATGTTTTAGTAATTTTGGTTCTGGATTTATGTTGTGGTTTTTTTCCCAAAAATGCGTGGCAACTGCTGATTTTTCTAATTGTTTGTATTTTATGTTCCTAAAGTGTTCCTGTGCTCTTGTTTCTAAATTTCTTTTGGTTTTTCCAATATAAATTTGACTACAGTCACAGCATTCAATTTGATATATACCAGATTTTTTGTTAGATGGAATGGCATCTTTGATGTTTGAGCAAATTAGGTTTTTTAAGGAGTAATGGTTCACTGGAGCTAGTTGAATGTGTTTGTTTTTTGAAGACTTTTTTGAATTTATCAAAGGCCCATGGATGGTAAGTGAATTTTTTGAAGATCATTTTAGTTTCTGTAGCTGAGAGGGTTGTGGTTTCCTTTAGTAGTTTCTTCTTATTTGCTAAGTTCACTTTTTTGTCTACTAGTGATTTGGGAAAGTCATTTTTCTGTGCTATTTCAATAATTTTGTTGTATTCTATTTTGTATTCTTCTGCTGTGAGAGGGATGTTGACCAGTCTGTGTGCTAAAGTGAACTTGATGCTTTTTTCTTGAATATTTAAAAGTTTTAGTGCATCACCGATGTGTTTTTTTTTTTGGCACTATGGCAAATATGTCATCTACATATCTTTGCCAGAGTTTGAACATCCATGGGAAACCTCTAGTGATCCTTATTTTCAGTGCACTCATGTACAGATCGGCCAGGAAGGGTGATAAGGGGTTGCCCATTGCTAAACCAGAAGTTTGATGGAAATATTTTGTTTGAAACTGGAAGAAGTTGAAAAAGACGAGTATTTACCATTTTTAGATCTAAAAGTTCACTGTAGAAGTTGAAAAAGACTAGTATTTACCATTTTTAGATCTAAAAATAATCAGAAATAAAAATAGAATAAACTTTGGCATTTACAGAAAACCAACACAGACAGACAAAACTACATAAAAGCTAATGGCTACAATCCAAGATCCCACAAACAGGCAATCTTTAATAGTTTAGCACACAGACTGGTCAACATCCCTCTCACAGCAGAAGAATACAAAATAGAATACAACAAAATTATTGAAATAGCACAGAAAAATGACTTTCCCAAATCACTAGTAGACAAAAAAGTGAACTTAGCAAATAAGAAGAAACTACTAAAGGAAACCACAACCCTCTCAGCTACAGAAACTAAAATGATCTTCAAAAAATTCACTTACCATCCATGGGCCTTTGATAAATTCAAAAAAGTCTTCAAAAAACAAACACATTCAACTAGCTCCAGTGAACCATTACTCCTTAAAAAACCTAATTTGCTCAAACATCAAAGATGCCATTCCATCTAACAAAAAATCTGGTATATATCAAATTGAATGCTGTGACTGTAGTCAAATTTATATTGGAAAAACCAAAAGAAATTTAGAAACAAGAGCACAGGAACACTTTAGGAACATAAAATACAAACAATTAGAAAAATCAGCAGTTGCCACGCATTTTTGGGAAAAAAACCACAACACAAATCCAGAACCAAAATTACTAAAACATACAACAGGAAAAGAAGAACTGTCCACATGGGAACAAAACTTTATTTCAAAAAATAGGAACAAAGTATTCAATTTCGACATCCCCCAGAAAGATTTGTTCAGCAAGTTCCTTGAACCGCCACCAGAGGAGACCGATGACAAAATATTGCCAGCTACACCAATGAGAACCAGTCGATGTCCGGCTGAAGATAGAGGGAAGGCCTCAGAAACTAGTTCCGGGAAAATTTAAAAGTAAGTGTTGTTTTGTGTCATTAATCGACTCCCAATTAATTTAATTTATACAACAACACTGTTTTCAACACTTCCATGAAAGAATTTAATGAATGTTTCACTGTTGAATGTCACTAAGTCTATATCTTTGTCACATTCAGTTATGATTTTGTATTGTACAGAACAAAGCCATACTTAAGTGTTAAACAGAAACTTGTTTGGTCAGTTTTTATGTCTGTCTCACATGTTATTTAGTAATTCCTTGTGAAAAGGAACTTAGGTTTAGAGTTAATGTGTCTGAACATGAAGTGTTTGTCAGCAATTAGTTAACTATAAAACCCAAACAGAGTGTGTTAGTGTGTTTCAAAATTCAAGAATGAAGTGTTTCCTGAAAATACATCTCACTTTGAGATAAACAAGTTCATTATTTGCTCATATAGATGTTAAACTAAATTTATATAAATCAACACCTAGAACTAGTTAAACAAAATGACAATAAAGTTAGTTAAGAACTGGTTAATTCTCCATTAGGCTACTGCCTTGGTCACATGGAGCCAAGGAGACCCACAATTTATTTGATTATATGCCTGTATTTCTTTTTGTTTTCAGTTTTCTTTTTTCCCCCAAATTTGGCTGTCATTAGATTAAGTATACATTACTTTTATTATTATAGTCATATCAAATACATCAGCTAAAATACAAGGGCTGTTCAATAAAAATGATCACAATTTTTTTTGACAACGTACCTTTACTCATCCTCATAACTTTGATGGTCCTTATCAAAATAGTCTCCCCTGAATGCGATGCACTTGTCCCAGCGTTTCTGCCAGTCTTCTAAGACATGCTGGAAACCACTTTTTGAAAGATACTTCAAAATCGCCTCTGTAGCCTTCACCACTGCTTCTGATGATGCATAATGCCTACCACGAAGGCGTATCTTCAAGTTAGGGTATAGAAAAAAGTCACATGTGGCTAAATCCGGACTATAGGGAGGATGAGGGATGCACTTCACGTTGATTTTTGCAAGATATTGAGCAACATTGGCAATATGCAGCCGTGCATTATCGTGGTGCAGCATGCAGCGTGCTTCACGGAAATGTGGTCTTTTGCGCCTGATGTGGACTTGCAATGTTTTCAGGACATCCCTGTAAAGTTGTCCAGTTACTGATGTATGTGCAGATAAAACATGCTGATAAACCATTCTATGAATATCAAAGAATGAGATGACCATAACTTTTCCAGCAGAAACAACCACTTTTGTTTTTCTGGGGGTTGGTGATGCAGATTTCCACACTGAGCTTTGCTGTTTGCTCTCAGAATCAAAATGATGTAGCGAAGTTTCATCAGCAGTGATTACGTTTGAAAGAAACTTGGGATCTTCCTCTAACATTAACTTTAACAATATGCAGACCTGCATGCGAATGTGCTTTTGTTTGGAAATCAACAGTCTTGGAACCCATCGCGCACAAACACATCTCATGTGTAATGTTTCTGTCACCAATGTGTGGTGGCAGCCAGTGAAATGTTCAGTATTTCAGAAAGTGATTTTAAGGTAATTTGTCAATCCTCTCTCACAATGGCAGCAGCAGTGTTGATGTTTTCTTCCATAAGAGCAGTAACTGGAACATCTGGTCCACCTTCCTTTGAAAGTGATTGTCTCCCCACTTTAAACATTTTAAACCACCTTCGAGCTGTGCTGTAGAGAACAGACTCTCCATAGGCCTCCTGTAACTCAACTGAAGATTTTTTGAGACAAAAGCAGAATTTCAAAGCCGCGTATTGTTCCTAGCGTCTTACCTCCACTGCAGTGTTAGGCGATACTGAACATGTCTGAACTTGCCTGGTTCTCACAGGCGGGAACCAAGAGTACCAACAATGAAACTACTGCAGCATGTTTGTTTCATATTAAGGTAACAGAGTATAATAAGATTGAATTTTAGTGAGAAAAATTATGAGTGTAAAAAAATTATGATTATTCTTTATTGAACAGCCCTCGTATAGTATGAAGAGAATGTACATTATTAGTTATATTAAGTATACATAAAGATAATCACATTCTTTAAAAATACATCTTGTCATAGGAAATGTTCAGTTACTGAGAATCAACAGCTATTTCTTCCGTTTTCCCTAAGCAGTTATCTAAAATAATTTTGGCATGTTTCTCAAAAAGAGAGGAGCATTACATTTGCCACATGCATATTTAGCTTTGCTTTTCCTTTTTCTGCAGAGTTCAGATCATTTCCTTTTCCATGATTCTGGCTCATTCGGCGTCTCATCTACTGCTGATTGTTCGGGTTTATATTTGTTTAGCAGCTCTTTCAAATGATTGTGTAAGATAGATACTGTTGCTCTTCTCTGTAGCTGTTATGACAGTAAAGCTAGGGACAGCACTTGCAAATATTCCTGTCTTGTGGAATATTTGTTTTGGTATCCAAGATAACCCTAGAATTAATACTTGCTATATTCAACATATGGTTCAAAATTACATTTGTCTATCTTCTTGTTGTTCTGGCTACACTGTACCTAGCACACAGTTATCTACATAAACTCCAGATTTAGTATTGTTGTAATATAAGACTAGTTCTGGCTTTTGCTCGACACCTCCTGTTCCACCTAGTGTTCTAACATTCTTAGTGAAGCATATGAAACACGTGTTTTGCTTTTTGTGAAGCCAAGTATACTTTTGTATTGGCTATGAAGTTTAGAGAAGTAAAATTATGAGGCAACATCTTTTTTGTTCTTGCACATTGTACCAACAAAAGGAAGTTGTCTTTTGTGCACCAATGGTACACTATGAACCAATTATGTGCTGCAATATTTCAGCCAGTGCCATAGATTAGCTCAATTGGTATTGGTATTACAGCCTCTGCGGAATTACTTTACAAATGTGGTCAGTCCGACTGCTGTCCATAATAAATTTCCATAATAGAGGTGTAAAATTTTTTGCAACACTTGAAAATAATATTTTTATGCCATATTTGTTTGGCTTAGGTGGCATATATTCTCTAAAATCACATCAACTACAAAATGCCAGTATCTGTTTGTCAACAGTGACATTTTATCTAAAGAGAATAATGCTTCTGGCAGTTATTTACAAACTTTGTAAACATTTCCCTAACATCAGTTAATTTGCCCAATACTAATGAACACCATTTGGTACTTACGACTAAGTACTAATAGCGCCTTCCATCGGCAAAGCAATATTCCACATATATCGAGATTTAACTGTATTGGAACACCACAGTGAAGCGAAAAATTATTAAATTATAGATGAGTCGTATTTGTTACACATCTGCTTCACTTTCGTACCTATTTTGAGGACATGTTTCGCAAATCATCGCTTGCATCTACGGCTCTTGTGCGACTGAAGTTAGATCCAGCGGTGTGGGTAATTCTGGGGTTGTTGCTGCCATCTGTGGATATAGTGATGAACTTAAATGTGGGATTCTCTTCTAGCGGGATTTCAAAGTTCATTAGTTGGTTTTTATGTTTTTCTATGTATATCCTCTCCCATATGACGAGTTCACTATGTTTTTGTACGTATTTTAGTAATTCTGTGTTATCTTCAATTTCATGATTTTCAGACCAGAAATGAGCTGCTATTGCGGACTTATCAATATTTTTGTATCTTAAGTGCCTGAAGTGTTCTTTCTTTCTAGTGCCTATGTTTCCTTTTGTCCTCCCTATGTAAATTTTTTCACAGTCTTTACACTTAATCTTGTAAATGCCTGACTTTTCCTCTGGTTTTATCTTATCAGTATTATTACTGTGAAGTAGGTTTTTAATGTTGTAATTGTTTTTTGGTGCCAATGTTATATTGTATTTCTTGAATATTTTTTGGAACTTTTTTGTGGCCCAGGGGTGGTAAGTAAATTTAGCAAATCTAATTTCTTGTTTTATGGGTGTGAGAGCTGTGATCTGTTTTAATCTCTTTTGAAGTTTGAATACTTTTAGTTTTTTATCTACAAGGTTTTTTCCATATCCATTTTTAATTGCAGTTTTTAAGATTACTAAAGCCTTCCCTCATATGTTTAAAACATGGTACAGATACGTAGACGACATCTTTGCAATAGTGCCCTACAAACTAATAGATGATGCTTTGAAACTACTCAACCTGCAAGAACCCAGCATACAATTCACAGTGGAAACTGAAGAGGACTGTACTCTACCTTTTTTAGATCTTAAAATCAAAAAAAGCAATGAAAAACTAGAATTTGGCATTCATAGAAAAGCAACACACACAGATAATTACATCAAAGCAAATAGTTTCAACCCAATTCCACACAAACATGCAACCATCAACAGTCTGACACACAGATTAGTAAATCTACCTCTCAGCCAGCAAGAATATCAAAACGAATACCATCAAATCTTAAAAACTGCAATTAAAAATGGATATGGAAAAAACCTTGTAGATAAAAAACTAAAAGTATTCAAACTTCAAAAGAGATTAAAACAGATCACAGCTCTCACACCAATAAAACAAGAAATTAGATTTGCTAAATTTACTTACCACCCCTGGGCCACAAAAAAGTTCCAAAAAATATTCAAGAAATACAATATAACATTGGCACCAAAAAACAATTACAACATTAAAAACCTACTTCACAGTAATAATACTGATAAGATAAAACCAGAGGAAAAGTCAGGCATTTACAAGATTAAGTGTAAAGACTGTGAAAAAATTTACATAGGGAGGACAAAAGGAAACATAGGCACTAGAAAGAAAGAACACTTCAGGCACTTAAGATACAAAAATATTGATAAGTCCGCAATAGCAGCTCATTTCTGGTCTGAAAATCATGAAATTGAAGATAACACAGAATTACTAAAATACGTACAAAAACATAGTGAACTCGTCATATGGGAGAGAATATACATAGAAAAACATAAAAACCAACTAATGAACTTTGAAATCCCGCTAGAAGAGAATCCCACATTTAAGTTCATCACTATATCCACAGATGGCAGCAACAACACCAGAATTACCCACACCGCTGCATCTAACTTCAGTCGCACAAGAGCCGTAGATGCAAGCGATGATTTGCGAAACATGTCCTCAAAATAGATACGAAAGTGAAGCAGATGTGTAAAAAATACGACTAATCTATAATTTAATAATATTCCACAACTTACTAACAAAGAAAAACATGTCATCAACATGTAATGAGAGTAGATGCAAGGGGCCTGTATGACACCTAACTGCTGATTCATCCTTCTTGCAGCTACAATAAATAGAAAAAGTGGTCGCTGCAGGAAACACTCCAGAAAGGTGTAATTTTAGATAACCTAGTCAGACGTAGGTGCATTCGTTCGTAAAGTACATTTAAATAAAGCTAGCGACCTTCCAGACCAGCACGACTAACGGAGGGTTAAGCCTTAACATTTAAAAATTATATTAAGAATGAAATGTTCAATCAAATACTGACATGGATATTCTTCTTTCTGGCTGAGCAAGTAGCCCTTCACCTCCAGTTCTCTTATGACAAATGAAAGGCGGCATGCTTTAGCCCCTGGAAATGGATATAGCATTGCTTCAGTATAAATTATCGGACATTTATTCACACAAATGGGAATTTTCACCTTTTCAAATCAATTAGTACATTGTTCTAAATGGTTTACATTACATTGTATTTATGTGCTTCAGATAAAAATAGGACAGGTAAACCATTGGAGTTTTCTTATTTCTACAGTTAATCTGAGGAGAAGTTCAAATTAGTTTATACGAACTGATTGTCAACTTAGCACTCTGTTACCCTGCAGCTACACATATCACTACTAAGGTACATAAATACAGGAAACTTCAGTTGCTATCCTTATAACACTTTGTACCTGAAAAGACAAACTGAATTAAGAGTTGCTCCTCAGTTTCTATGCTCTACATGTAAACTTAAATCAGATACATTATAGTGTTACATGTATGGGCCTCTCCATATGTAGTATGATGAATCATAACAGCAACACTGAATGCCTGACAAACTACTGATAATTTGAGCCTAAATCCAGTGTTAAATATATAAAGTTCTGTTCCAAGTGGTTTCACTGTGAATCAAGTGTCCTGAAAGTTCAACTCTTATTCATCTTGAAGTTAAAGCACTAAGCTTATCACAGCAGACAATGATGACATTAGAAATGGAAGGTACAAATGAGTCATTTTACAAATTTATATCACACATCTGGTCCCTAAGAAGAAAGAAGGGAGAGGCTTTAAGAATGTGATGCAAGAAATTTTTGGAATTCTGTAGGTTCATCAATGTCCATGTACAAGGAGACAGAAACAACAGATGTCTACTGCCTATGGCTCCTTGACTTACAGCAGACATGCACATCTGTAGCAATTGTAGCCAATCTGTGAATTTGCTTGTAAATGAATTCAGGGAGACAAGATCATTCTTGATAGCAGAAGAAGCGATACAACTTGTGTGCTTAGGCAGAAAAATTTATATCCAAACAGCAAAAGATTAGAATGGTCTTCACGAAAATCTCTTTGGTGCCTTATAAAAGAAACTGGCAGTTCAAAAATTTCAGCACGGAGACGAACAAAACTTTTAAAACTCAAAACATAAAAGGTTATGTTGTCAAAGAATTACCACCAAAAGATTACCCTTCAGATAAATTTGTGTAAAAAAGTTTTCAGAAACGTTAATGATGGAACAATCAATCCATGATTATTTAAAGCCCAAAAAACTCTTACTCTTGTTGATAAATACATATAGTCCATATTAAATTACATTACACATAATTATAATAACTGGAAACAAAATTTGCTGTGCACGACCACACTACAAGAAATGCAGGCAGTCTCATAGGCAAAAAATAACTTAGAACTGTTCCAGAAGGAATGTTACTATTCCACAATAAGAATTTACAACAATCTTGTGCACTACTTAAAGCTATTAGGTAAATCAAAAGTCTTTAAGAAAGTTTTAGTCATTCTTATATACTTACTGCTTGTACAATATGAAAATATTGTAATGCTCGTAAAATATGAAGCAATTCATTAATATTCCTTCCATCATTTAAATTTGTAATACACACGACAGATGACATGTGACTATGATTTGATGTTCTACTTTATTACTGACCTACTGCAATGTATGTTCTGAGATAATCCTCAAATGTTGGTGATTCACTAATTTTCAATGTTAATATATAAAGATAAAAGAAAAAAAATTATAGGTGTAAGTGTAGTTGTGGTGGTGGGTATATTACTAGTAATAACGCATGTACCATAAATGTAAGACATGTTCAATGTCTCTCAGTTTTACTCTCGGTACGACCCGACAAAGTAGTAGTAGATCTAAGCATGAACTCATAAATATATATAGTTACATGGCTCTACAACTACACAGCATTTAAAATGCATCACAAATATATACAATTATATGGCCAGCTACAGTGTATCTAGAAATTCACTTATGTCATAATATGAATCGCTTAATAAAATTTCTTTCAATGATAGCTTGAAACACCGCATGGATTTTATGTTTTTCAGATTAACCGGTAGTTTATTATACAGAGTGACTGCTGAATATCCAACTCCTTTGGAATAAAGTGTAGTTCAAACAGCGGACATTGTTTACATTAGAAACGAGAGATACCTATAGCACACGATTTTACACATTTATCGCACTCGTCTAGTTCAGAAAGAGTTATAAGGTCAAATAGAAATTAATAACATTTATGAAATTACCTTAAATATTGCGTAAAAATTGTTATGACTTCGGAATCCTGATACCAACGCACTCGTCTTATTTATAAGGTTAACTTTCATAACAAAACTAAGTTTTGAACATCCAAAACCATGGTAAATATAGGAATTACAGCTGCGAGAGCCCTTTGAATAGCACATAAGATACTAACTTCCAAATGTTGAAAGTATTATTACACCGTAAACCTATGATTAGTATGAGCTTTGCTCATGGTCGTTACCCATCAAACAAACAAATGTCCTACCTGTGAAAATACAAGTACCTAAATATTTTAATTACTGCACTACTATTTCAAAAACAGAAACTTGATTTACTTCAATTTAAGAAGCAACAGTTCATTGTCCTTGGTATCATTGATCTTCGGCGTATACTATTTGATTTACTAGGTCGTGATGTGATCAATTTGGCAGTAGTTTCAATTTAGTCTGTGTTTGTGGTCTGTGTACCACATGGTAAATTGCTTTCTCAATGGGATTTTAACACAAGAACGTGGTAGTTATAATTATTTATGTTGATTTGGTGAAGTTGTTTTGTGTATGAAGTGTTCAAATGAACAAAACAAACTGATTGTTTTAGACTCATTGTCCTGAACGAGTTTCACAAATCTTGTTACAATAGGTTTCTTCTGATAATTTTGACATGTGCATGTTTCAGTGAATGTTGGAAGAATAAAAGTTCAGTTTTTTTTTAAAAATTAAATTTTTCTGTTCAACAGCGTAAAGCATAGTTAGGTATTTAACTCTGTCCGCATTGCCGTCTCTGGTAAAGTTGTAATGTTCAGGGCCACATGGATTACGTCCATGAAGGTCAGGTACAACAGCTACTCTCGTATTTAGCAAGTTTTTAGTGCATGTGCGAAAGTTAACAAATGTACAATATCTTGTTTTCCCAGAAATGTAGAATATCTTGTTTACTTGGTAAAGGTGTACTTTAACGACGTAGCAATATGGCGGGCGTGACCTAATGGCTCGAGCATTGCCAACATGCAAAGCATGCTTTCGCGGAAAATACCAACACAACATAAGCAAACTAGCGATACTTATTGATGATAGAAAGTCGCACATTTGTGCATGCGAGTAGTTAGTTATTAAGCTTCTTTGGCATATTCCATCAGTGATTTTGCCCTCTACCTACACCTCAATAAGTGATATTTTTTGCAGGTGTCCTCGCACAACAAACATTTGTATTTCACATGCTGTTATGCACTTTTTTTCTGATTGCACACTTTAAAATGGAAGCTATGTACTGCCATTCTAGTTATGAGGTGCCTTACTTGGTAGTTTTTATCTTTCCAGTTCTTGTTGGTTATAGCTTCTGTGTAGTAAAAATTGTTGCATATTTCTTCCCTTTTCTGTTGCAGGCTTCCAATCGCTTGACTGCAGCTGTTTATGGCCCTTAGTATTAGGTGATATCCTATATCTTCTATGAGGAAACTTTCTCCTGTTTGGACAAAACTAGCGATACTGTAATACATAAGGAAACTGAGACAGTGAAACCTTGCTTATCCACTCTAGTCTCAACGGATTCATAATAATGATAAAAAATTGGTTGTTATTAATATTATAATTGTTTCATTATTATTCTTGTTTACTTATTAGATCTTATTTATTATTTAAAAGCTAAAAGTTTGCAGCACAAAGGTTTCATAATAGTTACATTTTCTTGCAGTTAAACATTTCCCTGTATTCATATTTCAGTATTGTTAGTTTATAATAAATAGAAAATTTGTTGGTAATTTTTCTCTTGTTTTCACATATTCCAGAACTTTGCAATTGGCAACAACTTGTTTCCGTGACGTCATACCGTACCAACATAACTGTAAGGCATTAAAGAGCACCTTTAACCAATTCTTTTATTTTAGGTTCCTGGAATTCATGTTCCTAATTTGTCATTCAAAAACCTGCAACTGCAATCCTACATATAGTATTGTTTACTGTCCTCATGGCGTCAGTTTGCTGGTTGTCTTACAGGTTTCTCAACTGCTAACCTCTACTCCATACACAATTTCTCAGGTAATATTAATATCTTTGAAGTGCATGTTATTTTAACTTTGTTGGTAATAGTGTCTTGTCTTATGTACTTATGGACTGATACATTTGCAAATTTTGCCATTTCAACTGCCAACAAAGCATTATGTTTAGCTAAGTGCTTTAAACTCAATATAAGTAAATGACTAACTTAGACTTTCAGAACATAGTGATACACAGTAAAGCACTAGGAACTGAAATTTGTATATTTAACGTTGGATTAGGCTTAAGTTATTATAGGTTGCTTAGAGACTCAATCTTAAATTTTGTGGTTCAGTATATTATACATGGAGAGGTCCATCCCTAAAGATATACATTATAATGGTTCTGGTTTACATAAAGAGAGTTGAGACAACCTCATCTATGGTTGTATGTAAGTGTTAGGCTTCTACTAGCAACAGGAAGGCTGTGGCATAAATAGCTGATCTTAAATGTGACAATCTTAAACTCTCAATATATTGCCAATTGTAAATATACAGATCAGAAATTCTTTCTTCTTTTTCTTTTTGTTTGCTGCTTCATCCTATACTATGATGTTCTACGCAATTAATATACTTTACCAGGTTTCTCATTATGACATCATTGTAGCAACATTATATAACATCTCATGATATAATGCTCAAAGAAATGACAATTGTACAGCCATTGCTGTATTGAATGTAAAGCAGTTCATTTTGTGGAATGTCTCTTGATGATTATATAATATATATTGTTGCAAATATAGCACCTTGCATTGTTGTAGATCTGAAATCTAGGTTCAATTTCCAACCCAAAATTGTTGCCTGTTTGAGTTACGTCCCATAACTTTATGATATGGTATTAATCTGATTGAAGGTTGTTTTTGATTGGATGTGTAGATGTTTGAATGTTTCATTAGTGTAGATAGTAGTGCCTTCTCTGTAGAGGCATTGCACAAATCTAAAATTCAACTTAAATCCCTGTAGATGATATAGCCAGGGAATATATATATATATATATAGCTCTGGGCGAATTGATTACGTGACTCAGAAAATCGGCTAACCTAAATTTACAAAATCATTACTACTCTCATACGATCGATGCAACAAGTTTAAAGTAGGCTAATGATTGTGTACGAAATTGTAATACGGATGAACAGAGAACAAAATTTACAATACTACAATAAAAACAAAAGAAAGGTGCTAATGCTTACTGCTTCACTTATTAGTTAAATTAAAAGGCGTCTTCCGTATTATGTGTTAAAGACTTTAATGATGCTTGAAGATTAACACCTTTATTAGCCTTATCTTGGTAAATTTATACAAAATACTGGATTTAACTGTGTCACAAATGACCCTAATGAATATTATAACTCATTATTGCAGTTTATAAAGGAAGGGGCTTCAGTCTGCTCCTACAGGTGCCGAAAGGTTGTGTCAAATAAACTGACACATAAACCATGGGTTAATAGTAACTTTTTGGCTCTAGTTAAAAAGAAAAACTTACTGTATAGCAAAACAAAATGCAAATTTCCCTCTCCGATAGCAATTGAACTGTACAAAAAGTGTGCAAATGAAGTAACTAAAATGAAAAGGGAACTTCAAGAAGCATATTACTCAAATAAACTGAATAACTCCTATGATCCAAAAAAGGTATGGATGACAATAAATGGAATCTTAAGAAATAAAACCCCAGTACATTCCAATCAAATAGAAACAATAATGGTAGGTAATCAAAAAATAGTAAATCAATTAGAAATATGTGAATGTTTTAACCAATACTTTGTAAATATAGCTGATCAGTTAGTGAAGATATGTATAACTACACAATATACTCCACCACCTTATAGTTCAGTACCAAATAGTCTTTTTCTATATCCAACAGATAATAATGAGGTTCTAAAAATGATAGCAACAATAAAAAACAAAGGTAATAAAACAGATAATATTTTATCAAATGAATTGTTAACAAAGTGCAAGTACAGTTTGGTTCCACACATTGTAACCTTTATTAATTTATCACTTAGTTCAGGTTCAGTACCTGATGGTTGTAAAATCACACGAGTTGTCCCAATTTATAAGACAGGTGATAGAGTAATTATGGATAATTACAGACCAATAAGTATTATTCCTGTATTTGCCAAAATTCTGGAAAAAGTAGTAAAAGTTAGGTTATTACAGCATCTAGAAAAACACAACTTTTCTCACAAACATCAGTATGGATTTATTAACAAATCTAGTACTCTTGCTGCCACGGTAGATATTATCGTACCTATTCAAAGAGCTCTGGATAGAAATCTTTTAGCTGCTGGTTTATTTATTGACCTAAAAAAGGCTTTTGACACTGTAGATCATACTTTATTACTAAATAAACTTGAGCATGCTGGTGTAAGAGGACTTCCTCTCAACTGGTTTCAGAATTATCTCAGTAATAGGAAACAATTTGTAACTATGAACAACATTTCCAGTTCTCTATCAGTAATTCATCATGGTGTTCCACAAGGTTCTGTATTAGGTCCTATATTATTCCTAATTTTTATAAATGACATAGGATGTTTAAGACTAAAAGGTTAATTGACTATGTTTGCTGATGATATATGTTTGTTATATATAGATAACTCTGAGCACCAGCTGATATGTGACATACAGCAAGACCTGAATGCATTGAATAGCTGGTTTAAGGGCAATAAGTTAACATTAAATGTCTGTAAAACAAAATATATGTTATTTCATAAAAGATCATACGTACCAGTAGTAAATAACAAGATACATGTTGATAACGCAGTGATTGAAAGAGTAACTAAAATCACATATCTAGGTTTGATTCTAGACAGTACGCTCACATGGAAGGACCATATCATGCATGTAAAAAATAAGATTCTTCCTGTGTTAGCTGTAATTCACAGGCTGAAATTCAAAGGATTCAGTGTAAATCATTTACGAAGTATCTACCATGCTTTAATTCAATCTCATTTGGATTACTTAAACATCTTATGGGGTAACTCTGTTAAATATTTAATTCATGACCTCGAAGTACTTCAAAATCGTGCCTTGAAAATAATCTACAATCTACCCTTTAGAACAAACACAAAAAACTCTACCATGTAACTAACATTTTACCATTACAACTAAACATAGAGTTGTCCTTGCTAATATATCTCCACAAAATAAAAAATAATCTTCTAAAGTCCAATCTAACATTTGAAAGCTCCTCACATATATATAATACAAGAAATAAAGGAAACTTAACAAAACCAACAGTGAACACTTCTACTTATGGCCTGAACAGCTTAACCTCACACGTTATCAACTTATATAATGCACTGCCACTGGAACTGAAAGGCTGCAGGAACATAAAAGGTTTTAAAAGGAAAGTTGCTGAAAATTTACTGAAGGCATATATTGATAGCTGATAAAGTGTTACACATTTATAGCTGGTTTGAAAGCTGAACTGTATATAAATTAATATGGATTAATGTCCCATAGAATATGTAGCTTCTATTTTTCTGTTAAGTTCTTTGTTACTATTATTTCTTGAGTTATAGTGAATGTCTGTATCTTTGTATGTTTCATATATGTTATTCTTGTACGGTAATTCATTCCTACTCTAAAAATGTAATACAAATATTGTCAAGGGCTGTTTGCCATCATTTTATATATTTTTGTACTGTTCCCTAGCATGAGCTATGGCTCTGGGAACCTTTTCAGATAACAATAAATAAATAAATAAAATTAATTTAAGTTCCTTCCTTAGTCCTTCCAAAAGCTGTTTTGGGTTGCACAGCTATTAATTGTTCAAGCTTCAAAAGGGAATCTTTTGGAGTACTGTTGAAATTTTGAACTATCAGCAAGCTTTAGAGAATTTTCCATGTCTTCAAATTGTTTGTTAATTTTGGTCATTATATTATGCAGTATTTCATAAAATAGGGAGTTCAAGTTTTGTTTGCACTGATCTAAGAACAGATCTGGTATTTCAGAAGGGGTTCTTTCTTTAAATGAAGTTAATTCAATAAATTGATTGAAAGATTCATTGTTTCTCTTTCTGTTTAAAGCGTCTATTGTTTTGTGAATCATGTTTGCACAGAATCCTACATCTAATGATGTCTTCTGCAATACAATTAATAAAATACAAGTCATATCAGAAATGTCTTTAGAAACTAAAGACAGGAATGGAAATTCAAAGCTACTAAACTTATTTATGAATCCTCAGCCTGACAAATACTTGTTGAATCACCATTTTTCATTATATGTTCTAATACCTGTATCATTCCATCCCATTCTTCTATTCTTACCTTTAAGGTCTCACAAACTAAGGACCACCTAGTGTCTGATCTTGTACATATGCGCCTTCCAATCTCGGTACCAAGAACTTAAGACCATTGGCTAGAAAGGTGGAAGAAACCTGGTATGCCACTCACATTTAAAAAAAAAAAAAAAGATGCCGCACTTCTGTATTCTATTACAACTTTGTTGCAAAACTAAGTTAAGTCTATGTACAAAACAGTGAAGAAAAGATAACTTAGGGTGCTATGTCTTTCATGTAGCACTGTCCCACAAGTTAAGATTTACAATGAAACTCTGTAACGAATCATGAAGACATGAAAAAGTATGTCTGAAGTACGGCCTTCACTGACATCATGGAAGCCCAGAAATCTTTCAACTACATTTCCACATGGATTGACATATGGCAAAATTAAAGAGCATGGTGTTTTTTGTGATATGGCAGTAGTGTCATCTACCTGCACCAAGAAAAATTGTGTGTCCTTAATTTCATCACTAAAAGAGCTCCTGATATAATCGTAGATGCACTTTGTAATTTCATTTTGTATCTTTTTTGAATGCTCTGCAAAAATAGATTTTATGCTGGAATAGTGGTTTTAAAATTTGATGGGGCTTCCCTCTATATATGAATCCAAAAGTGTCATATCGGACGATGAATGAAGTGAGTGAAATGATGCTTAAATGGGTCCGGGGTCCATGGAGCTTAGAGCAACCTGACATTCGTCTTTCAGGATAAGGGAAAACCCCGGAAAAAACCTTATCCAGGTAACTCACCCTGACTGAGATTTGAACTCGGGACCTCTTGAACGTGAGGCAGACACGCTACCATCTACGCTACCGAGGCGGGCACTAGACTAGCATGTTACCCTAGACCATGGAGGATGTCATTAACCTCAGAACATGCATCACTACAGGACAATATAATGTAAATTACCATTGCATGCAGTCTGAGCTAAGTATTGGAAATTTACCTACTAATTGTGGTATTAATGAGTATCTCAATATAACACAGGGAGTGAATGTATAAGAATGACTAAATCTTTCTTGAAAATTTTATATTAAATTGTTTGAGGTCGAAAGGAAGGTTCTGTAACTTTTTACAGTAGAAGAGTAATATACTTTTTGGAACAGTTCTAAGCTATTTTCCAGTGTATGCAGATTGGCTAAATTCCCCTTGCTTTATTCATGCAGAGATGGAAGGTAGCTTAACAGAGATGATTTTACTTGGGCTTGAGTAATTGTTTCTAGAACATTTAATTTGTGAATGGAAGGTTATAAACACGGTGTAAAGTCAGGTTCAGTTGAGTTGCTAGTTATGATTTTACCAGTGAGTATCAGAGTTGTTAAGAATCAGTTGGCTGGAGCAGTTGTGTTGTTAGTATTGGGTATTGGTCTGTCAGTAGTGAATGTGTAGGATTTCCATCAGTACAGGTTAGTGAGATATAATGGAACCTTTGATTAATGTGCTCATTCTGTGTATTTGAAGATAGTAAAACTGATTGTAAGTCAGCGTTTGGATAAAAGTTCTAGTGACAATGTTAGTTTTGTGCACATTACATTGTCATTCAGTCACTCAACTTTTTTCAGATAATATCATTAACGGAATCTCAACTTAGTACAAGGGTGGATCAAATATAAACGAGAATATTTTTTAAAATTTATTGTGACAAACAAAACTGCTCATATACAGGTTACTTTAATACATAGTGTCCTGTCTTCGAGACACATTTTCTCCATTAGATTGGCAAGATTTTGATGCCATTGTTATAGAAAGAAGGACACATGCAGAGCCACTTGTGCACGAACACTTCTACAATTGCATCATCATCAAATCGCTGGCCTCCTAGGTCTGGTTTGAGTGGTCTGAACAAATGGTAGTTGCAGTACTGTAAGGAGGGTGTTCCAGAGGTGTCCAATACATTTTCCCACGTTAAAGTGGCAGTATGTGGCCTCACATTGTCATGGAGAAGAATGCCATTTTGAATTGGTTGCTGTCGCACATTGCGTTAGGCAGCTTTTGCTGAATCCAAAATGCGACTAATAGGCTGAATTGAATGTCCTTCATTTGTAAAGAAAATCCAGCGGGAAAACGCCCCCGGAGTCCCAGAAAACGGATGCTAGCACCTTTCCAGCAGATGGGGGTGTTCTGACCTCGACCGAACTTGCTTAGTATCCTTGCTGTCACTCCATGTTTGCTTGCTTTGTGTAATGATGCACCATGTTTCATCACAAATCACAATGTGATTCAAGAAATCTTCTCGCACTTCTCTGTTCAACTTCCTGGCATAACATCTTTTGTTCCTGGTTAAGGGACAAGAAATGTACCTGGCAGACAGTTTTCTATAATGGAGTTCATCTCGGATGATTGAATACTTCCCTAAATTATTCCCAGCGAAAAAAAACAAAACAATTTCGGTTATTTTTATGTGGCGATCTTCTTCAATAATGCCACTAATAGGAACAATGTCTGCAGTAATGATTGTTTGCGATCTCCTCCTATGAGGTTCACTTTTTACAGCTTCTCTTCCCGCCATAAAATGTTAAGCCCACTCATACACTCCAGTCTTCGAAAGTATTTCTTCCCCAAACTGTGCACAGAACTGTGAAGCTGATTTTTCATATAATTCGAGAAATTCGTTAAAATTTCCATATATGGAGATGTAATGCAAACCTGGCCCTCTGAAATTGATGAAAAGGTTAAATCAAGATGGCTTTGTTTGTGATCCAACAGATTGCTTAGAAATTCAAACTTTGATGTCAAGCCAATCAAATTCAAGTATTGGTCCTTTAGCAACAAGACATGGTAGAATGAACCAATCCGAGTTCAGTAAAAATTTTAATTTGACTTTTTTTTTTTCACTTGAGAAAGCTCATTCCTTAAGATTCTCTTGATATGGTCAGATGTGTTATGGCTATCGTCTCGGACACAGACGCGTCAAAAAAGAGCATACTTAAATGATGAATGGCACCCTGTTGCATTTACTACGCCATTAAAATCAAGAAAGATGTTTACAGATCTTTTTTTAAAACATCGGCTGTGTAAAAATACAGGAAGAAAATAAATTCTCAAAAAAGTGAAGCAGTGTTTTAAAATCAATTTTGTTGCCACCATCCACCATTCCGTTGCTGGCGCGGTACCACAGCCTGAGGTTACAGAATTCATCGCTCATCGACAGAACTGCCGGCAAATTATCCAGACTACATCATCGCAGTAACAAGAAAGCTGAAAAGATCTTTGACTCTCCATCCCGAGGAAGGTAAGTCGCCTCACCAAGGGAATGTAATAAGGAAGCTTATTACAAATATGGTGTCCATCACGGTGCTCGAATAGGCCCAGACGGAAGTGCAGTGAATAGTGGAACGAACACCTAAGGAAGTGTAGTGTACGTGTACGTATAAGAGAAGAGAGAAGAAAGGAGACTACAAATTTCAAGTAAGATAGATAGAAAAACAATATATTTATTTCTTTTAGTAAATTTATGCTATGGAGAAAACGGAAAATAATTAGAAAAATGGAGGGTAGAAAGGAGATAAGTAAAAAAAAAAAAAAAAAAAAAAAAAAAAAAAAAAAAAAAAAAAAATAGAGATGTAGAGGAAGAGGTAGAAAAGCAAAGTACGGAGGAAGTAGGGAAAAGTAAAGATAATGAGATGACATTGGATAGGTAAGTGAAAATGATGATTAATATGAATGTTAATATGGAGGCTAATATGAAAAATTTAAGACAAGATATGGGTAATATGGAGAATAATATGAAGTCAGGGTTAGAAGCTAGCTTAAATGGAGTAAAATCAGAGTTCAATGATGTAAAATCAAGTTTAAAAAGCAATTTGGAAGCTAGTTTAAACGATGTAAAATCAGGTTTAAAAGATAGTTTTGCACAGATGATTAGTTATTTAGAAACAAGTCTGTCAGAGAAAACTGATAGGAATACTAGAGATATAAATGAACTGGAGGTTAAGCTAACACAGAAGTTAAAGATAGAAATAGGTTCTGAACTAGCTCAAGAAGTGAGAGAAAGCAAGAGAGAGTGTAGGGAAAACATGGAAAGATTTGAAGTTGAGCTTAAGGAACTAAGAGATATTATTCATGAAGCTAGGTTAGGTCAGGAAATGTAAAACAGGAAATCAAATTAGAGGTGAATAAAGAACTAGAAATATTCATGGAAAAACAAACTGAAATAGTAGATAAGGAAAAAGATGAGTTTGAGGAAAAATTAGATCAAAGAATTGCTATCATTAGAACTGAAATGCAATTGCAACATGAAGAGGTGAAATTTCACCAAGAGGAAATCAAATTGAATCTTGGTGAAGTAAATAAGTCAAAAGATGAAACAATAAGTCAAATACAAGAAATCAAAGAAAACCTTGAAAAGGAAAAAGATAATGTAAACAAACTAACACAAGTTGTGATTGCATTACAGGCCAATAAAATAAGTAATGCTACAGATATGGGTGGAGTTGAAAATGTTAATGATGGTGACCAGATTGGAAATGTAAAACCTAATCCTCCTTGTGATATTATGAGTGAGTGTAGTGATCTGGTAAGTCCAGAAAATGGTGTTTGTTGTAACCGGAATAATCCCAGCATGCCCTCACACACACATATTCACACACATGGTCAAAATGAATATATTAACTGTTCTCTAAATGATATCAGTCCACCATGTTTTGACGAAGAATCTGGGGATAATCCAAAGATTTTCCTGAAAGAGCTGGAAGAATACCTTTGTATTAAATGAATTCCAAATGAGTTTCGAATGATGATAGTAAAAAGGAGTCTGAAAAAGAATGCGTCAGAATGGCTCTGGTTAACCCTAACCTCACACGAAACGTACAATACATTTAGAACTTTATTTCTAAAGCGATTATGGGGAACAGAAAGGCAAAATAGGGTGAATATTGAGCTGGCTACAGAAAAAATACGATCAAGGAAGGGTACTTCGATGACTGAGTATTTCCTGAAACTCGCAAATAAAAGTAAATTGGTAAATCCTGACATGTCGGAAACTGAGATTGTAAATACAATAATTAGGCATTTTCCTCCACATATAAGAAATCGAATGTAGCAGGACCTGTGGATTTCTCTGACGTGATAGAATTACTTTCTTCTTTTGAATCATATAACACCCAACTTAATGTAAATAATAATACAACCGAAGCACATTATTCAAATGGGAACACTACATCAGCTGTTCAACCTAACGGCAGAGTGAACTCTGGCCGAGGTCAAACAATCGATAATTATAGAAATAATTACAGGGGCGAGGCACAAGATCTCAGAAACATACGAGATGACAGAGGATATAATTCCAGACATAGGTATGAAACTGCAATGCCTCGAGGAAATAGAAACGGGAGTTCATTTAGTAAGTACAGGAATCCACATTCTGACACCCAACGAGTTGGTCGTGAAGGTCAAATTAATTATATTAGAATTTATCGGAATTACCGTGACCGCATAGGAAACTTAGGTCAGAGGCATAATATATTACAAAATAATTCTAGCGGGAACAACACAAATGAAATGTTGCCTGAGAATGCGAGGGTACAGTCAGAAAACCGACAGGTTAACGTAACCAATTCTCAAAGTCTAGTGAATAATACCGACCCTAGAACCGAAACAGAAGTCCGGAACTCCCATCTGGAAAACTAATGACATCATCCCTCTACGCTCTGGGAGGTGATGGGGAAATGGCAACACAGTGAAGGTAAAACAGAAATTGAAAGTAATTTAAACAACATTTTAATATCGAACCCAGAGAAAACTGAATTAATTAACCCACCCCAAATTGCCATACAAGTATGGGACAACCTACAATCCGGCCGCTCTATTTCCGGCTCTGACAGTTTTCGAGAGGGGGAAGCGCATTGTTGCCAGTTCTTTAGCGGGAATTTCAAGCAGAGGAACATGTGTATTTTAAATATTTCACACATTTGCAGATATACATGATCCCAGAATAGTTGCATATGGAGACAATATACCATTTACTGGAAAAGAAATAACAAAAGGCTACTTCGCACGAGTGGGAAATTCCTTTCTCATATAATATTGATATACATGTCGCCTTATAGCATCCTTTTGAAAAGCATCAAGTGAAGCTTGAAGGCTGCCTCCGTGCCTTTGCTTTCCCGGTGTACGCAGAACTGCAGACAGCGAACTTAAATCAGCTGGCACTTTTCCTTGATCACATTCTTCCCACCTTCAAGGCGTCACAAACTCTGTCCAGCACCTTGGTAACAGGTAGTAGAGGTCCACCATTGTCCCGCTCCTTCTCGAAGTACTCACGTAGCCTGAATATAAATTCATGGCTTTGGCTCTTATACGAGCCGATTTTTTTCTTGAATTCTGAAGAACCAGTAGCCATATTACTATAATAGCGATAATAATAACACTTACAGACGCTACAAATCGGGATTCACGCACACAAAAAATTAAACAAACCACCAGCGCGGGATCCAAAAGCAACTAAAAGCCACGTGGTGCATACAAAATTGCAGCGGCAACTCAGTGCTGGATTTGCAAGCCACACTTAGCAGCGACAATGCTGATTGGCACTAGCAGACAGTTTTAACTTCCTGACCACGACACCGAAGGTACAGACTCCCAGTACCGCCAACAGAAGCAGTTGATGTGCATGAAAGGTGTGGACGAAATATTCGAATAGTGATGTTACAAAGAATATATTGCATGATAATGAAATTATAAGTTGGATTTCAATGTTTTGAAGCTATAAAGATAATTCTGACGATATGTTTTCAATTACTCATTATTATATGTTGGTACTATTAACCTTTCCCCTCCACCTACTGCAGCCACTAAACGTCAGAGCCGGAGATAGAGCGGCCGGACTGTAATAAACATGTTAATAGACACAGGGGCAAGCTCTTCGATAATTAGCGAAGAATTTTTCAAAATGTGGATGGCTAATTATCGCATTGAACACCTAAATGTTAGTAATGTATACTGTAGCACAGCCATAGGGAAAAGAAAAGATCGTATTAGATATCAAGCATTAATTGAAGCCAAGGTTGAGGGAACAGATTTCAACTTCATAGCGTTGGTAATACCTAATTTAGCGAAGGAAGTTATAATTATAAACAATTTGTTATATAGTTGGCCGAGTATAATTGATTTTGATAGACATGAGCTCAGAATTAAAGTAATAATATTTTGATAATTAAATTGTTAGAAGATACAAGTGTACGAGAAGAAGAAAAAGATGATTTAATTAATGACAATTTTTCATTGAGAATATATATTTACAAGAAGACAATATAATGTGTGATGATACAGATAACTGTCATGGTAAGTGGTGTTATGTTAAAGAGAACATGTCTCAGAACATCAAATCAAATAATAACGAATGTCAATTGTATGGCTTACAAGTGAGTTATAGTGAAGTGATAAATAGACAACAGGAAGAAAATCAGTTCTATGAAAACCTTAAAGCTAAGTTAGAGTGTACCTATAATCTTAATGAGGCTGAGAAGGAAAAATTGAAGACACGTATCCTGAAAAATCATGATGCATTCAGTTCAAAGCCTGGGTTGTGCAACAAGTATATGCATATGTTCAAGGTTAATGATGTTGCCCCATCCTCACATAAGAGTAGACCTGTTCCAATATCGGTCTGGCAACAAGCAACAGATGTTATCAATAAAATGCTGGAGGACGGGATTATAGAAGTGTCGGATTCCCCATACCTACATCCATTGTGTTGGGTTCATAAACCTGATGGGTCAAATTCTACTTTCGTATTTTGTGCCATTCCCACCACCAACAATGCTTTAAATTTTGCGAAATTATAGAAAATGTTATTAATCTGTCACCTAACACAACTAAATATACACCATATGAGTTAATGACAGGCTGTCCACCCAAACTCATGGTGATAAAAATTCCTACTACTGTCGAACCATTATATGAACATCTTTCAGAAGAAGAAAAAATGGCAGTTGTGTATCAAAGGTTAGTAGATAAAGCAGAAAAGAGAAGACAGAAAGTCAAAAGAGGAAAAGCCATTTGGAATCCTCAATTAGGTGACGAAGTTCGAGACAAAGCAATAAATCTTTCAGATTCGGGAAGGAAAGTATATTGGAGGATGAATCTAATCTATAAAGGACCTTATAAAATTGTGAATAAATTTGGGGAACATACATACGAAACAACTTCGTTAGATGGAAAAACAATCAGGAGATATCACAAATCTTTATTAAAGCCATTTATGAGACCAGACACACACCCAAGTTAAATGATACTGCAAAAAGTGATAAAAAATAATAATAATACAGTTACACTAAATTACAATTGAAATCTGAATTATTAGATCACTCCATATATATTTTTTTTGTTTGTGTATAATGTTAAAACTTGTTATCAAATTTCACAATTTGTGTAAAAGTTATTTGTACTTATTGTTGTGTTCATTGTAACATTTTTAGTTAGTTTGAATGTAAATGTAAGTTAACAAAGTGTATAAAGAAATGTTTATTCAGGGGCAACATTCAGAATTAATGAACCAAAAAGAGATAAACATGTTATGAAGATGATTAGCTCATAAATTCTGAATGGAGGCATTTTGAAGCTGATTTGTCATATAATTCGAGAAATTCGTTAAAATTTCCATATATGGAGATGTAATGCAAAACTGGCCCTCTGAAATTGATGAAAAGGTTAAATCAAGATGGCTTTGTTTGTGACGCAACAGATTGCCTAGAAATTCAAACTTTGAAGTCAAGCCAATCAAATGCAAGTATTGGTCCTTTAGCAACAAGACATGGTAGAATGAACCAATCCGAGTTCAGTAAAAATTTTAATTTGATTTTATTTTTCACTTGAGAAAGCTCATTCCTTAAGATTCTCTTGATATGGTCAGACATGTTATGGCTATCATCTCGGACACAGACACGTCGAAAAAGAGCATACGTAAATGATGAATGGCACGCTGTTGCGTTTACTACGCCATTAAAATCAAGAAAGATGTTTACAAATCTTTTTTTAAAACATTGGCTGTGTAAAAATACAGGAAGAAAATAAATTCTCAAAAAAGTGAAGCAGTGTTTTAAAATCAATTTTGTTGCCACCATCCACCATTCCGTTGCTGGCGCGGTACCACTGCCTGAGGTTACAGAATTCATCGCTCATCAACAGAACTGCCGGCAAATTATCCAGACTACATCATCGCAGTAACAAGGAAGCTGAAAAGATCTTCGACTCTCCATCCCGAGGAAGGCAAGTCGCCTCACTGAGAGAATGTAATAAGGAAGCTTATTACAACTGTCTCAAATTTTCCAAAGGTTTGGTGTCCTTTTCTGCTAGAAATATGATGATGATGCATTGCGTAGCAGACGTGCACAATTTGCTCACTTGTGGCATACTGACGCAGCCCTGTTCTCTGCGGTGCGTACACGTGCAATACCCTCTCTGCAGATACCCCCACCAACATACTGCCAAAGTTTCTCCTCAAAATTATTAAATTAAAAAGCTGTACCATACAATTTACCAAACAGTATGATGTGTTCCACTCCGTGGATATTTTATTACTAGAACTGGTATGGCATGCAGTACTAAACCTTCTTGCGTAATTTAGGTATCACAGCAATTATATCTAATACCTGAGATTGCTTAGATCTTTATCCATGACATTTTAAACAGATTAGAAGGTTTAATGTTGGTACAGTATCTCAATAAGCTAGCTGTAGTGATAATAGCATTGACATAAACAGACAACTGTCTGTAGTTTGAGATCTTCACGTCTTTGAGTTTGCTAAGTGTGGTTCAACTTTTCAAGAAGTTGTTTGTATGATAAAAGAACAGTGGTATTTAGTGTGGTTTGAACAATTATTGATAGATTCAAAGAAGGTATTGGTAGTGCCGACTATAGTAAGCAAACAGACTGATAACAAACAGTAAAATTATGTGAATAATAAGTGCTTAGCACTCTATAAATTTAAAGTTATGTTAAAAAGTAAATAATGAGTTTGTCTATACCAGGACCCAAATGTACGACAAAAGGTGCTATTAAAAATTACAGCTATTTTCCCCAAGAATACAAATTTATTGCATCCAATTGAAGGTGAAACCTTGCATTACTTCTAGTATAACAAAGTAATGTGACACAGGTAATGACTAACATTGGAGCACATTAGCGGAAATATTGTAAAATGCTTAAAAGGGTAATTTATGAAGGAGAAGGTAACCGTTCTTCACTAACAAATGATGAATTTTATAACAAAATGAAAACTCAAAATAGAGAAACAGTTGAAGCTGTTATATAGATTAAAAGAACACAAATAAATTAGTAATTACTGTGCTTTTACTAAAACCTTTAACACATACAACCTTAATCATGGGCGTAGCCAAGGGGAGGGTTTTGGGGATTCAAATCCCCCCTCCCCAAAATAAGCCAAATATAGGCTAATACTATACCGAACAAGATGAGGAGTGAAGAGAGTTAAATTATTACATTTAAATTGAATATATATCAGAACTAGTGGACATTGCGCACAGTAACACCATCTCTTGTGGAGTAGTCAAACTATTTTGTATTGCAAGCAAACTGTGTTGTTTCTTGATTATTCACCACACCCGTCAGTCGGAATGAGCAGAGCTTTGTGGAAGTTTCTGGACGGCTACTGGGCTTTGTTTTGGTTTACCACAAGAATAACCCTAGAGTACCTGCAATATTCAACATATGCTTAAAAATTACCACATAGCACACAATGCATGTATTATATCAACCCCATATTTAATATCGTTTAAATGCATTATTATTTCAGGCTTTTTCTCACTACCTTTGACAGTTGGTCCGACGACACATGTAGATCTGAGATCAAAACTACTGTTTTACTATTTTGGAACATAGGAATTATTTGCAAGGTGGCAGCAGCTATAACCAAGGAATGTGACTTCCAGTAATGTTAACAAGATGCTTCCTTCAAGCAGCTGCCAGCAACCAGAAGGAAGCTCGTGTGGACAAACAAGAGACTGAATGAGTGAAATTATCTACGTGTTGCAAAACAAATAGGAGTCATAAAGTACCCACCATGGTGAATTGGCAATAGCAAAAGTAACGTTCTTTTCAACAGAAATCCGGAAGCTGATCAATATCACACTCAGATTAAGGAATGCCTGGAGAGAGAAATATTCTCACAGTGCTTCTATGGAATATTTGTATTGGCTATGAGGAGAAGAACTCAAATTAAAACTACACCTGAAAACTATCTTGACGATCTTTTTATTATTTATTCCGCTGAAGTGATGAACTCTTTCTTCTACCCAATGTGACAAATGTTTCAGCCCAAGGAACAGGGGCAAAGTTATAGACATGCACTTTTCTCACCTTCCTGAACGAAAGTGAAAATGTCTATGGAGGATCTATTAAGGACGTAGTAAGTAAAACATTTGTGTGAGTTTGCTTTCAAAATAACTACAGCCTGAAATACAACTAATAATGCAACCACATTAAACAGCTGGTGTAAGGAGTGGCTACTTATGCTAATTCGGGGGCTAGTAATGTTAGAAAGTGATTCAATTGAAATGTTTATTGCCACTTGTCTATGACATTTATTTGACAGATTTACATAATAGTTGACTACGTAATTACAACTTCTATATACATACAATTTAATATATTTATTAAACATGGAGTGAATAGTAATTCTACTACAACTAATAATAATGATGATAATTAATACCATCATACAAAATGCTGAGACCAAAACTAACCAAAGTTGTCAATAAGAACTCCATCCTTGAAACGAGACAAGTAGTGCTCTGGTAACATACTCCATTCTTCTCCACTTCATCCTGTGATGGTGGGTTCGTAGAATTAAAAGGCCGAGCTGCAGAAATTAAAAATCTCCTTTATTTTCATAGAAATACTCTTATAGATTACAGCAGCATTCCGTTACATACACCATCAGTCTACCAAGGTTGATGACAATAACAAACCGTGACAGCTGATTACATTAGCTTTCATAACAACACTCTTGTTACACAACAACTGTACTGCTGGCATGTCACAATCCCTTTTATATCTTCATTAATGATTACCAGACTGTTCTGTCAATCACTAGAGGTTTCTGGAAAACAAGGCATCTAATTACATAATTCAAACATTCTATCACCTTCGAGAAACGTAACTTAATCTACACCGGCGAGGCCTTTGCCTCAGTTACTTTGCTTGCCGGCGCTATCTGTTTAAACAAGTTCGTTATCTACATGAAACCTATCCATCTCTATCTATTTGCGCCGAAACTTTAATGCCCGTTACTGTGACAATACACTCATAAATCAAATTATGAATTTCGAAACTTGTCAATGAATATTTAACACATTATTGTATGCTGTTGCCCTCATGAACAAAACAATGCGTTTTCAAAAGTGTCCACCGACTATAGCTCTTTTCACAAATTTTATATTGATTTCTTTTAATTTATGTCCTCCAACATTTAGTCATATCAGACGATGAATGAAATGGTTGAAATGATGTTCAATGCATCCGGGCTCCACGGAGCTTAGAGTTACCCAACATTCATCTTTCAGGATAAGGGAAACCCCCGGAAAAAACTTTATCCAGATAACTCACCCTGACCGAGATTCTAAGTCGGGACCTCTTGAACGAGAAACTGACATGCTACCATCTACATTACCGAGGCGGGCACATTACATTGGTGTGATTTCTTTCCTTCATGAACTAGGGTATGTCTTTTAAAAGTTGACAACTGAGTAAACCTCTTATCACAAATTATACAATGGTGTGGCTTCTTACCTTCATGAATTAAATTATGGTGTTTCAAACTTGACAACTGAGAAAAGCTCTTATCACAAATTTTACATTGGTGTGGCTTCTTACCCTCATGGACTAAATTATGCTTTTTCAAATTTGACATATCAGTAAAGCTCTTATCACATACTTTACATTGGTGTGGCTTCTTACCTTCATGAATTAAGTTATGTTTTTTCAAATCTGAGAACTGCGCAAATCGCTTATCACACACTTTACACTGGTGTGGCTTTTTACCTTCATGAACTAAATTATGTGCTTTCAAAGCTGACAGCTTAGTAAAGCTCTTATCACAAACTTTACATTGGTGTGGCTTCTTATCTTCATGAACTAAAGTATGTGTTTTCAAAGTTGAAAACTGCGTAAAGCTCCTATTACAAACTTTACATTGGTATTCTTTCTTACCTTCATGAATTAAATTATGTCTCTTCAAAGCAGACAACTGAGTAAACCTCTTATCACATACTTTACATTGGTGTGGCTTCTTACCATCATGAACTAAATTATGTCTTTTCAAATGGGACAGCTTAGTAAACATCTTATCGCACACTTTACATTGGTGTCCCTTCTTACCTTCATGAACTAGGTTATCTGTTTCCAAAGTTAACAACTGGGTAAATCCCTTATCAAAAGCTGGACATTGGTCTGTTTCCTTCTTACACTCAGGAATTAAATTATGTTTTTTTAAATGCAATACAGAGCTAAAGCTTTTCTCACATGTGCTACACTGTTGTGTTGTTTCGCTCATATCACTTAAACTACTCTGTTTTAAGTATAACGTTTCTATATGCGTGTCTGCCCCATCACTACATTTACCATATTGAGCAGAGTGTACATAGTCCCTTGCGGTTAGGACATCACAGGTAACTTCACATTTTTTATAATCATATTCAAGATGATCAATTCCATTACAGAAGCTTGTGTCTCTTGTTGAGACATCAGCTGAGACCAATGGTGACTTGTCAACAATAGCGACAGGAACACTTTCTGGGTATAATCTGAAATGTTCCAGAACTTAGTAGCATTTAGTTTAACAAGATAATAAAATTGGAAGACTGAATCAGACAGTGCATGCACAGAAAATGGTGACAATCATACTTAAATCAATATATTTAAGGTAACTATGCTGTTCATAAATATTATTGTTGTTAATCCACAATATTGCATCCTAAGTAACAATAACTTATTTTGTTCATTCTGTATGAAGACTTAGAAGCTCTTGGACTAAATACAAACAAGAATTACATAATTTGCGTGAAAATGTATTAAAATATATAGAATGGTATTCTGGGATAAAATTTCACAAAATGAGTTTTTGCCAAAATAATGTTCCCTGAAGAAGTGAATAATATTTATTTTCCTGTCACATAATTTTAAAGGTCCTAACTACACTCATTTTTAACAGCCTGCACAGTGTGCCATGCCCCGTAATAGCTATTTGTAATTGTGTGCTCTCCTTGTAAGTAACCTTATACTCATTGGAGCTATATTTCAGAACACACCCTTATTAGGAAAGGAAATCCTTGTTATTTCTATCGGTAGCACTATCAGCTTGCTCCTTGCTCTTACTAAACATATCTCATGTTAATTCTTCCATGCTTTGTTTACATGTGTTTTGAATTATGAGTGGTTTCAAGATGGGAAGAAACAATAAATTTGGTATAATAAATCGGCATGGAACCAGTATAAACAGTTTAAGAAATCCCGATTATACGATAAAGGAGTTACAACCCCTAAAATGGAAAAAAAGTGCAGTGATGTGTGACAATATATTGACTTCCTCAACCCCAACCTCAAACATTGGCAGTGAATGTGAGTGAAAATTAGTTCTTCAAGGAAAAAATTGGTTTCTTCATTGTGTGATGGCAGTGATAACAATTTAACTAACGTAAATGATGATATTAGAAAAATGAGTTTTCAGTTAGTAGATATAGAACTGTTATCTTTATTTGTTAAGTGTAAATTTTGTGGAAATGAGAATTTTGTTGTTATATCAGAGGACATCAAGAAACGAATTGGATTATTAGCTGCATTAACACTCAGTTGACAAAAGTGTAATAAAGACTATACATTTGAAACATCAAGAAATATTGAAAGTGGTGCAGAAGAAAATGTAAGGTTTGCTTATGGCTTGAGAATTGAGGTAGGTAAGACACTGACTGCTGTTCTCAATATAACAGCACCCCTAGCCAAATTTGTCAAAATAATTAATGTTTTGAAAGCTTCTAAAACAGTAGCAGAGGAAAGTATGAAGATAGCAACAAAAGAGGCAGCCAGAATAATGAATGTGATGTGTCCAGTATTCCTGTTGCAAAAGTGTGTGCACACATCACACAATGGTGTCATAACTGCAACTTCTGTTGATACTGGAAAAGTAACTGATTACCAGTGTTTCACAGATTTCTGTTATATCTGCAGCAATAAAAAGTCATATGAACATATGTTTTGCTAATTACAAAGGCACAGCTGGGGGCATGGAAAGTGAGGGTGCAGTACAAATTTTCAGAAGGTCCGTGGAACATGGGGGAGTGAAATATGACAGATACTGGGGTGATGGTGGCAGCAAAGGTTTCAAAAGAGTAGTAGAAGATAAACCTTATGGTAGTGAGTTCACCATTAATAAGTTGTAATGTGTTGGTTATGTACACAAGAGACAGGGTACTTGACTTCCAACGTTTAGTTCAGGACATAAAAGGGAATAAATTATCCGATGGTAAAGGTATTGGTGGAAAAAATAAACGTACAAAGGCAGAGATTGATAGAATTCGAAGTTAGTATGGGATGGCAATAAGGGGTAATTCAGAAGATTTAGATAAAATGAGGAAAGTCATATGAGCTATATATTTTCACACATTATCATCAGATGAGAAGCCCAACCATAGATTATGTCCGGTGGATTCATGGTCCCAGTACAACTCTGTTGATAGGGACAAGTACAAGTATCATGGCCTTCCAGAAGAAGTGCTGAATTTAACTAAGCCAATCTTCAGTGACTTTGCCAATCCAGAGTTACTGAAAAAATGTTTACATGGCAAGACTCAAAATACAAATGAATCATTCAACAACCGGATATGGAGCAGAATTCCCAAAATTGTGTTTGTGGGGTACAATACATTGCAATTAGAAGTATCTGAGGTAGTGATAGCATTCAATATGCGAAATATAGGTAAAGGAGAAGTGCTGAAAGAACTTGGAATAGTGCTATGATTTAGTATCATTTCAGCACATCAAAAATTGGATGCTGAAAGGATTAGAAAAGCAAATAAAGCTATAGAGCCATTGACCATGGAGTCTAGGAAGAAGAGAAGTAGTGAAAAATGAAAGAGGGAGGATATGCATCTGGGAAATTCTGAGGTATGGTTCCAAAATAGCAGAACTTATAGCTGTTTTTCTGCATTTTAAACATTGGGTATACTCATTTGTAAAACTACTAAAGCTACAGTGTACATTTTTTCTTGAATTAAAGTGATGCTTAAACTGTTTGTTAAAGGTACTTTTAGAAAGATTAGTGAAAATTTGAATATAAGAAAAATAAATATGGGTTTTAGTTAATTGATGAAAATTAATCATTTCTCAATGGGTTAGAGCGACTGGATGGAAACCAGGAGATCCATGGTTCAAACCCCGGCCATGGCATTGAATTTTTCATGTTGACTCTATCCATAAATATGGAAGTAAATTCAAGACATTTATTTAAAAAATCACATATCCTTTATTAAAACTCCAAAATAAGATCTACCACCTTTAATGAATAGCAAAACTGTTGTATAATAACAAGTACAAGTTTCAAATTGATGTGTTTAGTGGTTCTTGAGATGAGCGTACCAAAAATCTCTCATTTTAACATTGGTGAGATAGGCTGTTCCGGCTCCCCATAAGTGACACGTTACAGATAATTAAAACCAGTAAAACCTTCCATGCAATAACTTACAATCACATTCACTGTTTTTACAAATTCTCATTGCTTTTTGGCTCACATAAAATCCTTTGCTAATTCTCAATTTTATACTGTTCTCACTGACAAATTGTAAATAACTATGATACTCAACGGTCAACCGACTACTTAAGAATGGCTTTCGATATTGCTGTTATACACTGCCAGTCACAGAGGAAATGTTCTGTCAAAGGCAAATCTTTTATATTTACCAAAATCAACGGTCTGCAACACATCAAAATGGTAGAACAATAAATCGCAGACTACACATATATAAATATTTGTAACAGAAACTACATGTTAAAATCTGAAGTCTAGAAGAACTAGCCTCAAAAAGTTCTGAAATAGGAAAACAATGTCTTATTAAATTCTGCGGATTAGCCTGCCATACTCATAACAGTTAATGTTCATTGAATGCTAAAATGGGATAACTCGCACTTAATTCCTTTGAGGTAAAAATGCACTGTTGCCATAAAAATACCTAGTTGGGAATTTATTTTCAGTTTTACTCTCACTATCTCTATCAATTATCTTTTAGGAAGAAAAATAAAAGGTAGACATGACCATATACTTAAAACGTCAAAAAACAATGCACTCATTTGACTTTGCTGTCACCTGTCAATAGCGAGTGAAGGAAGTTTTGAGTACTGGTTTCCTTTAAGAGGGAGAATTGTGAGGTTTTCGTATTACATTTTTGTTCCTTTGAAGAAAAAATAAAGATATGAAAGGAGAGAATTTGGACAGCCTGAGTCAGTGCCACAGCGACGATTTGGCACTGATCTTTTGTATTCAAATTTCATGATTCTCTCAAATATTATACCTTTTACGCCGGTTTTTCCTAATCTCACTAAGGAGTTTTTCTCTTTACGATTATTTAGTTTTGTCATTCTACAGCAAAGATAAGGATATACTAATGTAGACTTTAAATTGCAAACCTATATAAAAATGGATTTAGCAACTTTGGAGATATTGGTTCAAATGTTTAATAAAGGAAAGATGAATCTTAGATATAAGATTAAATTGATCCTCTTTAGCCTCAATTAGTTACTTTTATATCTCTTGTACAATCAATTAGTAAATGCTTAGGGCCATATGAAAACACAGTTTTTACTACATATCTTGTAGTAGGTAAAAGCACGTTACAAAATGTTGAAACAATAGTAGCATTTTCAAAAGTGGTTAATTATCGGCTGAAATTTAAATTCAATATCCTCCCTATTATAAAGGAAAAATATTGGATCCTATAAACAAACATTCTGCACATTGTTAAAGTCATACAGAATTTACATGAACTGCTTAGTGGAGAAAGGAACTACGTCATTATTTTTAACTTTGTAGAAAAGAATAAAAATGTGTAGTTACAATCTTATTTTCAGAAGGTTCTGTTTGATGTTTTAAGGTAATCCTTATTGCAGTCCAGTAAATATCTATAAATGCACCCAATTAAATCTTAGTAATTATTGTAAAAACTAATTTTGAAAAAGACTGACACAGTTCCTTTCTGTACTCGACAATCACTTTAGCAGCTTAATGTGTTCATTTACTTAAAACTGTAGTTTTTTATTAAAATATTGAGTTACAGCTGAAACAATCACAAAGTGCTTCAAAACAACTAGGTTTGTAGATGATAAAAGGAAGCTCTTGCACTCAAAATGCAGAGTAAGTGCTGACTTAATGAAAATGTGGAACATTTCATTTAGTCTGAAGTGCTGCATCAGAAATGATTAACTCCCTCTGTATATCCATAATTACAAATGTATGCATATTTATGATGCATGGTAATTGATGAAATATAAATAATCTGTTGTATTTTGTGGACAGAAGCAATGTTGAATATGGGAGTTTGTTTTTCCCATATGATTCTAGTTAGAACAAGTTCTACAGTGTATTTGTATTAGTTCAAGAGCTCCATGACAAATGTACTAAGACATTAATGCTAGAGTGAACATAAGGCTTATAACTGAAAAGAGACAAGACTTACCTTGAAGATTTTATTGGAGGAAGGACCACATCCTGTAACAGAATAATTCAAATGTACAGCTTTCACACAAATATCTACACAGTAAATGTACTGCTAAGATATTTACAAGATATGTAGAAACAATATTTGATCATTTATCTTGCAATGATGTGTACCAAATCCAAGAAGAGGGAAAAGTATTTGTTTGGTTTACAGAACAGAGAACTGGAAACAGAAATGTTAAATAAATCAGAATATAATATGAAAATGGCAGTTGGATTATTGATACTTCATCACTTACGTTTTTATATCGAGGGACTAGTTTCAGAATCCATTGCCTTCATTTTGAACCTCTCTCCAACTAGTATCTGTTGTCTGCTTTCCTCTCTCTGGCATGGTGAGACACAAATATATAACTATTTATACAAATATAACAATTTGTAACTTAAAACTTCACTTATCTGATAAGAAATGATGATATTTCTTATAAATTCTCCAAGATCACGATTTCATGTAAACTTATACACATGTTCAGCCGGAAATAAAGCTGTCGCATCGTTACCAGCACTAGATGTTTTTATGTTCTTGTTAGTACTACCAAAATCTCATTATGCAATGTTTGTTTTTTAAAATAAATATATTTTCCCAAACCATTAAATCTATCGGAACATTTAATTGTTTTAATAATTTAACTTCAGGATTTATTTCATGGTTAAATGACCTAAATTGCTCTGCTATGGCCAATTTATCAATTTGTTTATACTTAATGTTACGAAAATGTTCTTTTGTTCTGGTTTCTAAATTACATTTTGTCTTTCCAATATAAACTTTTTCACAATCGAAACAATTAAACTGATAAATACTAGATTTTTTTTAATGTTAGGAATTTTATGTTTTATAGAGAAATGCAATAAATTTTTAGTACTATATTTATTTTGAACAATTACTAAAGTTATACCAAACACTTTTAAAAAAAATTGGAAATGTTTATTAACCCAAGGTTGGTAAGTAAATTGTTTAAAATTATAATTATCTTTTATTTTTCTAAGGGTAGATACAAATTTAACAGTATTTTGATATTTGAATTTTTCAATTTTCTTATTTATAAAGTCTTTATTAAAATTTTTAATTAAAGCAGTATTAATAATATGTTTATATTATTTAATAAATTCATCTTTATTCAGGGATATATTTATCAATCTATAAATCTAACTATTGGAAACAGCAAATTTCTGTGAAAAAGGGATAAAAATTTCATTTTTTATGTAATTATCAATATGAGTAGACTTCCTATAAACACCAAAGTTTAATTTATTATTTCTCATTATCTTTAGATCTAGTAAAGGAAGACATCCATTAATTTCAGTTGCTAATATAAATTTTATAACTTCATCTTGCAAATTTATTAATTTAAAAGCATTGTTTATGAGTTCATCAAGAACAATTGCAAGAATATCAACATATCTATACCAAACTTTAAAAATTAAAGGGTGTAACAATATGTTTTAGCTAAAACTTTTTATATGAATATTGTAATATGAATATTATTTTACTGTTTTTATATGAATATTTAGTAGGCCATGTAATGAAAATATTAAAAACAAATATATGTGTAATTTTGTGATTGGCCGTAGTAATCATTGTATTATGTAATGCGGTGACGTAGCAGTACATCGACCAATCACAAAATTAATAGAGAAGTAACGATAGTTACGGAAAATCAATCATCTTGAGATAGATATGTTCTTCAGTCTTGTTTCATGACGAGGGAAAAATTTCGCGGTGAATATAAAAGTTTTGTAACGGAAAGTGAATAACCTTTAAAAAGAGTTATTCGGTATTCGTAATAGTAACGAGTGGCCGTTAGATTATACAATCAAATAACTTATTTAATCAAACTCAATCATCAATGGCCTGCAGTGAAGAAATATACTGCCACAAATATGTCACCCGAAATTGGGGCTTGATTAAGTTGGAGAGAGATTAAGCTAGAATAGTGTGACTTTGTGGGTTCGTGAAATGAAAAGTCCAATTGCACCACTCAAAAATGTTCTTTATTTCCACCGACTTACAGTTGAACACTTGCCGATTACACAGAATTACGTAATGCACACAAATACAATTCACCAATTTGTCCGTTGCAGTTCCACTCTATGCTCACAATTACGTAAATTCTTCCGTTGCACGCACACAGTCTTCTCGTTCATTCACTAACACGGCGCTACTTCGCTGCTTGCCAAGCACTGACTTTCAACCAGCCCGTGTTGCTTATATAGGGTCAGCTGGCCAATCTAGAAGGTTCTGGATTAGATGAAATATCCCGTAAGTTCGAGAACTCAGGTGGAACGGAAAGAGACGACACAGTGATGTTTTTCCAGCCAACCATCGTTACCGCTATAAGACAAATGACTGGGCGTGGCGAACGCCTACCGTCTCCTGCTGCTGCCGGTTGGTTCTATAGGGTGTTCCGACGTTCGGGTGACACTGCACCATCGTAGCGTGCCAGGCGATCCAGGTGTACCACCAGCATCTTCCCTCGGGGAACCTTCTGGATGCGGTAGACCACGTAGTTAATCCTCTTCACCACCTGGTACGGTCCTTGCCATGGCTGCTGGAGCTTCGGGCAGCGTCCCTTGGTCCGGTTAGGATGGTACAACCAGACCAGGTCACCTTGCTGGAACCCTTGGCTGTTGGCTTGCCTGTCATATCTGGTCTTTATGCGGTCGCTCGCCTTCTGGATGTTCTGGCGAGCCATCTCGTGCATGTCGTGGAGGTGGTCCACCAGGTTCTCCACATACTCGGCCACCGGCTGCTTCGCCTCCGGAGGGCTTCCAAAACCCAGGTCACAAGGGAGGCGTAACTCTCGGCCAAACATTAAGCTGGCTGGCGTCATTCCAGTAGTGTCATGTGTAGACGAGCGGTAGGTCAGCAAGAACAGTGGCACCTTGACATCCCAGTCTCGCTGGTGGCTGGCCACGACCTTCCTCAGGTGTTCCTCTAAGGTCTTGATGTATCTTTCGACCATGCCATCCGACTGGGTATGTAGAGGCGTCGTGCGGGTCTTGTTCACCCCAAGCCTTTGTAGTGCCTCGTTCATTAGGTTGAACTCAAAGTTGGTACCCTGGTTACTGTGTAGCTCTAACGGCACCCCAAATCGACAGAACACTTGCTCCACGAGGCAGTCTGTGATTGTCTTTGCCTCTTGGTTTGGGATGGTTTACACCTCCGACCACTTGGTGAAGTAGTCCACGACCACCATTAGGTACTTGTTGCCTCGGTCGGAAACTGGGAACGGTCCAGCAATGTCAACGGCGATCCGTTCGAATGGGGCTCCGACGTTGTACTGCTGCATGTGACCCTGGCTCCTAATCTGGGGGCCACGACTCGCCGTGCACACGTGACACTGACGGCACCAAAATGAAAAAACTGAAATTTGTAGTGTTTAACGCCCGCTTTTACTACATACGGCACCGCAGGCGGTGACACTGATGATGCATGAGATGAAGATGGAGCACCGGTGGAATGAGATGGCGGGGGAAACTGGTGGTCCCGGAGAAAACCTGCCCCAACGCCGTGTCGCCCACCACAAATCTCACTTTGCATTCACCTGGGATTGAACCCGGGCCGCCTTGGTGAGAGCCAAGCGGTCTAACCACTGAGCCACGGCGTGGCCCTGACGGCACCATCTCTCAGCATCTGCTCGGAGTCTCAGCCAGTAGTAGCGCTGCCGTAGTTTGTCAATCGTTCTCTTCGCTCCCAGGTGTCCTCCTGAAGTACCGGCGTGCACTTCCTCCAAGACTTCCGGGACCTTACTCCGAGGAAGTACCAACTGTTCTCTCTGCATCTTCCCATCGGGTGACTCCCATACCCGGAACAGCACGCCCTCTCTGGTCTTCAACGAGTCCCATTGGGCCCAGTACGATTTGTAGGTGGCGCTCCTCAGTGCGATGTCCTCCCAGGTTGGTGTCGTCCCTGCCTCCACTTCTCTCAAGAGCTGCCCCAAGTCTGCGTCTGCCAGCTGTTCCCTCCTCAGGCCTGCGCTATCCCAGCCGTCTGCAGGCACTGCCACAACTACTCGGAATGCTGCGGCACGCTCCTTCACTTCCATTCTTGTGCACTGGCCGCACTCTTCTGGACAGGGCCTTCGGGACATGGCGTCTGCGTTACCGTGGCTCTTCCCTCTACGATGTTCCGAGGTGAAGTCGTACTCCTGCAGCCTCTGGACCCAACGTGCTGTCTGACCTTCCAGGTTCTTAAAGCTCAATAGCCAGGTTAGGGCGGAATGGTCAGTCCTCAGGTGGAACGGCTGATCGTACAGGTACTTCTGGAAGTGCTCCAAGGTTTTACTACCGCTAATAATTCTCGTCGGGTGACGCAGTAGTTCTTCTCTGCCTTGGATAGTGTCTTGCTGTAGTAGGCTATCACCCGCTCATGGCCGTCCTGGATATGCGATAGGACACCTCCAATGCAATGGTCGCTGGCGTCGGTGTCCACAATGAAGGTGCCACCCAGTTGTGGGAAACCCAAATTTGGAGCACCGCACAGGGTCTCCTTTTTAGGTGCTGGAAAGCATTTTCGGCGTCCTTCGTCCACACATAAGGCCGGTGTTCCTCTGTCAGCCAGGTGAGGGATTTTGCGATGTTGGAGAAACCCTTTATGAAGCGTCGGTAGTAACTGCATAGCCCCAGGAAGCTGCGCAACTCTTTCTTATCCGGTTGCTGAGACTATGTGGCCCAAGGAGTTCACTTCCTTGCGGAAGAGCTGGCACTTCTTCGCGTTCAGCTTCAAGTTGGTCGCCTGCAATCTCTGTACCACCTTACTCAGGTTCTTGAGATGGTCTTCGAAAGTCTTACCGACGATAATGATGTCGTCCAGGTATGGCAGGCAGGCGTCGTAAGTCAGCCCTCACATCACTGACTCCATGAGGCATTGGAAGGTAGCTGGTGCGTTGCAGAGGTCAAAGGGCATAACCGTGAACTGCCAGAGCCCTTGGCCCGTCGAGAATGTGGTCTTCTCCTTGTCTCTTGGGTCTAGAGCTACTTGCCAGTAGCCCGCCTTCAGGTCCAGGGTCGAGAACCACTGTGTACCAGCTAGCGTGTCCAGGGTGTCGTCAATCCGGGGTAAGGGGAAACAGTCCTTCTGGGTGACAGCGTTCAACTTTCTGTAGTCTACGCAGAAGCGGAGCTCGCCAATATTCTTTGTCACGAAGACGACAGGGGAACACCAAGGGCTGTCAGACTCTTCAATCACTCCCCTGGATCTCATGTCCTCCAGCATGTCTCGTACCACCCCTTGCTTCGCCAGCGGAACGTGTCTATGTGGTGTCCGAATAGGTCGGGTGTCCCCGGTGTCGATGCGGTGAAGCACTTTGTCCGTGCGGCCGTAGTCACTATCACCTTGGCTGAAGACGCGCTGGTATCGTCTTAGCAGTTGTCAAACTTTCTCCAGCTGCTCTGTGGTCAGGTGGTCGGCGGCCCTCTCCAGTAAGCCTTCTAGCCGGGGCCCCAGGTTTTGCGTCGGCACCGGCTCCTGCGTCTTGTCGATTGTTGTTACGCTTACCACGGGCTCGCACGTTACCAACTACGTCCCGGCCTGAACGTCGTGGTCGGTGTCCGTTGGATTTAGCAGTCTCACTGGCACCTCCTCTCGGCACGGCAGCAGTGCCCTGGCTACACATAGTCCGTGCACAGGCGTCTTCTGGTCCAGCATCATGTTCCTGGTTCTCTGGCCTTCCAGTCGCGCCGTCACCACCACCTCGCTCCTCGCGGGGACAACCACGTCTTTGTCCAAGACGTCCAAATTCCAAGGCGCTCTTCTGGTTGACGGAGTATAACCTCTTCTCCGTTGAGCTGCAGGACCTTCTTGCCGACGTCGACCGTCGCCTCATGGCTCCTGAGGACATCCAGTCCCAGAATAACCTCCTCAGCCACCTTCGCAACGAACACCCACAGACGCATGGCACTCCGTCCCAAGGTCAGCTTCAGCAGGGTCTCCTTCTCCACAGGCAAGGTGTCACCCGAGGCCGTGACAAGCTGGTATGGTCGATTCGGCTTCCATGTCAGCAAACCCTTTGCCACGGCAGGTCTAATGATGGTCACGGCTGCCCCGGTGTCCACCACCATGCGGCACGGCTTCCCCCTCAACCAACCGTTCGCGATGAGGCTGTCATCCATACGCCAGCTGACGACGCGCAGTGTCACTCGAGGGGATGGTGGTGATGGCGCCGACGTGCCCCTCTCCATGACAGCCCTTATTCGTTTTCCGGTTGCTCTTCCTGGTGTGGGCAGTCTCTCTGCAGGTGTCCGGGCTGTCCACACCCCCAACACTGGCCACTAGGTGTTTGCCGGCGTCCCTCGGCTGGTCTTCTGTCTCCGGTGTAGCGGACACTCCTTGTTCTCGACGTCGGTATAGCTGTTACCTTGGCCGCCTCCATCCTTAATGCTGCCGTTAGCGCCTCATGGATTGTTTTATAATCGCCGAGCATTAGGCGCTGACGAATCTCCGTGTGCCGTACCCCGTCAACGAAGGTGTAGGCAGCTTCCCGGGACAAAAAATAAAATAAAATAAATTCCACATTCTTATGTTCCGATTACTTGAATCTATATCAGAACCTAAATTAACATTCTAACATTTTGTCTTTACCTTTACATTTAATTTAACTTTGATTATAATTTTGTAGACAAATTTATATCTAATTAACTGCTTAACTTTGCAGTTGCCTAACCTATCAGTCATCATTGCTTCTTGATGACTGAACCTAACCCAGGTGTAGATTGAACATTTATGCGTTTGTTTATGTTTTGATATATTGCTGTCAAGTCTCGAATTTATGCTCTTCTATAAGGAGTTCCTGCTATTTATGTTTCCAATCCTGTGATATTTTGTAGCCCGATGCTTTCCTCATGTTCCTCATCTATGTCATCTAAATCTGCCAATGTTTGCTCAAATATAGGATTTAGGTCTCTTTGCTGCTCCTGTCTTTCGATTAGCCTTATGGATCTTCTTACTGGTACCAATGTGGCAGTTCTCTCAGGTTCCCTATGTCTGCGATCCCTAGATAGGGTGTACTCTTTCCATGCCTTTGATGATATATAGTTCGTTAGTTCATCAAGTTTCTTAAAATCCACTTCGTTTCTTACAATTGTCCAAGTGTTTTTGCCTTGAAGCTCCAGTCTTAATTCGCCGACTTCATTGTCATGTATTCCACACTCAAATGTTTGATGTTCTGGTGTGTCATCTATTTTACATATTGTGCATAGCCTTGTTTCTCTTCTTCCTATTCTATGTAAATAGGTGGCATATGGTCCATGACCGGTTATAAATTGTATAATTGCTTTGGATGGGTTGAAATGCTTCATTTTCAATCTTTCATTTATATCTGGTAGTATTTCGTGTACTCTACGGCCCTCTTCTATATTATCCCATTCATGCTGCCAGTCCTTTAAAAGTTTCCTTCTTATCTGCCATCTAGTTTCACACTCCTCTCCTATTATTTCAGCTACTTTCTCTCTGTCCTTCTTCTTACGCCAATAGTCCGCTCCTCTAAATCTTATTAATAGATCCATTGGCCATATTCCGAGTATTACAAATAGCGCCATGGTGGGGGTAGTCTTTGTAGCTCCTGCATATCTTAATAATATTTGTCATTGAGTTCTCCTAATTAATATTACATTCCTTTTATTTGTTAATCTCTGCGCCCATGTACTGCTGCCATATGACATTATTCCTACTGCTATACTGGTGTGGTATATTTTAATCACATCATGTGAGATATTAATGGTTCTTTGTACTATTGAAGTTAGCTTGCCCATAACACCTAGTGTTTTTTGTCTTATATACTATATGTGTTTCTGAAAGGTTAAATTTTCGTCTATCATTATTCCCAGATATTTATAGTAGTTTTTTCTTGAGATCACTGCATCGTTTATTTTAATTGTTGGGTTTCTTTTTGGGTTTGTTTCTCCTTGATGTTGAAACAAGAAGATAAGTCAGCAGTAGCATTTCACTTTTGGAATGAAAACCATGACATTGATCCAAATCCAAAATTATTAAAAGGAGTGATAAACCAAAATAAATTGACAACATGGGAGAACATATACATATGGAAAAATAAGGATCGCGTAATGAACTTTGAAATCCCACCAGTAGATAATTTGACAAAGAAGTTCATAGTTCCACCACCAGAGAGAGAGCAGACAACAACAGATGCCAGATGGAAAGAGATTGAAAATGGAGGCAAATGTCTTTGAAACTAGTCTCTCATAAATATAAACAAGTAAGTGACGAGTATTAATAAACCAACTACAAATAGTTTCTGAAATTGTATATATTTGTTTGCTTCACTGCTAATAGCTTCATATTTTACGTACAAAACTATTTCTTACATTTAGTAGAAAACACAGCTGTAAACTCTAATCCTGTTATATTTAACAAACTGCCTTACGAAACTAGGCACAATACTTTTGAGAATACAAAGAAGCTGATTCTGAGTTAAACCACCCACCAGAATATGGGTTTAAAGGTTTATGGCTGGGTTGACTGTTGTCTTTGAATCAGTGACTTCAGTTTACTCTATTTCAGCACAAAAGATTGTAATATTCTGCAATAATACAGAATATATTGGCGACATTATTATAAAACATTGCTCAATCTAACTCTGCAGGTTTCTGCATAACTTACCTTAGTATTATTACCAATTGATGAAGTTTCTGTTTCCAGCCACCAAGGTTCTTCTTTAATTTCTATTTTTTTGTCAATTTCATGATCACTGTTGTATTTATCAATCAGTACAGGATTGTCTAGAAGAAGTTTTCCCTGATTCTGTGAACCAATGTCTGAAAATAGAGTCTGTTGTTCAATTTCTGATTTCTCATTTATGTTGCAGCTGTTGCACCATGTAGCAGTTTCGCTCTTAATCTGACTTACACGATGTTCGATAAAAGGAGTCTCTGATTTAATTTCTGTTTTGACTGTTATCTCACAATCAGTGACATCATCAATGATTGTGTTTCTTGTAACAAATTTGTGAAAGAAATCTCTCTCATTCTGTGAGCCTATGTCATCATCAAGGGGATTCTCTTCTTTGATTTCTACTTTCTTATCCATTTCAAACAGCTGTCGAATTGGATGTTGGTGTTATTTCCAGAAATAAATCTGTAAAGAAAAAATCATATTTTATATACCAAAAAATATAAGTAAATTCAGCCATCAACTTCGTTCAAACCACACTAAATACCACTGTTCTCTTATCATAAAAACAACTTCTTGAAAAGCTGAACCAGACTTAAGAAACTCAAAGACATGTGAAGATCTCAAACTACAGGCAGTTGTCTGTCTATGTCAATGCTATTATCATTTCAGCTAGCTTACTGAGATACTGTACCAACATTAAACCTCCTAATCTGTTTAAAATGTCATGGATAAAGATCAAAGCAATCTCAGGTATTAGCTATAACTAAAACAAAGTGCTATGTGGCAATTACTAATATCATAGTTTGTATTCTGTTACTGTTTGTTCTAAGGTTTGCTGTGATATTTAAATTAAGCAAGAAGGTTTAGTACTACATGCCATACCAGTTCTAGTAATAAAACATCCACGGAGGTCAAAAATTCATACAATTTGGTAAATAGTGTGGTACAACTTTTTAATTTAACACTTTATGAACCAAGGATGCAAGCAAAGACTAAAACAATTTTCCTTGAGAAAAAACAAGTAAGTGATGTAGTGTTAAAAATCAACTCAATAGTACAAGGGCATATCAAATATAATCAGGAATTTTGATGTAACGCTACTGTTGGTTATAATTTTGAGGAGAGACTTTGTAAGTATGTTGGTGGGAGTATCTACAGAGAGGGTATTGTGTGCGTACGCACCGCGGAGAACGGGACTGCATCAGTACGCCATGAATGAGCAAGAGGTGCACATGTCTGTTGCGCAATGCATCATCATCATCAGATTTTGTGCAAAAAAGGGCACCAAACCTTCGGAAAATTTCAGATAGCTCCACAGTTTGGGGAAGAAATACCTTCAAAGAATGGGGTGCACAAGTAGGCTAAAATTTTGTGGCGGGAAGAGAAGCTGTAGAAATGAACCTCGTAGGAGGAGATCAGGGAAAAGCATTATTGCTCCCATTTGTGACATTATTGAAGAAGATCGATGCATAAAGAAATCTGAAATTTGCTAGGACAAGTTATGGAAGTATTCAATCATCTGAGATGAACTCCATTATAGAAAACTGTCTGCCAGGTACGTTCCTCGTCCCTCAACTATAAACAAAAAACGTTATGCCAGGAAGTTTGACAGAGAAGTGGGAGAAGATTTCTTGAATCGCATTGTGATTTGTGAAACATGGTGCATCATTACACAAAGCAAGCAAGCATGGAGTGACAGCAAGGATACTAATCAAGTCCGGTCAAGGTCAGAACACGTCCATCTGCTGGAAAGGTGCTAGCATTTGTTTTCTGGGAATCTGCAGGCATTTGAACGACGATCAATGCAGCTTATTCCTGTCACATTTTGGATTCAGCAAAAGCTGCATATCACAACAAGTAATGCCCGCAACCAATCCGGAACGGCATTCTTCTCCATGACAATGCGAGGTCACATACTGCATTGGACACCTCTGGAACACCCTGCTTACAGTCCTGCAACTACCATTTTTTTGGAGCACTCAAACAAGACCTAGGAGGACAGCGAGTTGATGATGACGCAAGTGTAGAATGGTGTGCAACTGGCTCTGCATGCGTCCTTCTTTCTATAAGGATGGCATCAAATACTTGCCAATCCAATAGAGAAAATGTGTATCGAAGGCAGAACAGTACGTATAAAAGTAATCTGTGTATGAGCATTTTGGTTTGTTGATACAATAAATTTTAAAATATAATTCCCATTTATATTTGATCCACCCCTGTACTAAATTGAGATTCAGTTAATGATATTACCTGACAAAAGTTGGTTGACTGAATGACAACGTAAAGTGCACGAAACTCACTTTGTCACTAGAATTTTTATCCAAGCTAACTTACAATCTCTTTTACTATTTGCAAATACAATGAGTGAACACATTAATCAAATGTACCATTATAATTCATCAACCTGTACTGATGGAACTTCTACACATTTAATACTGACAGATCAATACCCAATACTAACAACGCAATTGCTCCAGCCCACTGATTCTTAACAACTCTGATACTCACTGGTACAGTCATAACTAGCAACTCAACTGAATCTGACTTTACACCGTGTCTACAACATGCCATTCACAAATTAAATGTTCTAGAAACTAAAATTACTTAAGCCCAAGTAAAATCATCTAGATCTTAGGAAATTAAATGGTCTCATAGCAATATGCAATACAGAAAGATAAAGGCTACATATCATTAGTTATTGTCCTCAAATATTACACTTTTCCCTTCTTCCATGACAACTATTAAGATAGGGGAATGGGTTGACTAGCGTTTGCCATCACCATGACACCAGGGATGTAAACATTCTAACAATGTCTCTTTGCTCTTTGCTCAGGAGTTGAAACGTAAATGATCCTGAGAGACTTGAACTTTTAATTGTAGAGCCAGATCACATTTTTAAGGGAGGCCTACACTGTTCAGCTTTCATAACTACAATTTCATATATAAATACAGAAAACCTTTGCTTCATATTGAAAAAATGCATTTTGCTTATCTCATAAAAACATAAGATGGTTACACAAAAAAGTAGAGGAGCCATGCATACATATTCATAATTTAAATTATGCTATCTTAATTATTTACATAACAAAGTACCAAGTGACATAAGAAGGGCTAAAAATGTACATTTCTATAGCTACACATTATGTAAAAGTAGACTAAAAGTCGATTAGTGCTAAAATATGAGTTAATGGCTTATGTCTGTACCAAGACATGTTTGTTAGGCAGCAAACAGAAATGGTGTGTTTATCTTTCATTGAGAAGAGAACACATGGGCACATGTGGATAAGTGTCACACAGAGAGGAGAGTGACGTAGTGATTGCTTGGCAGCAATTATCTCAGCGATGTGAATATCGTCTCGACAGTCGAGAGCCGGCTGATGATAGAGGCAAAGCCTCAGAAACATGTTCCGGAAAAATTTAAAAGTAAGATTTGTTTAGTGTCTTTAATTCGACTCTCTTTAAAGTTAATTTATCATAACAACATTGTTTTCAACACTTCCAAGAAAGGAATCGTCTTTGAAAATCAATTTTAATTTGAGAAGGACTTGCAGTGGAGATACCCATCATTAGCAGAATTTTATTGCAACAGGACAATGCAACACCACATTACGGCACATAACAATTGAAAGAGTTCAGGAATTAGGAGGAATCAAACTGTCACCACACCGAGCATACAGCGTTGATCTCACATCAGATTATCGTCTTTTTTGATCCATGGATCATTTGAAGTAATGCAAGTGGGTGTCACCAAATTCTTCAACTCAGAAACCAGAGACTGGTACCATCGTGGAATAATAAACCTTGCTGAATGATGACTCAAGACCACTGCATCTAATGGTCCATACTTTGAAAATTAGTTAATTGCTTGTCAGAACACATTTCAAATAATTGTTATTCTTAAACAGACGACATTGCTTATGAGGCAGTATTTATACATTGCCCATAAAAATGGTAAAAGTTTTACCAGTGGTCTGTTATCTTAGATTTACGGTACATAAAAGAACTTGAGAACCAATAAAGGGACCTTTCAAAAAAATTAAGTGTTTTTTTTTTTCAGAACTAATATAGACTGAGATGATGAGAAACATTAATAAAAGTCAATTCAATTTACTGCATTATGAGAGACAGTACATGAGAACAGTCAGAGAATCTGTAGTTTAAGTCATATTAATTTGTCAAATCTTTCCGGGGAATAGGCCGAACAGTTTCTAGAGAAATATCTGAGTCTTAGAATATATGAATCTGAGTTCCATAAAATGAACATTGCATCCTTAAAATATAAAACAGACAGATGTATGATCTGTAAGAAGCTTTAGTTGAAAATGAAATAAAAATGTCTGAAGGAAATTTATACAACATACCATACTCTTTCAACTGACAAAAATGCCTCTCAATGTCTGCAGTCAACAGTTTAATTTGAATATACAAGAGACACCTTTGGACAGATAATTTAACAGTACATAACTCCAAAACATGGAAAGAACAGTTTTATGAGGCATAGGTCCAGGTAGCCAGAGAAGCCAATAAAATGTTTCTTGCATGTTTAAGTATGTGATGGAATTTTTGCTACCAGAATAAACGAACATGAATGGAGCATACATTTAATGCGACTTGAGAAGTCTGGGCTGGCAGAGCATTGTTTGGATAATGACCATAGAGCTAATTTTTGGAAAACGACCATCTTGGCAAAATGCAACAGTTACTGGGAGCAGGGAATTAAGGAGGCTTTGGCCATTTCCTCTGAAAGGAGCATGCTTAACCATGATGGTGGATTTCAGTTCAGCTCCTCTTGGAAACCGACCTTAGAAACAGAAATCTGTCGATTTAAGAAGCAAAGATCAATTAATTACCCAATTAATTTTCTATACTCATACCATCTCCTGATCTGACATTTAATTTACTGAAAACAGTCCTTTGTTCAGTAATGCGAGTTCTGATAGTGTTCTGCCCTTGTTTATAGTTTAGTTATATCCAGTGTTTCATTTGTACTTATAACATTTTATAAATATCTTGATGATGGGAGAGATGCACACTCCCGAAACGTCGATTTTTAATCGTCTTTTCACCTGGCTTGCTGTCCAGAGAACAAATTGAGCAAGATATACTTATATACTGAGGCCAATGAAATGTTTCTTGCATGTTTAAGTATGTGATGGTATTTAAAGGGAGTCAATTAATGATACTAAACAACACTTACAACAATGCGGTTTTCAACACTTCCAAGAAAGGAAATGTCATGGAATTTTCACAAGATATACTTATATACTGAAGAAGACAGCACTACCAATACAACTACACTCCTGGAAATGGAAATAAGAACACATTGACGCCGGTGTGTCACACCCAACATACTTGCTCCGGACACTGCGAGAGGGCTGTACAAGCAATGATCACACGCACGGCACAGCGGACACACCAGGAACAGCGGTGTTGGCCGTCGAATGACGCTAGCTGCGCAGCGTTTGGGCACCGCCGCCGTCAGTGTCAGCCAGTTTGCCGTGGCATATGGAGCTCCATTGCAGTCTTTAACACTGGTAGCATGCCGCGGTAGCGTGGACGTGAACCGTATGTGCAGTTGACGGACTTTGAGCGAGGGCGTATAGTGGGTATGAAAGAGGCCGGATGGACGTACAGCCGAATTGCTCAACACGTGGGACGTGAGGTCTCCACAGTACATCGATGTTGTCACCAGTGGTCGGCGGAAGGTACAAGTGCCCGTCGACCTGCGAACGGACCGCAGCTACGCACGGATGCATGCCAAGACCGTCGGATCCTACGCAGTGCCGTAGATGACCGCACCGCCACTTCCCAGCAAATTAGGGACACTGTTGCTCCTGGGGTATCGGCGAGGACCATTCGCAACCGTCTCCATGAAGCTGGGCTACGGTCCCGCGCACCGTTAGGCCGTCTTTCGCTCACGACCCACATCGTGCAGCCCGCCTCCAGTGGTGTCGCGACAGGCGTGAATGGAGGGACGAATGGAGACGTGTCGTCTTCAGCGATGAGAGTCGCTTCTGCCTTGGTGCCAATGATGGTTGTATGCGTGTTTGGCGCCGTGCAGGTGAGCGTCACAATCAGGACTGCATACGACCGAGGCACACAGGGCCAACACCCGGCATCATGGTGTGGGGAGCGATCTCCTACACTGGCCGTACACCTCTGGTGATCGTCGAGGGGACACTGAATAGTGCACGGTACATCCAAACCGTCATTGAACCCATCGTTCTGCCATTCCTAGACCGGCAAGGGAACTTGCTGTTCCAACAGGAGAATGCACGTCCGCATGTTTCCCGTGCCACCCAACGTGCTCTAGAAGTTGTAGGTCAACTACCCTGGCCAGCAAGATCTCCGGATCTGTCCCCCATTGAGCATGTTTGGGACTGGATGAAACGTCGTCTCACGCGGTCTGCACGTCCAGCACGAATGCTGGTCCAACTGAGGTGCCAGCTGGAAATGGCATGGCAAGCCATTCCACAGGACTACATCCAGCATCTCTACGATCGTCTCCTTGGGAGAATAGCAGCCTGCATTGCTGCGAAAGGTGGATATACACGGTACTAATGCCGACATTGTGCATGCTCTGTTGCCTGTGTCTATGTGCCTATGGTTCTGTCAGTGTGATCATGTGATGTATCTGACCCCAGGAATGTGTCAATTAAGTTTCCCTTCCTTGGACAATGAATTCACGGTGTTCTTATTTCAATTTCCAGGAGTGTACATTACTGGGCTCAACTTATTCAAGCCACTGGAAGAAAAACATTTCATAACTCAGAACTGATGTAACAAAGGTATTTATGAAGATATTCAATGTACAAAGGATGTGTTAGAAATGCCTGAAACTAAATACTTTTACAATAAATATTATAAGAATTATAAGCTGTTGTAAATTTTCTTCTGCTTCACTGTTGTTAGCTTCATAATGTTGCTTATATTATGTGTACTAATGTTATGTAACATTACACATTGCAATGCTCAAGGATATCTACAGTAAAAATGTTAAATCTGTATAGACCTCTACACGTTATAAGTCATATGCTATACAATATATCTTTTATTTATTTATTTATTTGTGTACTAAGCTATTACAATTGTTGAGCTGATCACCAGTATTTGGCCCAGGCCATTAATTGGTGGGCAGCCCGTTGAATTACAAAATGTGTAGTACACTACTTACATTTCTATTACTACTAACATTACTACCATTACTACTATTGCTTACACACTATTGTTCATTTCCTTTTTTCACAGTCCACTTCCATTTATTTTTCACTTTAAGAACTGTCCTACATTCTTGAGATTTTTATCTATAATTTTACATATATCAGGACTTCGCTTAATTTTTCTCCAGATGTATTCTTTTCGCCAAATCTCTGTTTCCCTGCATTCAAAATGGATATGTTCCGCATCTTCCTTACCCCCACACAAATGGCACTTGTCTTGCACAAACCCATTCCGCTGCCCTTTTAGCCTCCACACTCCTGGTCTCAGCCATGCTATCCCCTTCCTTTCTTCATTAATGGTTTTATCTATATACTGCTCCCTTCCCCAGCCACTTTTTAACTCAACATAACATACCAATGACCTCTTTTCACCTAACTGGCTGAACAGTTTTTGAATCTCTATATCTTCAAATCTTTTTCTAACACCCCTCCAGAAACCTTTATAATTTCTATCTCTTTTTCTCCAAATATCCCCTAAGCCATTATTTTCTAAATTGTTTCGTAGAGTGCTTGCCCAGCCCGAGCTTTGCAGACTTGCTTCTTGATATTTTAAATATTGTTGCAATAAGCTGCCTTCATCTAAATTCAAGATCCTATGCCAGTATTTCAAGGCTCTTTCCATTATTAACCCTTTCCTTGTTACTCTCCCCATTTCAATTTGAGCGACTTTGTTTGCTGTTGCCATTGGCAGCCCCAAAACTTCCTTACACAACTTCCCACCCATTCTCAAGCCCCCATATTTCAATGCCATATAGCATTCTGGCCTCGACTACAGAACTATAGACTCTTTACAACCATTTGATCTCCATCTCCGGCATTTTATATAGACACCCTCTCACAGCCATCATTGCTGCTTTCCCTTTTGCCAGTGCTGATTTCTTTTGTTTTTCCCATTTGCCTCCTGCATCTAATTTTAATCCTAAGTACAGTCACGCACTACTTTGTATTCAGCTTCTCCCTTCTTCCACTTTTCATATTTACTCAATTTAGTTCCTTTTTTAAATACTACAATTTGAGTTTTTTCGCTGTTTACCTTTAAGCCCCACTCTGAACAGTATTTCTCCACCTCTTGCAAAGATATTTTTAACCCATTAACAGTAATGGACATTATTACCAAATCGTCTGCAAAAAGTAAACCTGGGACTTGTAAGTTGTTTATTACTGGTATGAGACTATTATTCTTACTTATATTTTGTAGTACATCATCAATAAATAAATTGAATAAAATTGGACTTAGCTTGCACCCTTGCTTTAGTCCTTTTCCCTCCAGTTGTATTTCTTTAGTGCCCCTTCTTCATATTTTATGCAAAATGTATTTTCATTATACAATTCTTTTAGTATAGTTACCATTTGATTACTCACTCCTTTCATTAACAGCTTATACCACAACAGTTTCAGCTCTACCCGGTCGAAAGCTTTTTCCAAATCGATAAAAGCCATATATAATTTACCTTTCTTATTTTTTAGGTATTTATCTACTAGTGTTTTTATGATGAATACATTATCAACTGTCCGCCTCCCCTTTCTGAAGCCCATTTGGAATTCTGAAAGAATATTGTGCTCCTCTACCCACACTTGCAGCCTTTCTACCAAGATACCCGTATAAATTTTTCCCACATTCGATAACAGTGCTATGCCTTGGTAATTATTGGGTACATCCATATCCCCTTTATCTTTATAAATTGGCTGAATAATAGCCTTTTTCCAACTCTTAGGTATATACCCTTTGGTTTTCATTGAGTTGAACAATGATGTTAGAACTTTAACTCGGTTCACGTCTTTGCTCCATTCCCTAATGAACTCTCCGGGTATACCATCTATACCTGGTGCTTTGTTCCTTTTAATTTTTTTAATTTGATTCATTACTTCTTCATCTGTTATGACACTGTCCAAGATTTCATTGAAATTATTTTCTATTTCAGGGATTACCCTCCCTACACTAAAGCTTTCAAATGTATATAAAGTTGCAAAATACCCTAACCATTCTTCTTGAGTTATGTTAGATTTGACAATATATTTTTTGTATAATATCTTAATACCTTTCCATATTTTACTTACATTATTTTCAGTAATAGTACTGATTAGTTTGCTGGCATTTCTATTCTTCCATTGAGATTTTTTATTTTCCAGCAACCTATTATAATAATATTTGCTTAGCAGATATTGTTCTTTCAGTTTGATATTTCCTGATTCTCTCCATTTTACCAACTCCGCTTTTACAATACCTTTATTTATTTTACACTCCTCATCAAACCATGTGTCACTTTCAATAATTTGCCTGTTTCTAACTTTCATCTGTTCCCCTGCCCATTGCAATATGAAATTTAAGATATTCATTGCCTTTTCAATTTCAAAGGTTTCCGAATTATATAGTACCCCATACTGACATATTTTCCCTCGCTCGGAATTTAAAAGATTTTCAAAGTTTGCCTTGTGCTCTTCCTTCCACCTATATCTAACATGTTCTCTTTTTGCTGCTATTCTCTCCCTTATTTTGTCAGCTTCCACACTTTGTGATTTGGTTTTAATACATGTTACTAATGGGAAATGACCACTATTGGTACTTATGTTTGACACTTTAAAATTACTCACTATATGTCCAATATTATTCGACCAGAAAACAAAAACACTCTGGCCATTTGCATTTATGAAGGTGTATTCCCCCTGCTCATCTTCACCGTATTTCCCATTAAGAATGTCAAGCGCATTTATTTCACAAAATTCAATGAGTTTTTCACTTCCTCTCTCGACGATCTTGTCCTTGCTATGTCTAATATCATCATTTTTCCCTGTTAGGTTATTATTTTCACAATCATCTGTTAGATTTACGTCACTTTCCCCAATTCTTATATTTAGATCTCCCATTATTATAATCTCAATGTTAATGTATTTATCCCTTAACCTCTCAATGTCTTTGTCTAACAGATAAAATATTTTGGGATTATGAAACTGTGAGGAGGCTGGCGGGTTATACACTATACCTAAACATATCATGCTGTCATCTAGCTCCTTATCTTCTATTACAACCCAAAGCACTTCTTTATGCCTGGACCATGATTCTTTCATTGTTTTACACAGAGACTTCCTAATAAAGAAACCTAGGCCTCCAGATAGTCTCCCTTTCTTTGCATATGCTTCTCCTTTCTTCCTACGTAACTAAAACCCCTTATGTCAATGACCTCATCTTTCAACCATGTTTCAACCACTGCTAAATAATCCAGCGTCCCCAAAAAGTGCTGTAAGATTCCCGTATTAATTTTATTTTTTATTCCTTCACAGTTCCAAAATCCTATTTTCCTGACTGACTGCTATTGTGAACCCGTTCTGCCCCTTGACCATACATACTTTTCCAATGTCTTTTTGCTTCTCAGCTGAATTCCTCCAACAGCTGAGGATCGTTTGTCTTTGTTTATCACCATTATACTTCCATGCGGCGAAGTTATAATATCTCCCGCCTCTGCTTTACCTCTCCTCCTGCCTTCACCACCTATCGCCCCCTCCTCTTCTTCTTCACTACTACCAAGGGTTTGCATCCAGCTTCTTTCCCCTCTCTCCACCAGTCCACGTGCTGCCATAGTCTCCTCCCTCCTTGGTGACAGCCACTTTCTCCCGTCTGTTGTTACAGGTGTTGACGTCATCTCCCTGCTTTGCTCACCTCCCTTCTGTCCGACGGAGATTTGATTTCCTTTCGTCTTGTTTGATTCACTCAATGACGTATCCTCTGACGTGTTGGTTGTTACCACGTGCTGTATTACATCATCTCTCTGTTGTGTGCCGGTGCCGGACTTTGACTCCCTCGTCCCTTCCTGTGTATGTGAAACTTGGCTGGATTTTTGCTGAGTTATTTCCTCCCGTGTAGGCTCCCTGCTCCATACATCCCTCTTGCTCGCATACGTTGCGTTCGCTCCTTCTATCCAGAGTTGCAAATTTCTGATATATGCTTGTTTACCCGCAGCTCTCGCTTCCATCATCCTTCGGATTAGATTTTGCTTCACGTGTCTTTGGGCTGGTGTTAAATCCTTATTTATGAATATTTTTGTGCCTTTCAACATTTTAGCCCTTCCCAGTATTTCGTAGATTAATTGAGTTGTAGAGAAGTGTACAATAATTGGCCTTTACCCCACATGTCTTCCTACGCGGTAAGCCTCCACTATCTCCCAACCGTGTAGTTCTATTTGTAGTTTTTCTGTCAATATTTGGGACACTTCCTGCCATGGCCAAATACCTCTTCTCTCTTTCACTCCTATAAATACTAAGTTTAGTCTTCTTCTCCGCTCATCTGCTCTTTCCAATTTCACTTTCAGTTCATCTACTTCCCCTCTTATACCCTGGATTTCTTTTCCTACTTTTTCTTTTATTTCCTTAGCTATTTTCTCCAGACTGTTGCCTATTCTTTGCTCCATCCCATCCATTTTATTTATTTTTTCCACCAGATTCTCCAGAATAGTTTGTATTTCCTCTGGTCCAGGATTCTGTTCGACTCCTCCTATTATTAATAACATTAGAATTATACATCCCAGTATTATGCCGCTAACCTCCATAGATCTTCCTATTTCCTTTTTCTTGATTTTCCTTTGCCTAAACAGTCCTATCCTTGCTCTGTACACTGTAAGCTCATCTCCTATTGTTGCTTCTTGTGCCACTCTTCTGGAGCTCACTGTAACACAACCTTCCTCTTCAACAGCTTGCTTAGCACTCTCCTATACAATATATATTCTGATATAAAACAGAATTGGCATTCTTTCTTAAAAGCACATATTTTAGTGTTAAATGAAAATATGTCTGTCCAGTTTTTATGTCTGTCTCACTGTAAACTTTCAGACACATTATAGTGCATGTGTTAACCACTTCAGCAATAGCTATTTAAAGACTTCACAGGGCGGAAATAGATACCCAATAAACAGAAAAAGACATTTAAATTATTAAATGCTGTAAAAATGCTTCATAAATACACATTGGTATATTCTGTATTTATTAAGTTATTTAAATGAAACAAAAACTAGCTTAAAACTCATTAAAGTCAGTATACATCAACAGTATCAACAAAGTAGAGACTATATTAATAAATTGTTGAAACTTCACTACTTTGTTTTACTATAGCAAAAGACATTCTTTGTGTCAAACGCATCTAATATTTGAGCCAATTTGTTTTGTGTGCATACGAGCGAATGTATGTATGTATAGCTACATAAGTGACTTCTGCCGTTCAAGGTTTTAGCTTTTAGTTTATGCTATACCAAGTAATAATCATTGTATATGTTGTGTCACATGCTGGAAAGAAACAATCACCATCTCTATGTACCTCTTACTATATTTTACAATCAAAGTTTCTGATAGCCTTGTACAGCTGTTCTCGCTCAATATTTTAGTTATTTATACTCTCTCAGTGTTCAGAGTGATTTCTTATAGCTATCGACAGCTATTTGAATGACACATTTGAAATTGTTAAATTTCAGTATTAACCATGTCTTATCCTAGTAATGCAGGGAATAAATTAGGTTACATAGGATGTGTACAAACTTCTGATATCACTTTAGAAAATCTGGAAGACATTACACAAATAAAAATATTTGTAACAAGAGTCTCCACTTAACTTAAGAAGTTGATAATTCCTTCTTCTTTTTAAAGATCGATTTCGAAGGCATATTGCCTTCGTCTTCAGTTTATTAACCAAACTCCAAACAAATCGATCTTTAAAAAGAAGAAGGAATTATCAACTTCTTAAGTTAAGTGGAGACTCTGTTACAAATATTTTTATTTGTGTAATATTTGCTGCTTCACTGTGACTAGCTTCATTTTCTGTGTGATCTGGAAGACATTTTGCTGTTTTACATTATTTGGATATTGAAGGCGATTATAAGAGAGGTATTGAGGAAGAAAATGACCCACTTCCTTCAGATGTCTGTGAAGAATGTACTTTGTGAAATGGTCAAAATAACTCTAATACAAATAGACATATAAACAAATAAACATATTTTCTGGTGCACAGCTAACTTCTGATATCCAACCATCTGACAATTTTACAAACAAATATTTTTTATTGCTTACTTAGTGTCTCTCACTGTTACGGAAACAAATGTATCGTGAGTAGGATGAAAGAAGTCCTGACCTCTAAAGGCAGTTAAGGGATTAAGATGAGAATTCAGAAGTGGACAGTGTGCAAGTGTTATATTTTGAAAGACTACATTAGATAGAATAAAAAGAAGTATTTCAGAAAGTGGAGTGCCATTGTTACTAAAATTAGGCAAGTGAGTCAACCTTGTATACACTTTTCTCCACTTACAAGCTTTTTATGAAGACTAGTTTCTGGGGACTTCTCCCCTATCGTCAGTTCTGTGGTTGACTGATGATGTATCCGGTGTCTGCATCTGGCTTGGTGTCGTGCTGCCATCTAATGTCCTGGTAAGTTAGATGACGTCATCTACCGCGGGAATTTCAAAATTCATCAAGAGGTCCTGTTTTTTCGTAATAAATATGTTTTCCCAAATCTGTAGTTCCAGAGGTTTCTTTGCCTGTTTGATCAGTTCTATTTCTTATTTTATGTTGTGATTCTCAGACCAAAAGTGATGTGCTACGGCCGACTAGTCCATTTGTTTGAATTTAATATTTCTGAAGTGTTCTTTCATTCTTGTTCCTAGATTCCTTTTGGTCTTACCAATGTATATCTTGTCACTATCCTGGCAACTCATTTGGTAAATGCCTGATAATTGAGTTTTCGGTGTGCTATTTTTTAGAGGGTGGTTTAGTAAGTTGCAGATGTTGTGTTTGTTTTGAGGGGCTAATTTTATGTTGAAGCTCTTAAATATCTTTTCAAATTTTTTGAAGTATTTTGGATGAAATGTAAATTTTCCATATCTGGTGTTTGGGTTTTCTAGTTTTTTTTTTAACGTAGTAATGTCCCTTAAGTTTCTGTTTCTTTTGTGTCTGTAGATCAGTTTTTTGATGAAATTTGTGTTATAGTTGTTCAGTTCGGCAACCTGGTGTATGTGAGAACACTTATCTAAAAGGATACCACCCACAACCAAAAAGTCACAACCACTTTTAAAATGTCTAGTGTGTCGTGAAAAAGAAGTTTGCAAGGAAACCAATATTATTTGGTGTGAACCTGAAGATGTGCTCTTGTATGTTTATCCAGGTTTTGAGGTGTACCATTCAAAAAGAAAACTTTAAGGCAATGTTTTCATTATTTACAGAACTAACTTAAATATATTGTAAAATAGGGAGATTAAAGTAAATGGCGTTAAAGAAGCATTAAATGCATGTATGTGCAGGAAGTCTATACACGTCCATATCGGTTTGGAACATTTTAACTTGGACGTCATATGACATCCATATTGGTCAAAGGGTTGAAGGTCTATGTTCAGTATGCAGAATCATAACAGTAACAGTTAATGTCTGACAAATTCCCAGTAATTTAAGCCTAAATTCCGTGATAAATATACAAATGTCATTCCAAATTAATTTTGCAGTGGTTCAAGTTTCCCGAAAGTCCAAGTTTGACTTAAATCAATCTTAAGGTAAAAGCACTTAGTTTATCACAACAGACATTGATGTTATTAGTAATGGAAGGTACAAGTAACAGTCATTTTACAAATTTACATCACATATCTGGTCCCTGAGGGAAAGAATGGAGTAACTTCAAATATCTGATGTAAGCAAATTTTGTAAGTCTGAAGGTTCATCAGTGTACAAGGAGACAGAAACAAACAATGTCTATCAGCCTATTGATCCTTGATTTACAGCAATTGTAGCCAATCTCTAAATTTGGTTGTAAATGAATTCAGGGAGACAAGAAAACTTTATAGCAAAAGAAACAAACTTTTGTGTGCCTAGGCAGTAATATTTACAATCAGCAAACGATTAGAATGGTCAACATAAAAATCTCTTAGGTGCCTTGCACAAGAATCGGATATTTTAAAAATTTCAGCACAGAAACCAACAAACTTTTAAAACTATACAAGGTTACTGTTGTCTAGAAATTACTACCAACAGTTCAGTAGTCAGGTAAATCTGGTCAAAAAGTTTTGATAAATGTTAATGTCGGAACAATTGATCCATAATTAATACTGATCAGTACTGAAGAATGGTTTCATTCCCAAGGTCATTTTGCATCACAACACAATTGATATACTACATATAAAGGAAATGTTGTGCATGAGTATCCATTGAATGTTGATAAAATTGTATTATGCTCTGTTCATTCTTTGGGACTCTGCAGCAAACTGTGTTCCGGAAGATGTTGGAAAATCTCTGTGATCGTTATAAACACGACCTACAGCACAGAGGAGCACAGTTTCAACATTTACACTATCATCTCGATATGTAAGGTAATGACAATATGCATAACACAATTTCTATCTGATATGACTTAACATTTGAGTACGTAAATTAAAAGAAAAGAAACATAATTTCCAGTACTGTATATTTTGGCACGTACCGTACATATATATGCTCTATTAAGCTATTTGCCTGCTCTGCATGACTTTAAAGCTGATATTGCATACTGGTCTGTAAATATATTTTAAAATTCCATACATGGACATATAAAGTAAACATGGCCATCTGAAATTCAATGTAAATCAATAACCAAGCAGGCCATGTAGATGATGCAACGAATGCTTAGGTTTATTGAAATCCAGAATTCAGAAAATTCCGGAAACTAAATCTACACAAATTGTGATGTTGGACCAATCGAAGTTTAGCATTTCAGTAACCTAGCAACGAAACAGTGAAAAGAACCAATAATTTTATACTTTAACTCTCGAAGCGTGTAGACGTGTTTTTTGGTAAAGGCTCTTAACTACAGGAAGTTAGTGGAGTTCACCATTTATTAACGTTTAGTAAACGTTTAAAATATACGCTGAATATGCGACGCGACGAGAAATAACTTAAGTGGTAAACCGTTGCATCATTCACAAAGAGAAGCAGAAAATTAAAAGTTAGTAAAGTGATATACCAGTGAAAAAGTTGCATGTGAAGAAAAAGATGTTGAGAAATAAATACATATAAAGTGAAACGGTGCTCATAATTTTATTTCAAGGTGGCCTTTTGAATCGATACTACGACAGAGAAGTTTCACATCTCATCGCTTGCCGCAGCTACCAGAAGGAAAATTTTACAGAAATCTTCGAGACCATCATCTCCACGGCCTCGAGACAGGAGATTTCATCTCTTCTACATCGAGCTAAGGTTTGGCTTCTCAACATGTCGCCACACCGAGGGTAACGCAAAATTTTCGCACGTGTGGGGCGTGGACCTCACAACAACGAATCCTACTTCAAATATGTAGCCACATTGTGTGGCAAAAATCTGCCTTCACCAATATAACCGCTTCAACTTAAAGTATAAGTGAAGAAAGTGTACCAAGACCAACTAATAGTACAAAACTGTTCCAAAAATATTATTGTGCAATAAAAATTTATAATGGTCTGCTATTCTACTTGAAAAAATTAAGTAATCTTTAACCATATTGGATTTTTAACAAGGATCTAAAGTAGGTAATTCTTACATACTCACATCCCATATAATATTGTAATATTCGTTAGTGCCCCATTAACAATATTTAGGTCAGATATAAGGTTTTTTGATGATTTATATTATACTAACCTACAGTAATGCATGTTCAGAGATTAATGCCTGAAATGTTGGTGGTTCATAAATTTTAATTTTTTAATACATAATGTAACAAAAAGGCAATAAAGTACCAGAGTACTAGCAGTGGCAGATGTATTGTGACTTTGTGGGTTCGTGAAATTAAAAGTACAACTGCACAAACTCAAAATGTTCTTTATTTCCACCGAATTACAGTTGGAACACTTGTCGATTACATAAAATTATGCAGTGCACACAATTTCAATCCATCAGTTTGTCCGTCACAGGTCCACTCCACACTCACAATTACGTACAACTCCTCTGATACACGTATGCAATCTTGCAGTCCGTTCACTAGCACAGCGGTCTCAACAGCTGCTCGCCAAGAACTGACTCTTGGTCGCCTCGTGCTTCTATTTATAGGTGGCTCAAGGGTTCTAGGAAATTCTTTACCATGGAAAGGAAAGAGATTCCGGTGACTTCGCGTTCTTTCGGATGGCAGGAGGAGGGGGAGACGAAGATTCAGCCACCCCGTGGTTTCCCCTCTCTCCACCCTGTCATGCCACCGCAGATGCCAGCTGACCAGCAAAGATGCGGCCCCGATGAAACACGGCCCCTCTCCACCGGCCATCCCCTCTCGCAGCCGAACGCAAGTTCGCCGATTGGGTGACACTGCTCCCTCCTCAAGGCTGGTTGTCCCGAACAGCACCATCGTAGCGGGCCAGACGATCCAGATGTACCACCAACATCTTTCCTCAAGGCACCTTATGGATGCGGTAGACCACGTCGTTAATCCCCTTCACCACCCAGTACGGCCCTTGCCATGGCTGCTGAAGATTCGGGCAGCTTCCCTTGGTCCGGGTAGGGAGGTACAACCAGACCAAGTCACCTTGCTGGAACCCTTGGCTTTTGGCTTGCCTGTCATATCAGGTTTTCATGCGGTCACTCGCCTTCGGGATGATCTGCCGAGCCATCTCCTGCATGTCGTGGAGGTGGTCCACCAGGTTCTCCACATACTCGGTCGCTGGCTGATTCGATTCCGGAGGGCGCAGATTCTAACTGTCCCTTCTCTAATTTTGCTGTGAGTCTTGGCATTCTTTTCCTGTTCCTTCTAACAGTGCCACAAGCATTTGTTTCATTCATACGTAGCCATTCATAAAGAAGAGGACTCGAGTACCAATTGTCTAGCCACAAATTATGCACTTTATGCAGGTACTTTGTAGCGAGGGTTTGTACCACAGTCCCTGACACCCCAAGGTCACGGATATCAACAATATCTGTGGTATTCCCCATGTAATGAAGTCTAGAATATAGCCAGTCTGATAATCACAAAGCACAAACACTTTTAAACCAAACCTGTGTCTTTTGGAAGGAATGTATTGTTTGAACAAAAGGCGACCTATAGCATAAGGCTTTCGTCAATGAAGAGGTTTTGAAATGGTGAGAATAATTCGCTGAAAGTACGTCTAAAATGTTCAATAACAGGTCTCAATTTGTGCAATCTGTCTCCTTTATCTTGTCTTATTGTCATTGAAGTGTAAAAGATATCGATACCTGGACATGTAGTCTGCAAATTGCAGATTAGCAATAAGGAGATTTTTTTGTCCAATATTCTGCTATTGTATGCTTCTTTACTCTGGTCATAAGCATTGTCAAGTTAAAAGAAAATGTATAGTTCTTCTTCAGGAGAAGTATCTGTCCAAGTCTGTAGTCGAGAATGGGGGCTTGGTGGTAATTTTTCACACAAGAACGTGAAACACTTATAGCTCTCATTTGCAATATGATACATAATATGCAATGGTAAGAATAACTTGAAAATATTAGCTACTGTAAAATTTTCATTCAAATCTGCTTGCATACCTGAATTTTGCTCATCAAAGGGGTAAATTACTGGCCTGAATGGACCCTGTTGCCACTGAAAGGAAGAATCAGTATGTCTTCTTTTAGCATGTTGCGTGGATTCAGATTCTACATTCATCAATCTCACTATTTATAATATTATCATTGTTACAACTTTCACTTTCACTGTCACCAAGCTTAAAATCTGACAAATCTGATCATACTGCTTCAAATTCTGCTAATAAATCTGCATCCTGCACATGTGACTGCTTCCTGGAGGAAGCCATGATTTTTGTATAGCCTGAGTCACGTGACCGGCTTGCACCACGTGCAAATGCTGGGAAAAATTTACTATGCAGGGCTTCAGATTCTATATGATAGACAGCAGCACAAAGCAGAGAAAGAGTTAAAACTTGAACCAATACAACCCCTATAGATGGCAGACCAACACTACTTAGAGAATGCTACATTTAGTGACCTTCATTTCTGTTTATTGACATCAACTGCTGTGTGTCAGCAATGCTCCGTCATTCGCAAGGAGAACAGTGAGTCACGCTGTTGGAACAGTTCCGACATCCGCAGTGAAAGAGTTAAACAAGGGCCTACAGGAAGCTCAGCACCATGGACATCAAATATTATTTTGGTCCATTTTGTAATAATAATACTTGCTTGCTGTGACTTTAACTCCCAGAAAGACAATTCCATATGGCCAAAGGAAGTGCTATACACAAAATATACTGTTCTTAAGTCATTTTGTTTCAACAGACCTTTTTACATTTCTTAATACAAAGGAATAAGAGCTAAACTTTCATTGTGTAAGATTTGAAGCTTTCACAGCGATGATTATTACGTAGAGCTTCTCGGGTTAACAGCTGTACAATTTTTTTTTTTTGTAATTTACGTCCTCCAATGTTAAGTCATATCGGACGATGAATGGAATGGGTGAAATGATGCTGAAATGAGCCCGGGGTCCATGGAGCTTAGAGTTACCCAACATTAGTCTTTCAGGATAAGGGAAAACCCCGGAAAAAACCTTATCCAGGTAACCCACCCTGACCGAGATTCGAACTCGGGATCTCTTGAACGTGAGGCAGACATGCTACCACCATGCTATCGAGGCGGATAAAATTGCTTCAGCTTTCGGCCATGTTTCTCTATGGCCTTGGTCAGCAAGAATGCCCAAAAGCTCGAGCAAATTTATAAATATCACATGGCTAATAAGCTGAGAAGCTTTTCCTACTAATCATTCATTGCATGAACTTCATTTGTTTTTTTGTTTTTGTTTTTTTGCATGTGAATCTTCATATATCTGTATTTGGATCAAGTATGGCTAACAGTCTTTCTGCTCTGGTAGGATATATTTGGTACTTATGTCATCCCAACCATAACAGATTCTTTTTTTTAATGAGGTAATCTATTTCCTCTCTCTGGAGGCTGTAGATTTAATTTCAAATTTACAGTTAATTTTAGGATATTCCTTTTATAGAGTTTTAAGTTCAGTTGAGTTTGGGTAGTTCTGTTCGTTTGGCATTTTGCTTCATTAAGGAAATATGTTAAAGGTATTAGCTATAGCATAGTAGTTACAGACATTAGTTTCTGCTGGTTAACGGTTCAGTAATACTACTTGGAATAACACTAATTAACAATGTTTCTGTCACAAGGGTGAAAATTGGCATTTTAGATCAAGCTTTATGAGCAATTAACAAACATGAGCTTAAAAATGTTCCTACACCCATCATTTTCTTGTAAATGATTGAAATATATCTAAAAACAGTAAAAAATTTTAAAAATCTAAATATGTAAACTATGGGCCTATAAATGCCCCAGATGTTCACTAAACCAGCTTTCACCTGTTTCCAATATTTAGGTTTCATGCATCAGAATAACAACCTAGTTTGTAGCATGCGTGGCTTGCTAAGGGGAGAGGGATAATTTATTTATTGCTTTAGTTCTCTCTGCAACAGATAAGCAAAAAGGACAAGAGAGACCCGTCATGAAGCATCATGGCTTAGGTAATAGGTTCCGCTCAAAGTTTGTCTCACTTGTTAAAAGTGGTTTCCATCCAGTTGCGGATGCGAGAGCCCCTAGTGGTTTACCAGGAAAATATATATGAGTCAATTGGAGAATTTAATATCAGGACGGCTCGTTGGCTATGGTAGCTCAATGGTAAGAGTGACTGGAGAGAAACCAGATCCGTGGTTCCAATCCTGGCCATGGCATTGAATTTTTCAAGTTGACTATCCATCCAAAATCATAGCCCATATATGGTGAGTGTGAAGAAATGATTAATTTCCACCAATTAACTTAAATAATAAGAGTTTAATGATGAAGCCTGGGATTGAAGTACTTACTATAGGAAGTCACCACAAACGGTGTATCTTGAATATGAGAGCCCCTAGTGGTTCACTGGGGAAATATGAGTCAAATGGAGAATTTAATGTCAGGATGACACGTTGGCCATGATAGCTCAATGGGTAAGAGCAAATGGACAGAAACCAGGAGATCTGTGTTTCAAATCCCGGCCATTGCATTGAATTTTTCAGTTTGACTCGATATATGGTGTTTATTTGTTTACATGTTTGAGCATTTGACTAACTTTGTAAGTTTCTTGTGTATTAATATTTTAGTCATCTTTACTCAGAATACTGATACCAGGAATTTTTGTTCAAATAGTCTTACATTTTCTCTGCAAAATAATGTAAGCATATACATATCATATGAAGCACTCTGTGTTCCGCAAAAGTAAGAGCACAGTAAGACAGTGTTCTGTAAGTAAGAGTGATGACATGTGACGACTAGAATGAGCATAGGAAAATTGCAGTGGGGATCACATGGCTGCAGATCTGTCAGCCAAGCTTTGTAGTCCATGTACTAATATTTTGTTCTACCCAACACTCTAGTATTACATTATATAACTGCTTGTATGCAGTAGGATGTATCTGAGTAATATGAATCAATCCAGCAGTGTTCATTTACATATAAGCAAGTATTGTCAGGCCTTCCCCAACTAACTGGTTCCACATGTTATGTACCAAACACTTCCTCTGTATGTGTGTGCAAATTTTCTTCAGAGATTAGCTACAATGGCCACATGTGCATGTGTGCTGTAAATCAAGAATGAGTAGGTTAGTAGATGTCTGTGGTTTCTGTCTCCTTGTACATGCACACTGATAAACCTTCAGACTTACAAAAGTGTCTTGCATCCTATGTTTGAAGTTTCTGCATTCTTTCTCCTTGGGGACCGGATATATGACGTAAATGTGTGATCACTGTCATTTGATCTCACACTTCTAATGTCATTGTCCGCTGTGATAAACTAAGTACTTTAACCTCTGGATGAATTTTAGTTGAACTTTCAGGAAGCTTGATCCCAGAGACAGCACTTGGGAGTGAAATTTGTATATTTAACACTGGATTTACACTAACAAGCACTAACTTGTGCTGCTGACACTTGTACACATTCACTGCTGACAGACCAATACCCAATACCAACGTAACTGCTCCAGCCAACTGATTCATAACAACTCTGATACTCACTGGTACAACCATAACTAATAACTCAACTGAACCCGACTTTATACTGACTTTTACAGTGTGCCATTCACAAATTACATGTTCTGGAAATCAAACTAGTAAAATCAAGTAAGTAGTCCAAGTACAATCATCTAGACTTCAGGAAACCAAAGTCTGGAAACATACATCGCTATTCCATTTTTGTGCTGCCCTTCATGACAAACAGTTACGGTAGTAGAATTGGTTGGTAATTAATCTCTCTACAGTAGCCATATGCCATTGTCATGAAACTAAGGATATAAACATTGTCAACTTGTTATACAAGAGGGGCTTGTTTATTTTCTTGCACTGCAGTTAAAATGTAACTGATCATGGCACTTCAACTTGTCATTGTTGTTGCAAAATCTCATTAACAACAAGGTAAACATGAGGACCATGCTGTTAAGTTTTTGTAGGTAAAATGCCATATATAAATTCATATATAAACAGTGAAACCTCCTTATAAAAAAAAATGCATTCTGCCTATATCATAAAAACAAAGATGGTTAAACACAACGTAGTGGAGCAATGCATATATATTTAAATTGTGTTATTTCAGTAATTTGCATAACAAAGTACTAAATGACAAGAAGAGGTGCAAACTGTATATATATATATATATATATATATATATATATATATATATATATATATATTCCTATACGTAAATTTTATGTTCCCTTTTTGTATAAGTAGATCAGTTTGTGGAAGAGGTAGTACATTTGCTACTTGTGCAAAATTCACAAGTGTAAATAGTGCACCTTTTTGTGAGGAAAACAATATGCATGAATGGAAATAATCATTTCTTCCACACTAGCCATGTGTAGGCTAAGGTTTGGATGAATAGAGCCAGATTGAAAAATTCAGTGGATTTGAACCATGCATCTCGCACTCTCCGTGCGGTTGGTATAAACCACTGAGCTACTATGTCCAACATGCCAACATGACATTAAATACGAGTCAGTTGGGCAATTTGAAGTCATGTTGGCAGTCTCCCCTTGACTTGTATGTTTTCCCAGTAAACCACTAGGGGCTCTCATATTCAAGATACATCATTTGCAGCGACTTCCTATTGTAAGTACTTGAATCCCAGACTTCATCGTTAAACCATTATTGTTAAGTTAATTGATGGAAATGAATTATACTTTCACACTAAGCATGTATAGTCTAAGGTTTTTTCCAATACTTAGCTCAGACTACATGCAATGGTAATTTCCAATATACTGACCTACAGTGATGCATGTTCTGAAGTTAATGACATCCTCCATGGTCTAGGGGTAACATGCTAGTCTCTGATACAACCCTGGCTAAGGACAAAAATTCCTAACATAGCTTCCTTCAGAAGGGAAGTAAAGCTGTTGGTTAATGACATCCTCCAGGGTCTAGAAGGGAAATAAAGTTGTTGGTCCTTTTTTTTTAGAGTTATGGGTGTAAGACAACCTCAAGCATGATAATGATGCCCTTGAGCAAAATTAAGAAGTCTTTCACAATCAATATACAATGAGATGCTCAGAACCGAAGCAGTTAAAGAGCCTCCATAAATAAACACTAAATTACAACTTTCATTTTTCAGATTAATGTTTGAAATGGTGATGGATTCTGAATGTTCACTAATAATACATAATGTAAAATACAAAAACAATAAATGTAACAGACTACTAGTATTATAATGCATGTGCCATAAATGTATGACATGTTGAATGGAACATTATAAAAATGCTTATTCTGATTTCCATGTTTGGATACATCCATCTATAGGCGTGTTTAGGTTTATTTACTTTTAATTTAAATTACTAAGTACACAAAATCTACATTTAAAACTTAAGCTTAGCATTTGCTATACCCAGGGGTGGTTCTGCCTTGATGAGTTTGAATCACCAAGTCACCTACTTGTTTTTGAATAACTTACATGATTATTTTTATCTTCTAGCATTTAATTTAAATTTATAAATGTTCTCTAAATTAAATTTTATAATGGAACCCCTCTCTTGGCACCGCACATTGTTAATGCAGCTAGCTTCCTTCCGACTAGTGATTCGTTATTAAATGGCCAAGGTGACCGTAACACATGTGGCGAGAAAGAAGTGCTAGGAGGACCAGAATATTTTGCTGGTTACCATCACTACAGATCTGATTTGCAGAAGCTGTGTATTCCACACCAACTGATGTTGCCTCCTACTTTTTCGTTTATTTCAAAATAAATGTGTTGGCATAACCTTCCTTCTCTTCTGTCTCCTTCCAGCTCCTCTATAATTTTATCGCTCCTGTTACGTGGTGCAATTTGCTATGTGAATTGTCTCTCCCCTGAATACAGTATGCTGTAAAGTACTGTGATGCTGTCATATGTGTATCTGAGTGTTGTGATAATACCTCCTGTAATTTCTAAGTTAAAAGGAAACTCTTCATATCAAACTTCTAAGGTGATTGCTAATGTATATGAATACCTTAAGGAAGAGACAGTACTTAAGGACCACTGCTCTCTGAGCATTTCAGAGTGATTAAAGAAGTGCAAGAAAGAGTTATAAATCACAAAAGAAAACTGGAGAATTTCATGAAGAAATGAATACTGCAAATTATGTTAAACAGCTATGCAAAAGGTAAAATCCAAATTTACCACCTAACTCGGTGCTAGTTATAGATAATGCTTCTTATCATAATACTAAAACTTCAAATTCTTTAAGAAGAGATATATTTTCTTAGTTACAAAATCGCAACATCCTGTTTGATGAAAATATCATCAAAACAAAATTATATGATTTAATTCTGTCATTAAGCTGACCCGCAAGAACTATTTGATTGACCAAATATTATCATAATATAAGTTGCTTCCTCCATATCATCCAAATCTGAATCCTATAGAATTAAATGAGCAGATGTCAAACACTGCATTGCTTGTAGAAATGCAACCTTTCAAACAATAGACATTGAAATGTGCTGCCCATGATTTGAGTACATGGCAAATGGAATGGAGAAAGCTAAGCTATCCTGGGGATGAAATAGAACTGGAGTACTGGAAAATAAGATGCACTAACGGAAGAAAGAATTGAAAGAATTGTAATTGAAGACAATGGTGGAAACAGTGACGTGGATGGCAGTAAGAAGTAGAAAAGGAAGAAATGTCATGCATAGAAGTATTAAGATATGATTAAAGACAAATTTGTTTAACTCCGTGGCAAATTACTGTGTGTAAACGAAAAACCTTTCTGGAACTATTGTATTTAATTTGTGGAGACTGTACTTCAGTCTATTCTCTCTGTTCCCTGAATAGTGATGAGTGAAATCATACTTGAGCGGGTGAAGTCATCACTATGACATATTGTTACCATTGAAGGCCAGGGAAAACAGGTTAAGGCACTCGCATCAAAGCTTTCAAAGCTTGTGCAACCTAAAGAAATGCTAGCCTGCTCAAAGCGAACCTGTGTGTTGTGCTAGTGTACTCAAGTGCTACTGCTTAGTATTGGTTTGCATCCTGAGCAAAAACGAAATGTAAGTTTTTTTGTGTGACCAATAACTGATACAGAAGGTGTTTTTAATTATTCTTATTTAAGTGAATTACAATGAATCCAACACATGACTTGGTGTGCTCCAATCTTCAAACATCCTTTTCTTTATGGAAAAATGATGACAAACATGACGTGGTAAATGTCGGTAGGCCAACACCAATGGCAGTTTTAGAAAAACCTTGCGCTGGAGCATCTTCAGAATACACCAGGAAATTTAAGACTAGTTGGTATGAGCATATATGGTTGTGCGGAAGTAGCTATTATCAAAAACTGTACTACTGGCCCTGTTTGCTTATCAGCATTACAAAGGGTACATGGAATAAAAATGGCATGGTAGATATGAACAACATAACCAGGGCATTCCGCAAGCACGAAGTGTCTTTAGAACATTTAAGGAATTGTATCAGATTGAAGAAGCTGAAAGAAACACTAACAAAATTGCAGACACTCTTCAGGAAAGCTTACATCTATATATTTTAAAATACAATGAGAATGTTAAGCTTAACAGGCTTTTCATGCAATATCCCATTAGAGCTGCTTTATTTTTAAGTAGACAAGAAATGGCATTCCATGGATATAAGGAGGACTCTTTAAATAAATGTAATTTAAAGAACTTTTGGATTCATAATTAGAGGGAAGCCCCATCAAATTTCAAAACCGCTACTCCAGCATAAAATCCATTTTTGCAGAGCATTCAAAACCAAACAAAATTACAAAGTGCATGTCCAATTATATAAGGCACTCTATTAATGATGAAATTAAAGACACACAACTTTTCTCAGTGCAGGTAGATGACACCACTGCCGTATCACAAAAAACAATTAGAAAGAAGAATTAACACCATTTTCTTATGTTAAGTGAGGCTTTTGTTACAAATTGTTATATTTGTATAACACAATGCTCCTTAATTTTGTGATATGCCAATTCATGTGGAAATGTAGTTGAAAGATTTCAGGGCTCCGAATATATACAGATGGATCCTTTATTAACAAACAAGATGCTGGTGCAGGAGTATACTGCAAACATTTTGCACAGTATCTAACACTAGACGAAACTTCAAACCATTATGACGGAGAACTAACAGCCATAAAAGCAGCACTGCAGAATGTCCTGTACAGACCATACATAAAGCAAAACATAGTTATCTTAACAGATTCAAAATCAGCCATAGATAGGATTGTAAATTATAAAAACAAAACAAGAAACATCAAAGAAATAAGAAGTTTAATTAAAGCTGTCGAATCCAGAAACCATATCACCCTGCAATAGATTCCAGCCCATGTTGGACTTTTAGGTAATGAACATGCTGACCAACTAGCAAAAAAAGGTGCAATTCAAAATATAAAACCTGTAAGACAAACTGATATTAATAAACAATTAAACAACATTAAGCTACATTTTAAAAGACAGCAGAGACTTGATGAAGAAGATAAACTAAAAGACAAGGATTATAAGAACATTGGAGACAAAACTGACATACAAAAACTACCAAGAAAAACTGCAGTGGCCCTATTTAGAATGGAAACTGGCCATGATTGTCTTGCAGAACACCTTTATAAAATACACTGCATACCTACACCCAAATGTACTATCTGTAAAGAGGATGTCATCATGAACAAACACCATTTGGACAAATGTAATGGTCTCAAAAGTGGGAACCTACAGGCTTTATATTGGGAAGCTAGGGGGAAAATGATGCAAATCAACTAATCCCCAGTGCCATTAGTCAACAGCAACACAGATTTCAGGGCTTCCATGATGTTAGTGAAGGCCGTACTTCAGATATACTTTTTCATGTCTTTGTGACTCATTATCAGAGTTTCATTGTAAATCTAAACTTGTGGGACAGTGCTATGTGAAAGACATAGCACCCTAAGTTATCTTTCGTTCACTGTTTTGGACATAAACTTAACTTAGATTTGCAACAAAGCTGTAACAGAATACAGAAGTGCGGCATCTTTTTTTTTAAATGTGAGTGGGACACCAGGTTACTTCCACCTTTCTAGCCAATGGTCTAATGAGATAGGAAGGTGTATACCTGCAGGATCAGACACTAGGTGGTCCTTGATTTCTGAGACCTTAAAGGTCCTAGTACAAGAATGGGACAGATTGATGCGGGTATTTGAACATGTAATGAAAAATGGTGATTCAACAATTGTCAGGCTGAAGGATTCATATATAAGTTTAGTAGCTTTGAATTTGCGTTCCTGTCTCTAGTTTTTAAAGACATTTCTGATATGACTGATATTTTATTCATTGTATTGCAGAAGACATCATTAGATGTAGGATTCTCTGCAAACATGATTCAGAATAGAATAGACAATTTAAACAGAAAGAGAAACAATGAATCTTTTTATCAATTTATTGAATTAAAATCATTTAAAGAAAGAGCCCCTTGTGAAATGCGAAATCTGTCCTTAGATCAGTACAAACAAAGCTTGAAGTCCCTATTTAATAAAATACTGCATAATATAATGACCAAAATTAATGAACAGTTTGAAGACATGCAATATTTTAAATTTCTAAAGCTTGTTGAAAGTTCAAAATTTCAACAGTACTCTAAAATATTCCTTTTCGAAGCTTGAATAATTTAAAACTGTGCTATTCAAAACATTTTTTGGAAAGACTAAGGAACTAACTTAAATTAATTTACCAAGTTAAGCCTAACAAAGGTGTTAATCTTCAAGCATTATTGAAGTCTTTAACACATAATAATACGGATGACGCCTTTAGTGATGCATACAAACTGTTGAGCCTCATTCTTAAAATACCATCCACTAGTTGTTCTGCACAACAAAGTGTTTCGTGATTAAAGAGAATAAAAATTTAATCTCCAAAACAGCTTAGACAATAGCAGATTAACATCGTTGGTTACTATTTACATTCACAAGGACATACTCAGTGAAGTGATGAAAACTCGGCCCTTCTACGAAGACATCATACATGCTTCCATGAGGACGAAAACCAGAAAAATTGACTTGATATTATAAGCAGTAAGGTGACTCTTGTTTTAAGTAACTAATAAGTGAAGTAGTAAGTAGTAGCACCTTTCTTTTGTTTTTGTTGCAGTATTGTAAATTTTGTTTTGTTTTCCTTCCTGCTCGAAGTTTATCAGCCACTTAATATCGTCCCTATTATGATTTCGTACACAATCATTAGCCTACTTTAAGCTTGTAGCATTGATCATATGACAGTAATAATGATTTTCCAAATTTAGGTTAGCTGATTTTCTGAGTCACCTAATCAATTCGTCCAGAGCCAGGCCTGGCTATATCATCTGCATGGATTTAGTTAAATGTTAGATTTGTGCAATGTCTCTACAGAGAAGGCGCTGCTATCCACACTACTGAAACATTCAATTATCTACACATCCAATAAAAAACAACCTTCATTCAGATCAATACCATATCATAAAGCAGGACGTAACTCACCACTTTAGGTTGAAAATTGAGCCTAGATTTCAGATCTACAACAATGACAGATGCTATAGTTGCAACATTATATCTGATAAAAACATCGAGACATTCCACAAAATGCACTTTTTTACATTTAATACAGCAACAGCTGTACTGTTGCTTACAATCAATGAGCCCACTCATATTACCACAAACACAGCCTCAATAATTGATAACATTATCACAAACATCACTGACCTGCCATATAAAACTGAAGTAATCCATTCTTGTCTATCAGACCATACTGCCCAAATGATCAGTTTCCAAGAACTTTTTGAAAACAAATTTCCTACTGTATCCAAAACTGTAAAAAGAAGTTATAATTCCTTTAACGAAACCAATCTATTTCTGTTAAAAAAAAAAAAAAAAATTATAGCTGTTGACTGGGGGGATATATACATGGAGTCTGTTCCAAATAAAAAGCTGGACATATTTTATAAAATTATAAAGGACAATATAAATATTTACTGTCCTCTTATTAGTAGTAGAAATAAAATACAAAATAAAGCAACGAATATACAATGGATTACACCAGAAATTAAACAAATGCGAATTCAGTTAAAATTAGCTATTTCTAAGGTAAACCACTACAATACTGAAGCTAATAAAATTGGTTTAAAAAGCTTAAAACGTATCTATGAGCAAATGGTTGTAAATGCCAAACGAGAAAGTATAAGTCGTAAAATCCTAAATTCACCAAACATTTGTAAATCCAGCTGGCAGGTAATAAATGAATTCCGAAAACCATCAAATTTTGCTGATGCTAGCGTCTATGTAATCAAGACGAAAGAAGGTATCACGGATGACCTGGGAAAGGCAGCTGCAGCTTTCAATGATCATTTTGCCTCAGTTGGAAAAAATATACATAACCTCAATAAAACCAACTGCAATAACTCGAAACCAAACAATGTGAGTGATAAAACGAGATTGAAAAATCAGTCAAGTATTTACCTCTACCCAACCTGTGCAAATGAAATCCGTAGTATAATAAAACATTTAAAAGCAAAGAACAGCCTTGGTGTAGATGGTATTCCTATGTCATTACTGAAAACATGTAGTCAGGAAATTGTAAATCCCCTTGCTGATATAATAAACTCTTGTCTAGAAATTGGAATCTTCTCAGACAAATTAAAAATCGCCAAGGTAGTACCAATCTTTAAAAAAGGAGACAAAAGAGAACTAAATAATTACCGCCCAATATCTATCTTACCTGCCATCTCAAAAATCCTTGAACAATTAATCTATAAAAGATTCATGGGCTTTTTAAATAAATTCAGTCTTATACCTGAACACCAAAATGGTTTTGTAAAAAATAGATCAACAGTCTGTGCAGTCATTGAATGCATTCAAGAAATTATAAAACACATCAATGCAGGTAGATATGCAACAGCATTCTTATTAGATCTTACTAAAGCTTTCGACTGTGCTGATAAAAGTATACTAATGAACAAACTGCAGCTTTTGGGAATTAGAGGTCTAGGATACAAATTAATAGAATCCTATATGACAAATAGGAAACAATATGTAGTTTTGAATTCCATTAATGGCGATGTTATATCAACTACAACGGAACTGTCATATGGGATCCCACAGGGATCAATCCTTGGTCCTCTTTTACTTATTTTATATATACACAATATAGCTGAATATGTACATGACAATACAAAATTAATACAAAATGCAGACGACACCACTGTCATAGCCAGCAATACATCAAGCAAAATGCTATAAGAAACCCTATATATAACTACAAAACTATTGCAGTACTTTTCTACATTAAACTAAAGTACAAATGCATCAAAATGTGAACTCATAACATTTGGCTCAAAGACACTGAATGCGCCTATACAATTAAATATTGACAACAACTTGATAAATAGTGTTGACAATGTACAACTACTTGGGGTCACACTGGACAAAAAATTATCTTTTACACTCCATGTTGACCAATTAGAATTAAAACTAAGTAAAAATTTATTTCTTTTAAAGTGTCTAAAGAACTATGTCCCAGAAGCAACTATTAGAATGATTTATTTCTCCCTCATTCAGTCACACATCTCATATGGTCTGGAGATCTGGGGCAATACTTCGAAATTAAATTTACACAAAATTTTTACTTTACAGAAAAGAGCAATTAGATATATATCTAATTTAAAAACTAAAGAATCATATAGGGAAGCCTTTCGTCAGCAAAAAATAATGACACTGACAAGCCTGTATATCTACAAAACAATTTTATATATGATAAAATACATATGTAGAATGCTATATGTAGAATATCGGACATGCTGGGCTTTGAATGACAAAATAAGAACATGAATTGCAGGGAAATCAAATAAAAGTACTAGGTAAAGGTGCACTTTAACGACATACAGTTATGTTGGTAAGGAATAACATCACGGAAACAAGTTGTCGCTCTGAAATATACGAATAAAGAGAAAAGTTTCCAACACATTTTCTATTTCTTATTATAAACTAGCGATACTGTAACAGAAATACTGCACAGTAAGCTAGATCCTGAATACAGGGAAACGTTTAACTAGGAAGGAATTTTACCATTCTGAAACCTTTGTTCCACAAATCCTTTTAGCTTTTAAATAATAATAACAAATAATAAACTGCAAATCCCAAAAACAACAACGATGATGACGATGATGATGATGATGATAATCACTGCCAATTTTCTATTATTGTTATCGCGTAGTTGTCAAGACTAAAGTGGGTAAGCAATGATCCACTGCCACAGTTTCCTCACCTCAATATCCCTATTAATAGCTATTTACTGTATCGCTAGTTTACTTACGTACAGTTTGTATTTTCCGTGAAAGCTGGCTTTGTATGTTGGCAACGCTCGAGTCATGAACTCACGCCCGCCATTTTGCTATGTCGTTGAAGTACACCTTTACCAAATACTGTTATATCACGTTTGGGAAGACAAGATATTCTACATTTGTAAAGTTTCGCACATCTACTAAAAACTTTATAACTACGAGGGTAGCTGTTGTACCTGACCTATGTGGCCCTGACCATTACAACTACCAGAGACGCCAATGCGGACAGTTAAATACGTCACAATGCTTTACGCTACATTGGAAAGAAAAATCTAATTTAAAAAACGGAAAGATTATTCTTCCAACATTAACTGAAACACGTACGTGTCAGAAGAAACTTTTTTAACAAGATTTGTGTAACTCGTTCAGGACAATCAGGCTAACACAATCAGTTTTTGTTCATTTGAACACTTCATACACAAAACAACTTCACCAATTAAACATATATAATTATAACTACCAAAACCATACATCAAAACACGATTTTTTTTATCACTACTACCAAACATAACATCAGTAATTATTCTAACCTGAAGTACTACTTTGGAGCCAGACCATTCGGTCAAAATTATTACAAATTTGAATGACCGTACTTATTGATGCGTATTCCCTGACACTGTTGATATTTTCCACATACTTATTTTCTTCTTCTTTACTGAGTGTAGGTTACTTTCTTTTGTTAAAATCACATTGAGAAAGCAATTTAGCAAGTTGTACACAGGGTAAATTAAAATAACAGCCACACTGAGCATATCACGGCCTAATAAATCAAATAATTTACGCCTAATTAAACGATCCAAAGGACGATGAGGTGTAGTTACTTAAATTAAAGTTAATCAAGTACCTGCTTTCAGAAATATTAGTGCATGAATTAAAAGATTATGAAAATTAACTTATAAAAAAGACGAGTGCGTTGATAGCAGGTTTCCGAAGTGATAACATTTAGACTATAAACAATTTTTAAGGTATTTTCATAAATGTTAATAACATCAATTTGATCTTATATCAACCCCTTCTGAACTAGAAGAATGCGATAAATGTGTAAAAGTGTGTGCTATAGGTATCTCCCATATCTAATGTAAACAATGTCCGCTGTTTGTTTCTAGGGTCGTACCGAGAGCAAAACTGAGAGACATTGAACGTCTTATATTTATACATGCATTATTACTAGTAATATAACCACCACCAGAACTACCCTAACACCCATAACTTTGTTTTTATTTTAACTTTATGTATTAACATTGAAAATTAGTGAATTATCAACATTTGAAGATTATCTCAGAACAGACATTACAGTAGGTCAGTAATAAAGTAGAACATCAAATCATAGACGCATGTCATCTGTCATGTGTATTACAAATTTAGATATTGAAAAGAATGTTAAAGAATTCCTCCATATTGTACAAGCAGTAAGTATATAAGAATGACTTTAAAACTTTCTTGAAGGCTTTTGATTTACCTAATAGTTTTAAGTAGGGTACAAGATTGTTGTAAATTCTTATTGTGGAATAGTAGTTGAATATAGTAGTGGAATAGTTCTTCTGGATCAGTTCTAAGTTATTTGTTGCCTATGAGACTGCCTGCACTTTTGTAGTGTGGTCATGCAGCGCAAGTTTTGTTTTCAGGTTGTTATAATTATTTGTAAGATAGCTTAAAAGAGAATATATTTATTCAACAATAAGAGCAACAATTGTTAATATAAACCTTTGTAATCTCTTTATAAATACTTGGGAATGTCCTGTGCTTTCTTTAAGTTATACATCAGTTCGTACCAAATTCTGCTTTTGTGAATTGCATTCATATTGTTTTTTTCACAAAAAGAAGCAACATTTGTGATTGTGAACGTCATTGAACTATTAACAAATATACATACATTTGTATAACGTAATCTAGCTCTACAAAACCAGGAACATAATATGTACCTACGGTTACTCACATTTTTTAGCTCTACTTGTGTTATCTGGTGCTCTGGTAGCAAATTAAGAACATATTACAATTTAAGTCTTGTATATGTATACTTAGCTCCTCCATTTTACTGTGTAACCCTCTTATGTTTTGATGATTATATGCAGAATGTATTTTTTGATACTGAAGGGAAGGCATCAGTTTTTATATATGATATAAACTTTATCTGTGTGATCTGTAACAATCCTCTCATAATCATGTGTCAGTTCCTCTGCTCAGAGACACGGAAGTGCTGTCTGTTCCTATTATTAGGTAATATCATCAGCTGTGTTTCAGTTTATTACACACTGGTTGTGTTGCATGTTTCTCAACTGCTAAACTACTCTATACACAGTTACTCAGGTATTATTACTATGTTCTGTTATACATATATTTTCACAGCGCTGTTAAACAGTATCTTGTCATATGTACTTCTGTCGCAAATTTTCAAAATGCCATGATCGAATCTCTCATTTCAAGTCAGCAATGCTTGGTGTTCAACTAAAAAGTACAGTACGTGGGCTTCAACAAACATACGAGGGTGAGTCAAATGAAAACCCGGAATATTTTTTTAAAATATTATTTATTGTGCAAAAGTGGTACAAACCTGTATCACTTTTCAAAATAATCTCCCCCACGCTCAGTGCAAGTCCTCCAGTGCTTACAAATGCCTTTAAAAAAAATTATTTTGGTAGTCTGCACAAATACTCATGCACCGTGTGGTGTACCTCTTCATCAGAACGGAACTTCTTTCCTCCCATTGCATCTTTGAGGCTCCAAACATATGGAAATGACTTGGGGCAAGGTCTGGTGATTATGGTGGATGAGAAAGACACTGAAGATGTAGGTCTGTGATTGTTGCAACTGTTGTATGGTAGTGTGGGGCCTTGCATTGTCATGTTGCAAAAGGACACCTCCTTATAGCAATCCACGTCGCTTTGATTTGATTGCAGGACGCAGATGATTTTATAGGAGTGCTGTGTATGATGCACTGGTGACAGCTGTCCCTCCAGGCATGTAATGTTCCAAAATGACGCCTTTATCGTCCCAAAAGAGACTCAGCATAAACTTCCCTGCTGATGGTTCGGTTCGAAACTTCTTTGGTTTTGGCGATGAGGGATGGCGCCATTCCTTGCTCACTCTCTTCGTTTCCGGTTGAGGAAGTGAGCCCAGGTTTCGTCCCCAGTAAAAATTCATGCAAGGATGTCAGCACCTTCCCGTTCAAAGTGCCAAAGAAGTTCGTCACAAGCATCAACATTGTTCTCTCATTTCAGGAGTCAGCTGCTGTGGCACCCATCTTGCAGACACTTTGTGAAACTGGAGTACATCATGACATCATGCACAATATGGTGTGCTGATACATGACTAATCTGTAAACATGTTGCAATGTCATTCACTGTAACTGGGCGGTTTTCCTTCACTATGTCTTCAACTGCTGCAGTGTTCTGTGAAGTCAACCCGTTGTGCCTGACCTGGATGTGGAGCATATTCCACTGAAGTCACACCATTTGTAAACTTCCTACTCCATTCGTACACTTGTTGCTGTGACAAACATGCATCACCTCACTGAACCTTCATTTGTCAATGAATTTTAATAGGTTTCACACCTTCACTACGCAAAAACCAAATAACAGAACACTGTTCTTCCCTGGTGCAAGTTGCAAGTGGGGCAGCCATCTTTCTACTGATACTGTGACGGCATGTATGCATCTGCACTATACTGCTACCTACAGGCCATTGTGCACACTGTTTGTAGCACACTTACCAGCTTACAGGATAACCATATGAAATTTCAATTTGTTATTACAAATTTAAGATTTTCATTTGACTCACCCTCATATCTGTATAAAAAATGAAAGATTGGTTACAGGACCATTACGTACCTCTCGATGTGCAGTTGGGTGTCCTTATTCTGCAAAACTCTACAATCATGTTGTGTATATCACTGTAGATCCATTCTAGATGCCATACACAATGCAGATATCTTAGTATAAATGTAAATGGGGACTTTCAGTAAAATGCTCTCACCAATATGAGTGACTACAAAATGCAGAGTGAGGAAAAGCAGATCAAATTTTATATTTGTACATTCTATAACACCAGTATTGAACACCACGTCAATAACACTGTTGAAGTTGTCCTCTGGTTCACCAATATCGCAGCCAGCATTCTGCCACATGTAACGAAATAGTGGTCTATATACCTCCGCAGATAACTGATTGTAAATGACAGAATGCAAATTCATGATAAAGAATCTGCTATGCAATTTTGGGCGCATATCACTGTAACGTAGTTTAATAAGTCTGTTGTTCTCTTGGCATATATTTTATATTGCCCGAAGAAATATACATCCAGAGCTTGGGCACATTTTGTAGTTTTAGACGGAATGATTTTTAAATCTACATCTTTTCCGCACAGATATGTCCAGTAGTACTTGTTCACTCTTATGTTCAGACCAAGAGTCACAAAGTACGACTGACTTTCTCTACAAATTTGGATTCAAAACTAACAGAAAGAACAACTTCAGATGTAGATTCATCATCCTTCCACTCACACCTGCATGGACAAATATATTTCGAGGGCACAGAGTTTCTATTTCCCTTGACACATGGGGTCTAAACCCTCCACAGGGTTCTTGAAAGCAAATATAGAGCTTGTGTGCCAACCATCCTTTAGTTGATACAGCAACATTGATTGTGTAAGTATTTGTTGCATCATTGAGACAGTGTTTCTCTCCCCTTTTATAGATTGTGTTCTGTCTGAAGAAAGGTCATAGTTGAACTGACTCTGATCACAGTTCCATGTAGAATTAATTTTGATCTTTTCAGTCGCGATATGTTAATTGATGTCAGCAACAGACGTTTAAACTCTTTGAGTCAGCTCTTCTTCGTCATCCTTATCTTTTCATGTTTGGAGCATAGTGATACGGTGTGGTGTTATCCTAAACTCCTTTTTCTAATTACTAATAATTCATAGTGAAGCTGTTAAGTTTGTACTTCCGAGATTTCTGGCTTTGTCCAATGCCACTGTTGTAAATTCCAATAATGAATGCCGGAATCACATTCTCATGCTTCTTTGAAGTTCACCATTATATGCTGCTTGATTATCTTCAACTGCATTTCTTTCTCGTTTCTTGGCCACATAGTCCAGTATGTTTGTAATATAGCTGTTAGCCTTCAGTTCAGGATATCTTTTCAGAAGCTTGTCATGTGTGTTGAAACCTCTTATGTAATAATCATTGTATATGTTCTCTAGCATGTTGTCATCAAATGCAGTAATGATACTTGCGACTTTAACCATCTTATCAGCAAAGGGTTTTCACTGGTTCCATCCCCTCTTCCCACACTTGCCATATCACTACCACTTGCAATGAGTTGTTGGTCATCATCACTAGCATCATAATTATGTGTTAGTGTTACAACAGTATCTATATCTAACTAATGTTCATATTTCCGCACTATAATAGATATCAGAAAACATGCAAATGATTCATATTCCACACCAATACCATCTTCATGGAGAAGAGTTCTTTGTAACTTCATCTCAACTAATCCAATACATTATCAGGATTGATTACCAATTGCTGACTCATCTGACGCTTCACGACATCGATAACTTCACAAAACTCAACTTCAGGGGCGTACTACACCATCCCCACTGATTTTGACTGGCTTACCGGCAAGTCAATGTGCAATGAGGCATGGCACACCTAGAGGTCTCTAATGGGACAAGTTCTGCAGAAGAGCAAGCATCACTTTTGCTTTATGTTTTTTTTTTTTTTTTTTTTTACCAGTATTGCTGATTTTGATTCTGCTTTGTCCAATACTTCTGCCAGTCCTCGGACACATAGTGGAAGCCATCCTTTGCCTTCTTCAGGACAGCCTCCAAAGTAGCAAAATACTTCTTCCTGACTTCCTTTTACAGACAGGTAAAAGACCTGTAATGATGAAATTGAGGTATGCATCTCAACCAGACTTTGCAGTTCCATACACACTTCCACCTCCATCATCTTCTCTTCTGGAGTCAATAATCTTGACATTCACCTTACACAGACATGTCTCATGTTTAAGTGATTATGCACAATTGGTAAAACACTGCTATGAGAACTCTGTAACATGTCTACAAGACTGTCAGTTCTAATTTGCTGGTCTTCACAAACAATAATGCCAGCTGTGTTATCTTTGTTGGAGTACCTGACCCACCTTTCTTTGTTAATTAAACACGGCCCTCCCTAAATATCTTGAACCACTGAAGTGCCCTGGAGTGTGACAGACCGTTATCACCATATGCCTCCTGCAGCATTCTCTAAGCGTCCATGTCGGATTTCTGCAAACAAAGGCAAAGCTTTAATGCAGTGTATTGTTCTTTGCGTGAGATCTCCATTTTCTGTGTAGGCTGCTGACGAACTGACCTAATTCTTTCATCTCCTGTGTACAAATGCATGTGCAAGTGAGTGTGTGCTTTGTGCACCAATCAGAGCTGGTCCATTGGCATCACATGAAGTTGTTTCTACAGTTCTGCCATTGTTGTGTGCAACAACATGGAAGTGCCCTCTTGCCTCAGAAGTGTCGCATTTTTACATCCGTATTGTTAGGTAACATCATCAACTGTATTTCAGTTTATTACTACTGAGTTAGTTTTTAACACTGGAACACTTTACTTTTTTATTCTTAAGGTAAACATTTTATACAAATGACATTATATCAGTGTGGCTTGCATCACATACTGATTAGTGAAAAATAAACTAAGACACTGGTTGTGGTGCGTATTTCTCAACTGCTAAACTCTGCTCCATACACAATTACTCAGATAATATTAACACATTTTATTACACATACACATATATGTAACTTAAATTAAAATATAGATTATTTATAATATATATATTTGGAGAAGTACTTTTTTCAGGTGGAAAATTGCCAAATTAAATTATTTTAAGTAAATGCATAATCAAATAACTATTAATCATGTACATCTTCATTCAGATTTATCCATGTCAGTCAGATATCTCATTACATATCTTACTACATATGTGATACACTGATAAAAAGATATATTTGGCCGTGCCGTGGCTCAGTGGTTAGACTGCTTGGCTCTCACCAAGGCGGCCCGGATTCGATCCCAGGCGACCGCAAAGTGAGATTTGTGGTGGACAACACGGCGCTGGGGCGGGTTTTCTCCGGGACCTCCGGTTTCCCCCGCCATCTCATTCCACCGGTGCTCCATCTTCATCTCAGGTATCATCAGTGTCACCGCCTGCGGTGCCATATGTAGTAAAAGCGGGCGTTAAACACTACACATTACATTTCATTTCATGAGAAAAATAGTTCATATTATTCTACATTCATTTATTGCAGAGCATAATACAATTTTATCAACATACAACGGTTATTCATGCACAACATTTCCTTTATATGTAGTGTATCAGTTGTGTTGTGATGCAACATGACCTTGTAAGTGAAACCATTCTTCATCACTGAACAGTATTAATTATGGATCAATTGTTCCACTATTAACATTTATAAAAACTTTTTGACCAGATTTACGTGACTACTGATCTTATGATAGTAATTTCTAGACAACAGTAACCTTGTATAGTTTTAGTTGTAAAAGTTTGTAGGTTTCTGTGCTGAAATTTTTAAAATATCTGATTCTTGTGCAAGGCACCTAAGAGATTTTTATGTTGACCATTCTAATCGTTTGTTGATTGTAAATATTACTGCCTAGGCACACAAGTGTTTGTTTCTTTTGCTATAAAGAGTGATCTTGTCTCCATAAATTCACTTACAAGCAAATTTAGAGATTGGCTACAATTGCTGTATATGTGCATGTCTGCTTTAAATCAAGAATCAATAGGCTAGTAGACATCTGTTGTTTCTGTCTCCTTGTACACTATGAACCTTCAGACTTACAAAAATTTCTTACATCAGATATTAGAAGTTACTCCATTGTTTCCCTTAGGGACCAGATGTGTGATGTGAATTTGTAAAATGACTGTTACTTGTACCTGCCATTTCATCAATGTCTGCCGTGATAAACTAAGTGCTTTAACCTCAAGATTGATTGGAGTCAAACTTGGACTTTCAGGACACTTGAACTACCGCAAAAGTAATTGAAAATGACATTTATATATTTATCACTGAATTTAGGCTTAAATTAGTATGAGTTTGTCAGACATTCGGTGTTACTGTTGTGATTCTGCATACTGTACATGGAGACACCCTCAACCCTTTGACCAATATGGATGTCGTATGGCGTCCAAGTTAAAGTGTTCCAAACCAATAAGAAAATGTATAGACCTCCTGCAGATACATTCTTTTAATGCTTCTTTAATACCAATTACTTTAATCTTCTTATTTTACAATATATTTAAATTAGTTCTATAAATGATGAACACGTACCCTTAAAAGAATGCCAATTCTGTTTTATAAGAGAATATATGTTTTATAGCATATGATTTGTAACGTGTAGAGGTCTATAGAGATTTAACATTTTTACTGTAGATATCCCTGAAGATTGGAATCTGTAATGTTACATGACATTAGTCACACATAGTATAAGCAACAATATTTAGTTTGTAAAAACAGAAGCTAACAACAGTGAAGCAGTAGGAAAATTAAAACAAAATATAATTCTTATAATATTTATTGTACAAGTATTTAGCTTCAGAGATTTCTAACACATCCTTTGTACATGGAATATCTTCATAAATACCTTCGTTACGTCATTTCTGAATGATGAAATGTTTTTCTTCCTGTAGCTTGAACATGTTGAGCCCAGTAGTTGTATTGGTAGTGCTATCTTCTTCAGTATATAAGTATATCTTGTGAAAATTCCATTACATACTTAAACATTAACTGACTTATTAAATTTTAGATGAGTCGCATTTTTTACACATCTGCTTCACTTTCGTACCTATTTTGAGGACATGTTTCGCAAATCTTCGTTTGCATCTACGGCTCTTGTACAAGAGCCGTAGATGCAAACGAAGATTTGCGAAACATGTCCTCAAAATAGGTACGAAAGTGAAGCAGATGTGTAAAAAATGCGACTCATCTAAAATTTAATAATTTTTCGCTTCACTGTGGTGTTCCAATACAGTTGAATCTCGATTAACTGACTTTTTGTTTTGATAACTTTGGCAGGTTGCCGCAGATTGAGTCACTGTTTCAAGGCTTCAGCATTTTGGTAATATAACCATTTTTCATCACAAGTGACAATTCTCCTAACATATCTTCCATCCATGGTATTATGGATAAACTGAGGACATATCCACTATACATTCAGCCTGTTGAGGTGTCAGTTCATGAGGTACAGATCTCTAGCTTCTTCATGATATTCCAAGTGTCTTAGCGCGGCAATATATGGTATCTTTTGATGCATCAAGTTCTTCTGAAAGCTTACGGATACTTTTTTATGGATTTTCTCATGAAACTTTGTGTTTATTGTCAATATTGCATTCTTTAGGTCTTCCAGAATATGGTAAACCTTTAGTACGTTGGTTTCCATTGTGGAAACGTTGGAACCATCGTGCCACATGTTCTCGAACGACATCTTCTCCTTTCACTTCACATATCCTTCGAGGTATGGCATCAGCTTTATAATCTTGTTTCTAGTATTGTTTTAGAAGGACTCTGGGTTCAAACTTTGTTTTCTCCATTTTTTGATTGATTTAAATATTGGAGTAAACCTTAAAGCCAATATCAAATACAGAGATATCATGTCCCAAAGGTGACTTGTAGTGCTGGAGATACTTTATAGCTAATCTTTGTTAAGTTTAAACTTCAAATTATTTCCTGTAAATGAGTATTGTGGAAGAGCAGTTTACAAAATACAAACTAAACATAATAGTTGCCAACATAGCAATTTATTTTATTTATATCTAATATCTGACATTGCTTTGATTTTTATCTATGAGATTTTAAGCAGATTAGGAGATTTAATGTTGGTACAATATCTCAGTAAACTAGCTGGAGTGATAATAGCATTGACATAAACTGACAAGTATCAGTAGTTTGAACTGGACAACTCTTTGAGTTTCTTAAGTCTGTTTGAACTGCCCAAGAAGTTGTTTGTACAGTGAGACAATAGTCGTTTGTAGTATAGTTTGAACAATTATTGATGGGTTCAAAGAAGGTAATAGTTAACTTTATACATATTTTGTAGTATATATACTATGTTTCTTTCTTTACAGATTTGTTTCTGAAAATAAGATCTATATCTGATTGGACAGCTATTTGAAATGGATGAGAAAATAGAAATCAAAGAAGAGGATCCCCTCCCAGATGACATAACCTCACAGAATGAGAGAGAGTTCTTTCACAAAGTTGTTTCTATGAAGACAAGTATTGATACTGTACTTCTGGATACTGATTGTGACATGGCAGTACAAACAGAGACTCCTTTTATTAAAAAACTTGAAAAACAGATTAAGACTGAAACAGCTATATGGAGCAACAACTTCGAGATGGATAGAACCAGTGAAGTTGAACAGTATGAGAGAGAATTACTTCCAGAGAATCCTGATATGATGGATAAGAAATACAACAGTGATCATGAAATGTTTAACAAATTAGAAATTAAAGAAGAAACTTGGCAGCTGGAAACAGAAACATCATCAGTTTGTGATAATACTAAGGTAAGTTATCTAGAATATTATCAATAATAACTAAACACTAGTAACACAACTTTATTTATCTTATTTAAATCCTGGGATCGGTTTCAAAGCAAAACATCTGCTTCATCCTCAGCCACTCAGCTTGACACTCACCCACTAACTGACTGACTGACCTTGACCACTACCGGAGTTTGAAGAATAGCTCCTTATCTAACTGCCATCTACCGGGGACAACACAAACTTATTGATGTCTATTTGAGGGATATCAAATTTCATTACGCGATCCTTATTTTTCAAAATAAATATCTTCTCCCAAACCATTAAATCTATCGGTTCTTTCAATTGTTTCAATAATTTAACTTCTGGATTTACTTCATGATTATATGACCAAAAATGATCAGCCACTGCCGATTTCTCTGTCTGTCTATATTTAATATTTCTAAAATGTTCCTTCGCTCTGGTTTCTAAATTACGCTTGGTTCTACCAATATAGATCTTATCGCATTCTAAACAGTTAACTTGATAAATACCAGATTTTTTGTTGTCTGAAATTTTGTCTTTTTTAGAAAACTGTAGCAAATTCTTTATACTGTAATTATTATGAGGTGCTAGTATTATACCCACTTCTTTGAAATTTTTTTGGAACTTTTTATTTGTTCATGGATGATAAGTAAATTTTTTGAAAATATAATCGTTTTTTACTTTTTTAAGAGTGGAAACATCATTAACATTTTTTTTTTTTTATATTTAAACTTTTCTACTCTTCTGATTATAAAATCTTTATTAAAGCAGTGTTTATAATATGTTTATATTCTGCATTAAATTCTTCTTCATTTAGAGGTATGTTTATCAATCTGTAAATCAAACTATTAAAAACAGCAAATTTGTGTGAGATAGGGTTAAAGTTATCTAGAAGTCTATTGTAGTTAGAGAAATGTTTGATAATAATCATCCCAATATATTCTGTGCTATTGTAGAATATTACAATCTGCTGCACTTAAAAAGTAAAATGAATGGCAAATCAAGTAAAGGATTCAGAGACAACAGATAACCTGGCTACAAACCTAGTTGATACTAGATATGATTGTACCTGCATGTCATAATTAGAGTAACTTGATATGTGCAGCTATATAACTTTAAGTTGTTGAGTTAGATAAATATACAACTGGATGCTATAATGTGTTCTAGACACAACAAGGCTTACATTGTTGTGTATGTGAAGTAAGTACTTATAATATCATCCAACAATATAATTTTGCGGCCTGTGAGCCATGGTCCAGCTGAGGAGATATCCCTGACGTTTTGTCTGTAAGTCCTTTGGACATCTTCAGAGAGACGACAACTACTGGCTGTGACAACTACAGTATCCTTTCTTCCTCCTAAGTAGAGAAAAAGTGAGCTTATGAACTAATGCCAACTTCATTGAGAAGCTATTCCCTGTGTAGTACTACCTACAAAAAAGCCTTCACTTTACAGTAATCGAGTGAGGAAGTGTTGCTATTACATCTGCAGATTCAAGTAGTGTGTATGATGACTGAACATGGAGCTTAGGTCAGGTGATATCTGTTAGAATACAAACATGCATGTATTATGCACTAAGCTAAACTTTGATCTTTGTCTTGAGGTACATTTATTCTAGTATAGTCTGTCTTTCAATTACCTGGACCTGAGTAAGGGCTGTGTCTAATTTGTGTTATAATGCCACATTCTTTGTTTAGATCTATTTTTAGTGATAACTTATAAATTCACACCATATATCAGGCCAGCAGACATTGGACTGGATATTTGACACATTCTGTATACAAAATAGGCTCAGTACTGTCTGATGAAGGTGACCTACCCTAAACAACATGTGGACAATGGGCTACTTATAAGTGATTCAGGAAATGCAAGTATCATATTCATTGGGACATTACATTGTATTAGTACAACCTGTAAAGGGTACAGAAACTAGGTCAGGCTATATTCCACCCCATGATCATAATAAAATTGATTTTTTCTTGTTTACTTGGATCAGGAACAAGTATACTTTACATTATAAAGTTGCATATATGGACGCCACATCAGTGTATATCACAGCTTGGCCCAGACAAGCTAAGTTAAGTACTAAATGGGGAAATGAACATAATGTGCCTCTCACGTACCTGGATAAGGTTTTTTCCAGGGTTTTCCCTTATCTGTAAGACAAATTTCAGGTAACTCTTAGCTCTGTGGACCCTGGGCTCCTTTCAACATCATTTCATCCATTCCATTCATCGTCCGATATGACTTAACGTTGGAGGATGTAAATTACAAATAAAACAAAAAAAATATAGCGACAGTAATGTTAACGATGAGTTAGTTGATGGTTCAAGCTGATGATGTGAATGAGATATTCATGAAATTGTGATCCTGGTCAATTTGTAAGAAAACTCTCATCATTTTCTATCAAATAAGTAAAGTTTTTTAGTTACAAATTATTATATATGAACATATGAACATATTTAAACATGTTAATAGCTTTATATTTTACATATTTATATGTTCATATGTAATTGTATTGTTGCACTATCCTGAAAGCCATTTGTGTGTACTGTTTTATTATTATCATTAATGTTGATACAATTTGATTTGATTTGATTTATTGATTCATCCATTAAAACATATACATATTATAGGACACGTCAAATTAAAAACTAAGTACAATATTTACAATTAAGGTAGCTAACTAAATATTTACAAATTTAAAAATTCATCCACGCTGTAGAAGCTATTGGCTCTAAGGAAGTTTAATAATTTCTTAAATTGATGTTGTGATTCAATCTTTTTTATAGATTCAGGTAGCTTATTGTAAAGATGTAAGCCAGCATATGTGAAACTATTTTCATACATCCTTGTTTTGTGTGACTTCACAAATAAATAATTCTTTATGATGAGTCGTATTTATTACACATCTGCTTCACTTTAGTACCTATTTTGAGGACATGTTTCGCAAATCATCGTTTGCATCTTCGGCTCTTATGCGACTAAAGCTTGATCCAGTGGTGTGGGTAATTCTGGAGTTGTTGCTGCCATCTGTTGATTTAGTGATGAACTTAAATGTGGGATTCTCTTCTGGCAGGATTTCAAAGTTCATTAGTTGGTTTTTATGTTTTTCTATGTATATTCTCTCCCATATCACGAGTTCACTATGTTTTTGTACGTATTTTAGTAATTCTATGCTATCTTCAATTTCATGATTTTCAGACCAGAAATGAGCTGCTATTGCAGACTTATCAATATTTTTGTATCTTAAGTGCCTGAAGTGTTCTTTCTTTCTAGTGCCTATGTTTCTTTTTGTCCTCCCTATGTAAATTTTTTCACAGTCTTTACACTTAATCTTGTAAATGCCTGACCTTTCCTCTGGTTTTATCTTATCAGTATTATTACTGTGAAGTAGGTTTTTAATATATCGAGATTTAACTGTATTGGAACACCACAGTGAAGCAAAAAATTAAAAATTAATAGGTTTTTAATGTTGTAATTGTTTTTTGGTGCCAATGTTATATTGTATTTCTTGAATATTTTTTGGAACTTTTTTGTGGCCCACGGGGGGTAAGTAAATTTAGCAAATCTAATTTCTTGTTTTATTGGTGTGAGAGCTGTGATCTGTTTTAATCTCTTTTGAAGTTTGAATGATTTTAGTTTATTATCTACAAGGTTTTTTCCATATCCATTTTTAATTGCAGTTTTTAAGATTTGATGGTATTCGTTTTGATATTCTTGCTGGCTGAGGGGTAGATTTACTAATCTGTGTGTGAGACTGTTGATGGTGACATGTTTGTGTGGAATTGGGTTGAAACTATTTGCGTTGATGTAATTATATGTGTGTGTTGCTCTTCTATGGATACCAAATTCTAGTTTTTCATTGCTTTTTGTGATTTTAAGGTCCAAAAAAAGGTAGAGTACAGTCCTCTTCAGTTTCCACTGTGAATTGTATGCTGGGTTCTTGCAGGTTGAGTAGTTTCAAAGCATCATCTATTTGTTTGTAGGGCACTATTGCAAAGATGTCATCTACGTATCTGCACCATGTTTTAAAAATATGAGGGAAGGCTTTAGTTATATGTGTTTCGAAAAAGCTCATGTATAGATTGGCCAAAAATGGTGATAGCGGGCTTCCCATAGCTAGACCTGAAATTTGTTTATAATATTTTCCATCGAAAACAAAATAATTTTGATGTATACATATATCAGTCATTGCCAAATATTCTTCTATTGCATTGGCATCTAGGTTTATAGAATTTAGCCATTTTTTCAGTTGAATCAAAAGTTTGTCTAATGGAATGCTAGGGAAGAGGGAGCGGACATCGAAGGATACTAAAGTGTCATGAGGTTTTAGTTTAAGATTTTGAATTTTTTCTACCAGGTCTAAAGAGTTTTTTATGCTCAGAGTATGGAATTGTGGAAAGGACTGACATTTTTTGGACAGCCATTTTGCCAGAAGGTAAGTAGGAGTGTTTATATTATTTACAATGGGTCTCATGGGTATGTTGGGTTTGTGTATTTTAGGCAAACCATATAGTCTTGCAAGGGTAGGGTTGTCCGGTTTGATAGTTTTTTGTTCTACAGTTGTTAAAATTTTACTATTAATGATGATTTTTTGTACATCTTTTATGCATCGGTTGAGTGGATTAGAATCTATTTCTTGGAATTCTTTTTGTTGTAGTAACTCTAACATTTTTTCCTTGTATGTAGCTGTGTCTAAAATTACTATTTTGTTCCCTTTATCAGCCCTTGAGAAGATTACATCCTTTTTCCTTAAAGATTTAATTATCTTAATTTGTTTCAAATGTTTTCCTGGTTTTTTATTTATTAAGTTTTCCAATATAGGAGATGATTTTTTCCTAATTATATTTTTGTCCATGGTTTCCAAGCCTTCTACTGCTAATTCTATATCTGCAATGAATTCATCCGGGTTGCTGGAGTATGTTATACATGCTTTTAGGTCTTGGTTAAGCACATCTATTTCTTCAGTGTTAAAATTTTGCTTTGAGAGATTAATTACATTGTCTAGGGATGTGTTCTTTGCTGAAATTTTGTTATGTTTTTGTTGCCAATGATTATGGTTATGGTTTAGTTTATTTTTTTTGACGATAAACTTTCTCTTTGACTTTATAATTTATATGTTCAAATGATTTATTCTCTAAATAGTCCCATGCTGTGTTTCCTAGTAATTTTACCAGTTTCCAATGTAGGTTGTACAATGAGAGGTCTATATTAGTTAGTTTTCTGTAGTGATTGGCTTTTTCGGATTTTAACATGGTGATAAGATAAAACCAGAGGAAAAGTCAGGCATTTACAGATTAAGTGTAAAGACTGTGAAAAAATTTACATAGGGAGGACAAAAAGAAACATAGGCACTAGAAAGAAAGAACACTTCAGGCACTTAAGATACAAAAATATTGATAAGTCCGCAATAGCAGCTCATTTCTGGTCTGAAAATCATGAAATTGAAGATAACACAGAATTACTAAAATACGTACAAAAACATAGTGAACTTGTGATATGGGAGAGAATATACATAGAAAAACATAAAACCAACTAATGAACTTTGAAATCCTGCCAGAAGAGAATCCCACATTTAAGTTCATCTCTAAATCAACAGATGGCAGCAACAACTCCAGAATTACCCACACCACTGGATCAAGCTTTAGTTGCATAAGAGCCGAAGATGCAAACGATGATTTGCGAAACATGTCCTCAAAATAGGTACGAAAGTGAAGCAGATGTGTAATGAATACGACTCATCTAAAAATTAATAATCATTTCGCTTCACTGTGGTGTTCCAATACAGTTAAATCTCGATAAATTATTCTTTGTTCTAGTGTTGTGTATATGAATTTCAGAATTTGTTTTGAATAAACTTAGGCTTGCTTTCATATGTACAAGAGTTTCATATATGTATATACTTGGCAGTGGTAAGATACCTAATTTACTGAAGTATGGCTTACAACTAGTTGTGCTTGAGAGATCTCCTACGATTCTAAATATTTACTTTTGGTATCTGAATACTTTTATACGGTCTTTAGAATTTCCCCCAAAAGTTATACCATATGCCAACAAACTGTGTATATATGAAAAGTACACTACTCTCCAAACTTTCATGCTCGACATGCCTGTAATTGCCCTGATTAAGAAACACATTTTACTAAGTTTTTTCGTCAATGTCTCTATATGAGTTTCGCAACTTAAATTTTCATCTAGTATTAGTTCCAGAAATTTGATAGTTTTTACATAATGTATTTGGTCTTGTCCCAGCATTAATTTTGGATACAGTTGACTTCCACTCATTTTATTATAGAAGCTTAGGGCTGCTGTTTTCTCCTTACTCAATATTAACATATTGGCACTAAACCATTTTTGAATATATTTTGGACTGTTTTCAATAAGTACATCTGCCCCTTCCATATTCACCCCTTTGATAAAAATATTTCTATCATCTGCAAACAATTTAACATTTATATCTTTTCTGTTTTCTACATTATCTGCCAAATCATTAATGTACACTATAAATAAAAGAGGCCCAAGCCCCGAACCTTGAGGGACCCCATATTTCATTATAGCACTACTTGAAATTTGAGTTTTAACTTCACTCGTTTTGCTATCAAAATACTCTTATTTCCACTGATTGCTCTCTATTCTCCAGATAAGATCTGAACCAAACTAAAGCTAACCCCCTTATGCCATACGAGGATAATTTTTCTAGTAGAAGGTTGTGATCAACCAGACCAAACACTTTTGTAAGATCTAAAATATGTGTATCCTTAACCGCTTCGCCGATGGCCATTTAAACCCCTTAGGGGCCGGAAACGGATACCCAATAAACAGAACAGGACATTTAAATTGTTAAATGCTGTAAAAATGCATCATAAATGCTATTCCGTATCTTCCGTATTTATTAAGTTATTTAAACGAAATAAAAACTGGTTTAAAACTCATTAAAGGCAGTATACATCTACAGTAACAATAAAGTAGAGACTACATTAATAAATTGTTGAAATTTCACTACTTTGTTTCACTGTAGCAAAAGCCATTCTTTGTGTCGAACGCGCCTAATATGTGAATCATTTTGTTTTGTGTGTATACGAGCCATAGTATGTATGTATAGCTATGCAAGCAACTTCTCAGGTTCAAGTTTAGTTTATTTATGCTATACCAAGCGATAATATGACGAGAATATATTGCATCACACACTCACACACTGGAAAGAAAACTCTGTCAGCATCTGTTATTACAGTGTTTCTCAACCAAGGTTTCTAGTAGCCTTATGCTGCAGTTTTCGCTCTGTATTTCAGTTATTTATACTCTCTCTGTGTTCAGAGTGATTTCTTGTAGCTATCAAGAGCTAAATGTATGGCACATTTGAAATTGTTAAATTTCAATGTTAACCATGGCTTATCCCCGTAATGTAGCAAATAAATTAGCTTGGGTATGATGTGTACAGGCTTCTGATATTACTGTAGAAAATCTGGAAGATTTGTTGTACGATTATGAAGGAGATCTTTAGGACATACGTAGCAGTGACGTGTACTGGTCTACAGCTGGCATGTTAGCTACTCCATTGTTTGGGGAAATGGCGGGACAAATATGAGTGATGCGTATCAACTATTACTAGCTATCCCTCTTTACGGAAAACAGTTAAATGGTAAAAAAAAAGTTTTTATACCACTGGATGTAACTATGCACAGTTGTTTAGTAATTTTCAGAGCTGTAAAAGACATTCATCTACCTGTACTTGCGCGTATAAAGAGCTCGTAACCTAATTGAGTATTATAATACTCAGAGGCCTCTTTATACTAGGGGGTAGCAAAATTCACCACATCATCCCTCATACTTGAGAGAAAACACTTTCCTAAAAGTATACCACACACACCCAAAAATCTTGTAACCATTTCGAAAATGTGTAGTGTGTTGCGAAAAAGAAGTTCGCAAGGAAACCAATATTATTTGGTGTGAATCTGCAGATGTGCCCTTGGGTGTTTATCCAGGTTTGGTATCGGTGAAAGGGTTAATTGTTTACTATCTAGTGTTTCATACACTTGTTCAATGAAATTCATCAGTGCAGACCTTGTTGATTTATTTTTTCGAAAACCATTTTGATTGTCATTAATTACTTTAATTTTTTCCAAAAAGCCTGTTACTCTTTTATACATTATTTGTTCGAAGATCTTTGCAAAAGTTGAAATTATGGAAATTGGCCTGAAATTTCCTACCTCCCCTTTGTTACCTTTTTTTAAAGATGGGTTTTGCTTTACCTTTTTTTAACCTGTCGGGGAACGTCCCACTTGAAAGTGAAAGATTTATCAAGTACGTCAGTGGTTCAATTAGGAATAAGGAGCAACACTTTAGGACGCAGTTAGAGTAACCATCTATTCCTATCGATTTCTTATTCTTTAATTTTTTATAACATCTTTAACTTCCTCAACTGTTACTGGAATTAAAAACATGCTATGTTCATTTTTCTTTACACTTAACTTTTCCTTCTTTCCTAGAGAATGAGTATTTAACAGTTTCTCCGCTACAGTTGAATAAAACTGGTAGAATAATTCCGAAATTGGTTTAGGATCACTTACTTTTTGGCCATTATTTTCTAGGTGGTAATTTTCTTTCAATTTGGGTCCATTTTTTATTTTGTGCTTAATTACACTCCACATGGATGTAGTTTTATTAACTACTTTATTTATTGTTTCATCTTTATGTAACTTTTTGGCTGCTCTTATAACTTTATTATATATATTTCAATATTTTACGTAATAGGCTTTATAAAGTCTGGTGTAGTCTTGTTTTCCTTCATGAATTTGCTCAAGAATTTTAATCTATCACCAGATTTGTGGATTCCTGTTGTGATCCACTTATTACCTCGCTTGTTCATTGCCAATTTAACCATTGGTATGGCTGTTACAAAGTGAAAATCAAATGTGTCCAAAAATGCATTCATGGCATCGTTAAGATTTCGCTCAGTGTACACGCTTTCCCAAGATTCTTTACTTAATAGAAAATTTAGATAGCTTAGATTGTCATTATTAGCAAGTCTAACCTTTTGGTTTTTTTTTTTTTTTTTTTACATTCTGTTTTGGGTTATGCTGATCTACTGGGACAACTAATTTTAACATTTGTGCCTAATGATCTGACAGGGCTGTGTCAAAAGTCTGAATTTCATATTTCCACTTATTTATATTCAGCACTACTTGGTCAGTCGCAGAATATGACAAATTCGAGACACAGGTTGGTTCTTTAACTACGTTTTCCATTCCATACATATTAAGAGATTTTGCAGCTGCTTTTTATTTGCATTTTCTGTTATGTAGTGTATATTCATGTCCCCTACTATAATTACAGATTTTTTTTGTCCTTTTAAAGAAGTCCAAAATGATTTCTAACTTTTGAAGGAAAATTTTGGTATCGCTTGTGGGATTTCGGTACACACAAATAAGAATTATTTTGCTGTCCAATAGTTCACACATGCTGGCTTCAAAGTGTTCCTCCTGGTTTAAGTATTTAAACATAACAATCTGTCTAAATTTAACTGATTCATTTACATATATACATGATCCACCATTTTTCTTGTTTGACCTACAGAAGGAAGATGCTAGCACATAGGTATATTAAAATACTCTGTTTCATCTTCTCCCAACCAATGTTCCATTAAACAAATTGCTGTAGAGTTTTTTAAAGCAGATGTTAATAGTACTTCAATGTTACACTTTTTCCTTAACCGCTTCACCGATGGCCATTTAAACCCTTCAGGGACCCGAAACGGATACCCAATAAACAGAACAGGACATTTAAATTGTTAAATGCTGTAAAAATGCATCCTAAATACAATTCCGTATATTCCATATTTATTAAGTTAATTAAACGAAACAAAAACTGATTTAAAACTCATTAGAGGCAGTATAAATCGAGAGTAACAATAAAGTACAGACTACATTAATAAATGGTTGAAATTTCACTACTTTGTTTCACTTTGGTTTCACTGTAGCAAAAGCCATTCTTTGCGCTGAACACGCCTAACATTTGAATCATTTTGTTTTGTGTGTATACGAACGAATGTATATATGTATAGCTATGCAAACGACTTCTCCGGTTCAAGTTTAGTTTAGTTTATGCTATAACAAGCGATAATCATACAAGAATATATTGCGTTACACACTCACACACTGGAAAGGAAACTCTCTGTCAGCATCTGTTATTACAGTGTTTCTCAACCAAGGTTTCTGGTAGGCTTATGCAGCGGTTTTCGCTCTGTATTTTAGTTATTTATACTCTGTGTTCAGAATGATTTCTTATAGCTATCAAGAGCTAAATCACTGGCACATTTGAAATTGTTAAATTTCAATGTTAACCATGGCTTATCCCCGTAATGTAGCAAATAAATTAGCTTGGGTATGATGTGTACAGGCTTCTGATATTACTGTAGAAAATCTGGAAGATTTGTTGTACAATTATGAAGGAGATCTTTAGGACATACATAGCAGTGACGTGTGCTGGTCTACAAATGGCATGTTAGCTCCTCCATTGTCTGGGGAAATGGTGGGTCAAATATGGGTGATGCGGATCAGCTATTACTAGCTATTCCTCTTTACGGAAAACAGCTAAAAGGTAAAAAAAAAAAGTATATTTATACCACTGGATGTAACTATGCACAGTTGTTTAGTAATTTCCAGAGCTGTAAATTCATGCAAGACATTCATCTACCTGTACTTGCACATATAAAGAGCTCGTAACCTAATTGAGTATTATAATACTCAGAGGCCTCTTTATACTATGGGGTAAGAAATTCACCACGACATCACCCCTCATACTTGAGAGAAAACACTTTCCTAAAAGTATATCACCCACAACCAAAAAAAAGTTGTGACCATTTCGAAAATGTGTAGTGTGTTGCGAAAAAGAAGTTCGCATGAAACCAATATTATTTGGTGTGAATCTGCAGATCTGCCCTTGGATGTTTATCCAAGTTTGGAGGTGTACAATTCAAAAAGAAACCTGTATGGGTACATTTACATTCCTTATAGAACTAATTTAAATTTATTGTAAAATAGCAAGATTAAAATAATTGGCGTTAAATGAGCATTAAATGCATGTATGCGCAGGACGTCTATACACATCCATATCGGTTTGGGGAATTTTAACTTGGACGTCATATGACGTCCATATCGGTGAAAGGGTTAAGCTTATGATGTTTTGGTGGAAGATTGATAGGTTGAATTTACTATTATTACTAATTTTACAGCTAGTATTTACACCAGTATTTGTTTTCTCAGGAGGATTGCTGTCAAAGCCTACATGATTTACACCTTCTTCACACGTTTCTAATTTACCCTATTTTTACATACTACACCTATTACATCTTTTATAGCTTCACTCAGTGTAAATAACCCCTTTATGTTAAGATATAGACCATCCTTGCCAAGGCACGAGTAGTCCAGCTTCTTGTCTAGGTCCATATAAATAGCTCTTAGAGCATGGCATGCCCATCTAATATTTTCATTAACACTATTTACATATACCTATCACCTAAGTCATGCCTTCTCACTATACTGTTCACTACTAGTTTTGCATTTGAATACTTCTTCTTGGTCGCACGTATAAGATTGTACATGTTACCCAGAATCTCTTTGGTATTCCGCAAGTTTTTTAGATTGTACCAACATGTAGCACAACCACTTCGGTATCTTCTGGTCTTCCAGTGATGCTGGGATCATTGAGTTTACCACACATTTGCTGCACATTTATTCCACTTAGAGACTTCAACATAACCCCATCCACATTTACATGTTAAATAATCGAATCCCCAAGCACTAACACTTTGCATTTTTCCGTTTCCGGCTCCTCCATTCCTTCTCCTTCATGTTTCCTTATTTTGAGGTCAGGGTTAATCCACTCTAATTTTGAGCTTACTGCTTTTTCTTTCTTCTTTATCTGCAGACCATTATTTGCAGTGAGTCCTTCATCAACGGATAGCTGACATGCACTATCGAATGACAATAGCGAAGTAAACCTGTTGCTTGTAGGAATAGGCTCCTTCATTTTCATCACAATTTTATTTGAGTCATCTCTGTGTTTAGCTTTTTCCTTCAGGAGATGAATTTCCATTTTGAGTTCGTTGTTCTCAGTCTTTAAGGTTCTTATTTCTTCATGAGCCTGTTTTAAGTCTTTGTTCAGTAAGTCCACGATGATTTGAAGCGACACTATGACCTCCGCTTCATGTGTTGTTCCATTCCGAGATGGCGGTTCTTCCAGCTGTTGATTTTGCTTCTTTAATTCTATAAAGGGTTGCTCCCCAGTCTTGTCTTCATTTCTGTGACTTGCTCCATCACTGAAATTGTTGTTGCTGTCTTCTCTTTTTGCTTTTTTGCCATTAATATCACTCATTTCACTTATTTTCAACGACTTACTTCGCGTGCCGTAACTATACGTCACCATCTTTGTACTGAGTAGTCCACCAGTTACATCATTTAAGTCCTAGTATATTATTCATGCAGGTGTGATCTATTGTGATCTATTAAACATTTCTTTTGCTAGTTCTGGGTTTTCTAAATCACTTGAATACTTTCTCCCAGTCTTGGTTTTCTTACATCTGTTTACATGATGGAATATCAAATATTTGTTCCCATGTATGTTTTAGCCATGTTACATAGGACATTAGTACTATATACACACTTCTGTGAAACTATACATTTGAATTATTCTGTTACAGGATGTCGACCTTCCTGCAATAAAATCCTCAAGGTAAGATTTGACCCTTTCAGTTACGAGCTTTCTGCCTTTTGTGTTTTGTTTACTTTTGTTCTTACATAACTCGCACATATATGTTTAGCACATGTCTGATTGAACTGTTGATCAGATACAAATGTATGTACAGTAAAACTTGCTCTAATTTTAATCATATGGGACTAACACAAATTTCTAAATTAGTAAATTTTCCAAATTATACAAAATGCGATAGATTATGTATACATTATTAATTACCATGTATCATAAATATGTATGTATCTGTAACTATGTATATATATATAAATGTATACTTTAACTGCTGTAGCATAGATTTTGTTATTTAGTTTGCTGATATTTTGTGCCACAGACTAATACAATAACACTAATAACACTAAGATAATATCACGACTTGAACTATAATCTATACTCACTGTCTAACATGTACCTGCACAAAGCTAAGCACTTATGAATTGTTCCAACTTAATTTTGTTAATTTCTTGATTCCTCATTTTCTTTACCTTTCCAAATGCCTGTTCTGTTTCATTAACTGATTATTTCTCTTGTTTGTGTCTATACGATTATTTATCGTGTAATGAATGATATACTCCTGAGAGCCAGAGACCTTTTTTCCGAAAACATGTGTGAAAGTGGGTTTCTTTTGTCTCTTTATATCTAAGTTCGTCGAGAAAAATTTATAAACAGTTTTTCAATATACAGTTTTTATAAACAGTGAAGTACAGTATGTTGTACCTTGGGTCTTGAAAACAATAGTTCATACAGTGAAAAAAAATAATGCAAGAGAATTTCAGAACTGTTTAATGCATCTAAACATATGTATATACAACACATTCTTATATAAAAATAAAGTACATAACTAGAATGGAATTAGCTGTTTTAGCTCTCAGTTGTTCATGGAAAAGTTGAAACAATTCTTCTTTGCAACCAAACACAGATAAATATTGCAAGTAGTACACATTGTTTTTGTTCTGTCAGAACAGCGTGGTCTCTGGTATTTCTTCCAGTCTATGGCATCTGCAGTTAAAGGCATATGGCAACTTTTTGACTTACTTACATTTTCATGGGATAGAGGAACAGGTACTTTGCACCTCTTTCGTGTTAGCTCTGTAACTTGGTCATCCCTATCTTCTCCCCTTTCTCCAACTCCTTCTGTTGTGTTGTATATTACAGATTTGCCAAGCATGAGCTTGTATTTTCTTTGCTGTAATATTGTTTTGAAGACATTCCTCTCTGCCTTTGGTCCTTCCTCAACTGCAGCCAAGTGTATACAAATCAAATGTAGAATTGTTCAAAAGGTCCATTTCCTTGTTCTGGCCTTCATTGGGGAGTAAGATATACAGTCAAACAAGCAACCCTACCCATGTAACAGTTATACTCCTGCACTATGTTCGGTTTTTCAACTTAAATGCATGCCTCCTCTTTCTTATTACATTTCTTGCACTTATCCATAGGATTTAGTCCCTGATTGGATGACATCATTGTAATGCGTCTTCTATCTATCCATTTTACAATACAAATATTGCAACCATAGTGAACAAGCATCTCTCCAGATCCTCTACCTTTGCTTAATTCTGTGCTTCCTTTGATAACCTGTTCTTCTGCATTGTGGTAGTTGACCTGAGAAGCTCATTCACTAGTTTTTGACTCGTAAAATACCAATCATGATAAATAGTCTCCTGGAATGAGACTATCTGAAAAAATGCAGCTTCACCCCAAATTTGTGCATTACAGCAAGTTATGTTTTTCTTCCCTAATACAATTTAAAATCTATAACAATACCATTGGAATTTGCCAAAGCAAATTGTTGGAACAACACTGCTTCATACTTCAAACTCCTAAAGATGGAACTAGCGTTTCATCTCCGGCAACATTTTCTTTGCCCACCTGCATCAGGAATCCTCCTCTGATGTAATTAATAAGTGGATGTACTTTCCACAGCCTATCATCCTCGCCTTCATCAGAAATGTCTTCATCCAATACAATCCTCAGAGAAGTCCTAATGGTGAAGAATCTACTCTTAGCCGTATTGTCACTTATGACTGGTATACTCCATCTGTTGTCTCAATACATTCAGATGATTGGATACTGTAAGCAGCTCATTTACATGCAAATGCCAATATATATTTTTGGTACAGGCAAATCTAAAGTTAGAGGTTTGCCTTTCATTTTTATGTATATCTGACAAGACTTAACCAGTATTGTTTGGATTATATCATCATCGATATACTGTTTGAAGTTAATGTGAGGATCTACTCCCATTAGTCCAGGCCCCGTAGGACCTGAACCCGGGCCTTTCGGGTCTGTTTACCATAGGACAGTACCTATTTTATAAACTGCCCCCCCCCCCGCCTGCACACGGCAGACAGGACGGAAGTGGATACGCCACTTACGTGCCTGTCCTTAATGTACCAGCTACCAATAAACCTTGGTAGGGCCGCCAGTGTCTAGCTCACCAGCTACTAGCTCTGCAGGCTAGTTCCCGGGACTTATGAGGCAACCCTCTACCCCCTCCGGGCGGCCGATGGCCTGGCCAGAGGTACCCAATTGCCCGTGGGTGACGGGAACACACTGCCCCCTCGAGTCCAACCCAATCCGAACAGCTCCCATTTGGGAGGGGCTCGACATGTTCGGCCGGAGGTTCCTCTAGTAACGTCAGAGGTACCACGAGTGCTAGGGGTCCGCAGCGCCCGCACTTTGGCAGCTGAAAGGGATGCATCCCTTCCCCTATGGGGAACTGTTTGAAGTAATCAACGTTCTTGAATACAATTGTATCACTGGGAGGTAGCTTGGTCTGCATAATTGAGACTGAAGCTGGTTTAAAGTTTCTTTGCCAGCAGCACCTTAGCATTTGCACAGAATCTTAGAAATTTTAAAATTCTTTTTCTTTCATGTAAAGTATTCCAGCTCTCATAAAAACTTTATATTACCAAAGTAAATTTTGCAAGTCCTCAGTAGGGAAATTTGCATAAAAATAGATAATTTAGTAATCAGTGAAGAATACCTTATAAGAATCACTACTGAATCCCTCACTTTCGCTTTCATCTTCATCATTTGGAATAGGATTGTTATCTTCTATTCTGATGGTGTTTCCATTTTCTTGAATACTTATCTCCATCTGAAAAAGCACCTTCAGAACCATCGATTATGGCAAGTACTTTTAAGAGATATTTCTCAGCTTCATTATCTGAATCAGAAACAAAATCATTAGTTAAATGCAGATACATAAAAATTACATCTTTGATGCTAGAATTGGGTGTTTTAAATTGTACCAATTGGACTGTATTAACAGAGTCCCAAAGTACAGAACCCTGTACTTCATGTAACAAGTGGTTAAGAATTCCCGAACAGTGCATTAGGGATATGTATTTGACATATATGCTATCCTTTAATATCAATGAAATAAACAGTATATGATTAAAACAGAAACTCACTTCTGTGAAGTGTTAATTTACACTTACCTTGAAGGAAGCGTTTGCCCTGCTTCAGTGTGTGATCACTTTGTAGCAAGTGATTCACACAACCCAGTCAGGGGTGAACTGCAATAACAAAGTTAAAGTGAAGAGTGGACAGCAAGTTACAGTGGACTTAGGTGTAGTAGGCACCGCCTTCTGAAGGCCTTGCCATCTAGAAATACGGATCTATGCTACAAAGTGCAGAAGGCATCTGGCGCCACTTTGTCTATGGACAAAAAAGCGTTCCTGAAGACTTAGCTATCAAGTGTTTGTAAGCTTGTGGCTGTTACTCGCTAGGGTGGCTGAGGAAGTGATACTTGCAATGTGTGCCATCTGGAAGAAGTTCCGCCACCAACATCTGGTCCTCAACTTGCTTGCCTGCATCACCCTTCGTAGATTTACGGGCGTTTCTCATCTTCCAAACAGCGCAGCAATCATTGAATAGTTGCCTTTATAGTAAACAGTGATGTTGATGTACTTGTCAGTTCATATAACAGGCATTGCTTGTATTGACACAAACACAAAACATTATATTAATTTGAAAAGCTTTATTATTTACAATTCCTATCCTGGAAGTGTTGAAAACAGTGTTGTAGTGATAAATTAAATTTAAAGGGTGTCGATTAATGACACTAAACAACACTTTTAAATTTTCCCGGAACATGTTTCAGAGACTTTGCCTCCAATGTCAACCGGATATTGCCTGGTTCTCAGTGTAGCTGGCGATATTTTGTCATAGGTCTCCTCTGGTGGTGTTTCGAGGAACTTCCTGAACAAATTTTTCTGAGGCATGTCGGAATTTAATACTTTGTTCCTATTTTTGGAAATGAAGATTTGTTCCCATGTGGACAGTTCTTGTCTTCCTGACGTATGTTTTAGTAGTTTTGGTTCTGGATTTATGTTGTGTGTGTGTGTGTGTTTTTTTCAAAAAATGCGTGGCAACTGCTGTATTTTCTGGTTGTTTATATTTTACATTCCTAAAGTATTCCTTTGCTCTTGTTTCTAAATTTCCTTCGGTTGTTTAAAAAAATTTACTTTATTATTTCTTTGAAGATATTGAGGATTAACAAAAAAAATTAGTTATAATGAACACCATATTTACCTTACATGAATTGATTTAACTGTGATTGTCACCGATATCTGCGCATGTACTGTCTGATTCTGTCTTCAGATTTTATTATCTAATTATTACATTCAATGATACTAAGTTCTGAATCATTTTAGATTATACCCAGAAACAGTTCCAGTGGCTACTCTTGGCAAGTCACCATTGTTCTCTGCTGAAGACCCAACAAGAGAGACAAGCTTCTGTAATGTAATCGAGCGTCTTGAATATGATCATCAAAACTGTGATGTTACATGTGATGTCTTCAATGCAAGGGAATATGTACACTCCGCTAAATATGGTAATTGTAGTGACATGGCAGACACAATTATAGAACCTTTATACTTAAAACACACTAAATTAAGTGATATGAGCAAAACAACACAACAGATTAGCACATGTGAGAAAAGCTTAAGCTCTGTATCAAACTTGGCAAAGCATAATTTAGTTCATAAAGATCAGAAGTCACACCAATGTAAAGTTTGTGATAAGAGCTTTACTAAGTTGTCAACTTTGAAAACACATATGTTAGTTCATGGAGGTAAGAGGCCTTACCAATGTCAAGTTTGTGATAAGAGCTTTACTCAGATGTCACATTTGAATATACATAATTTAATTCATGAAGGTAAGAAGCCACACCAATGTAAAGTTTGTAATACGAGCTTTACTCTTTTGTCAAATTTGAAAAGACATAATCTAGTTCACGAAGGTAGGAAGCCACACCAATGCAAAGTTTGTGATAAGAGCTTTACTCAGTTGTCACATTTGAAAACACATTATTTAGTTCACGAAGGTAAGAAGCCACACACATGTAAAGTTTGCAATAGGAGCTTTACTCACTTGTCAACTTTGAAAAAACATAGTTTAATTCATAAAGATAATAAATTACATCAATGTAAGGTTTGTGATAAGGGCTTTAACCATTTGTCTTACTTGAATATACATAATTTAATTCATGAAGGTAAGAAGCCACACCAATGTAAAGTTTGTGATAAGAGCTTTACTCAGTTGTCACATTTGAAAAGACATAATTTAGTTCATGAAGGTAAGAAGCCACACCAATGTAAAGTTTGTAATACGAGCTTTACTCTTCTGTCAAATTTGAAAAGACATAATTTAGTTCACGAAGGTAAGAAGCCACACCAATGTAAAGTTTGTGATAAGAGCTTTACTCAGTTGTCCCATTTGAAAACACATACGTTAGTTCATGAAGGTAAGAGGTTACACCAATGTAAAGTTTGTAATAGGAGCTTTACTCAGTTGTCACATTTGAAAAGACATAATTTAGTTCATGAAGCTAAGAAGCCACACCAATGTTAAGTTCATGATAGGAACTTTACTCAGTTGTCAAATTTGTAAACACATGCTTAATGATTATTAGTAGTAGAAATATTTGGTTCATGTTTAATAAATATATTCATTTATATGTATAGATTAGTTTTATGTATGTATAGATTAGTTTCAGTTACATAGTCATCAAGTATGTAAATCTGTCAGATAATGTTATTTGCATGTCTGACAGTAAGCATCTCAATTGAATTGCTTTGTAACATTACTAGTTCCAAATTATCATAAGTAGCCACACCTTTCACCTGCTGCTTAATACAGTTACATTATTCATTGTATTCCTGGGTCTCGTTATTTTGACAGTGAACTCACACAAGTGGTTTGCTTACTATGCACTTAATAGAACCTCCATAGAGTCATTTTTACATTCGTTCAGAAAGGCGAGAAAAGTATATGTGTATAACTTTGCCCCTGTTCCTTGGGCTGAAACAACTGTCACATTGGGTAGAAGAAAGAGTTCATCACTTCAGCGGGATGAACAGTAAAATTGTCAAGATAGTTTTCAGGTGTAGCTTTATCTTAAGTTTCTTCCTCCTAGCTGATACAGATGTTCCATGGAAGTGCTGTGAGAATATTTCCCTCTCCAGACATTCCTTCTTTGTATGATATTGATCAGACACCGCATTTCTATTGAAACGAACGTTACTTTTGCTATTGACTAATCACCATGTGGGGTAGTTAATAACTCCTATTTGTTTTGCAACTCGTAGTTCATGCAGCTCATTCAGTCTCTTGTTTGTCCCCATGAGCTTCCTTCTGGTTGCTGGCCAGTTTTGAAGGAAGCATTTTGTAAATATTGCTGGAGGTCACATTACTTGGGTATAGCTGATGCCATCTCGCAAATGATTTCTATGTTCCAAAATGGTAAAACAGTAGTTTTGAACTCAGATCTACATGTTTCGTCGGACCAACTTCGAAGGTGGCGAGAAAAAGCCTGAAATAATAATGAATTACAACGATATTAAGTATGGGGTTGATATAATACATGCATTGTGTGCTGTGTGGTAATTATTAACCATATCGAGATTTAACTGTATTGGAACACCACATATTACGAAAGTGAAGCAGATGTGTAATAAATACGAATCATATTTAAGTTTGAATTTATGAGTCACTATGTTTACACTCAGTCTTCACTTACTTGTTGTATAATTGAAACGTTTTCAAGATCATTCGATCTCATCATCAGCTGTTTGGTGACTAGATGAACCTTCCTCTTCTTCCACTACTACGGAGCTCCGATCACTCTGCCATCTGGTGTTAGGGGCACTAAGTTTTAATACTTCATTTAATGCCGGGATTTCAAAATTTATAACTTTATCACGGTTTTTGTTTATGAAAATTTTTTCCCAAATATCCAATTGAAAACGTTTCAATTATACAACAACAAGTAAGTGAAGACTGAGTGTAAACATAGTGACTCATAAATTCAAACTTAAATATGAAGAATACTTCACTGTTAATAATGCTTCTGCTTTTAATATTTAAATACGAATCATCTAAAAATTAATATTAACCATATGTTGAATATTGCAGGTATTCTAGGGTTATCCTTGTGGTAAACCAAAACAAATATTCCACAAGACAGGAATATTTGAAAATATAGTCCTTTGCTTTACTGTGGTAACAGCTACAGAGAAGAGCAGCAGCACCAAAGCTACCCAGTGGTCGGAAGATCTTTGAAAGATATATAAACTTGAACAAGCAACAGAAGATGAGTTGCCGAGTGCACGATAATTATTGAAAAGGAAACCATGTGAATTATGCAGTAAAGACAAAAAGGAGAGCAACGCTGAATTAAAAATTGGGAAATGGAGCACTCCTCTCTGTTTAGAAAAACATGCTAAAATTATTTGCGATAACTACTTAGGGAGAATAGAAAACATAGCTGGTGACTCATAGTATCTGAACATTACCAATGACAAAATGTATTTTAAAAGAATATATCGAGATTTAACTATATTGGAACACCACAGTGAAGCGAAAAATTGTTAATTTTTAGACTCATCTAAAAATTAATAATTAAAAGAATATGTTATTCTCTTTACATATACTTGAGACAAATAGTAAGTTACACTCTATTCTTATTATATTTTGGCTGATGTGTTTAATTTTGTAACTTCTAATATTGTACGGACAGCCGCCTACACAGCATATGTCTGTATCAACAGTGATAAAGAAAATGTTTTTTTGCATTACTTTTCAGATAGCATTGCAACAGGATATGTTGCAAAAGGGAATACTGGAGATGATGTTCTAGAAGCCCCACATTATGGCGATCATTTGCAATGGGAATGCTGCAAATTGTGTGGGATGGAAGATGTGATGATTTGTTTCTCACGTTTGTGAAGATCTTGTAGTCTAATCCTGTAGGTGTTTCAGCAACATCCCTGGAGCTAGAGATCTTATCTTTGGGCATGGTCGTGAAGTAGAGGAAAAATTATTACTGGTTTTAGAATGAACAAATACCTCTCTTTTTTCAGTTCTTTTTAAAATTAACCAAATTGTGATACAAATTTAAATGATGTGAAATGCTGTCCTTTAAGAAATGGTGATGTACCTATAGATGAACTATTCTTCTCTTACAATGAACACTAATTAATACATTTTAAATGCACACACACAAACTTGTTTCTGCACATGCTCGGAGAGACTCAAATACACATGTTTCTCCTACGGAGTTCTGTTGCAGAAGAACGCCAATTGCAGATAATCTCTTGCTTTCTTCTTTCTACATTGCTATAGCAGCCAATTAACTTATGTCCTACTGGTCCACCACCACATTAGGTTATCACATTCCTTTTTGTAATTTATGTCCTCCAACGTTAATTCATATCGGACGATGAATGGAATGGATGAAATGATGCTCAAATGAGTCTGGGCTCCATGGAGCTTAGAGTTACCCGACATTCGTCTTACAGGATAAAGGAGGACCCCAGAAAAAACCTAGACATTCTACCACCACGCTACCAAGGCGGGCAATTACTCTGTTGCAGCTACCAATAACGACAATATTACATAATATTTCTCTCACATTGCATCATCTAGTGTACAACCTAATGTTGCACTTTCATTGCCATACAAATTAATTTTTTGCATAAGAATTCTTAATCCATTTTTAAAATTTAAAAACATAAAATAACCACCAGAGCATATGTCATATGCTCATTTAATTACATAAACATCAGTTTGATTTCATTGATATTTAAATTGTATAACAGGAAATTATAAATAAATCTCTATTAATGAAATAAAAATATTTAGTAATTAATTTCCACTTATCTTAAGAAGTTAAGACAATAGTTATATAGCTAACAGTTTAATAGTTTGATATATAGATTAATAAATATACCCCTGAATAAAGAAGAATTTTAAAGAATATAAACATATTAATATTGCTTTAATTAATGGTTTTAATAAAGATTTTATACAAAAGAAAATTGAAAAATTTAAATATTAAAAAAGTAATAATGATATTTCTACTCTTAAAAAAATAAAAGATGATTATAAATTTAAAATATTTACTTACCACCCTTGGGTTAATAAACATTTTCATTTTTTTTTTAAAGAAGTTGATATAACTTTAGTTCCTCAAAATAAATATAGTATTAAAAATTTAATATCATTTTCTAAAACAGATAAAATTCCTAATAATAAAATATCTGGTATTTATCAATTTAATTGTTTAGATTGTGATCAAGTTTATATTGAAAAGACGAAACATAGTTTGGAAACCAGAAAGAAAGAACATTTTCGTAATATTAAATATAAACAAATTGATAAATCGGCCATAGCAGATCATTTTTGGTCATTTAACCGTGAAATAAATCCTGAAGTTAATTTATTAAAACAATTATATGTTCCCATAGATTTAATAGTTTGGGAAAAAATATTTGTTTTAAAAAATAAAAATCGCATAATGAATTTTGAAATACCGGCAATTGATTCTGTTGTTAGGTTTGTTACGTTTTCAGATGGTAATATGTAAATACATGGTATCCTTGACAACAAAGTGTGTTGACTGAAAATGTGGGCAAATGTTCATGAAATTAATCTCGTATAAAGAAGATAGAAGTATTAACATAAACTTCTTAAGATAAGTGGAATAAATATTTATATTTGTATAATTTGTATTAATCCACTGTAACTAGCTTCATTTTCTGTGTAATAAATATGTCTCTGTTACCATTTTTCTAAATTAACTTTTTCTGGGAGCTACAAATATTTAGAACTGAAACTCAAGAAGAACCTTACTCTCATTACAGTGTGTGTCTGCGCGTGTGCTCAGTTTCCCAACAATATCAAACACTTTCTTCCACTTACCAAGTTTAAAATGTACCATGTATTAGGTTTAGTTACAGTCATATTAGCATTCAAGAAACAAAGTTTAGAATTCTTCTAGCTCAGTAAACGGACATCAAAGTTCACATTTCCTGCATTTTGTAAATAAATACATTACTTGGTAGTTGCAAAGTCAGCTCCAGTTCAGTTTTATCAAAATATCTTATTGTATGGGTGTAATATTTATTCAGAAAACAAAAATACTTGTTTTGACTTAAATTTCCCAACAGGTTGAAGGTTAATCACTGGGTTGCCTGTTGCTTACCAGTCCTTGACTTCATTTACCATTAATGTTACTCTTTATTTAAGTGAGTAGATTGTAGTATTCTGCAATATCAAAATATATTGGGATGTTTATTACAAAACATTCCTCAGACTAACGTAGTTTCTATACAACTCACATTAATATGATCACAGACTGATGAAGTTTCTGTTTCCAAAGACCAAGGTTCTTCCTTAATTTCTATTTTGTAATGTATTTCATGATCATTGTTGTATTTCTTATCCAATATTAGGGGGTGTTCTAAAAGAAACTCTCCCTCATTCTATGCATCAAAGTCTGAAAACACAGTCTGTTATTCTATTTTTGTTTCTCTATGTATCTCGAAGTTGTTGCTGCATGCAGCACTTTCGGTGTTAATCTGCTTTTCGGGTGTTTGATACAAGATTAAGCAAGATGGTGGCCGGCAAAGTTATGACGCGAATTGTGCTCTGCAAAATTCAACAAAACATCGATAATCCTACAGAAAATGGTAACGAAAGGTGTAATTTCAGAATTGTGATGGACTCAAATGTTAACGGAAATAAAGATGGAAAAAACAACAAAAGTGTCGCAGCGGAAAAGCAAGCCAAAAATGGGAACCACGCTTTGCACAATGGAGCACGTGATGAAATGGAAGTCGTGGCATCGCTACACAAAGTCATTGAAATCCTATACATGGATCTTCACAGGGCAAGAGAAGATATCAAAGAATTACGAACTGAAAATTAACACCTGAGCCAGAAATTGAATTCGATGGGAATAGAGATGCAAGAGAGAGATAAGGTGATTAATGCAAACAATGATAACCTTAAGAAGCTACAAAACGAGAGGATGGCGCTACAGCTGCAGATTCAAGAATTTCAGTACTCGCAGCAACCTATACTGCAACAAATAAATTCAAATATGAAATGGGTGAATGTCGCAAGAAAAGATCACGGAAAGGAAACCAAAGTGAATAATTCGAAAACATCAAACATGCATGCAGTAACTTCACTTGAGCCAAGAATACCATGCATTCTAAGAGAAGAAAACTTCATCTTGTCTGAGCGCTTGCTCAGAACACGTGAACAAGGAATTGACCTAACCTATACAGAAGTCGTAAGGAACGGGCCTAACAGAATACGGCAAAACAATGCCCAGTCAACTCAAAAGAGCTGTAATGATATTGTCATCGAAAATTGCTTCAGTGTGTTAGAAGAAGTGGACGGTACGAAAAACCTAGAACACGGAGAAATGAAGCAGGTGGAGGTAAATGCCACGGTAGCAGATGCTCCCAGGAAGGATAAATACCGGTGGAAATGTGAGGATTACAAGAAAAAATACATGGGTAAGAAACTTCTACTTATAGGAGCCTCCATCATCAAAAACGTAAAGGAATCAAGAACTGGAACAGAAGTTAGAAGAGGGATAAGAACGGACCAGTTAACAAACCTTCTCCTCAATGGTAAATTTGAAGCTGCAAAGGAAGAAACTGAAGAGGACTATAGTACAATAATGTTACATGTGGGAACAAACTCTGTGTGCAGTGTTATTCCAGAATTACTACAAAATGACACAAAAAACCTGATATGTGCTACAAGAATGCAGTTTCCCACAGCCAGGGTGTTTATAAATGGTATATTGTACAGAAGGAGTGTTAGTGATTCATTTATTGACAGAGTAAACAGTGCTATTCATGAGGTGTGTGATAAAGTAAAGGTTATATATGTGAACCTAAATAAATTTTGTGATAATTTATGCCTAGGCAGAGACGGCCTGCATGTTAACAGGAAAGGTACATATGTTCTCAGTAAAATGTTATGTAATATAGTGGATTTGTTATAGGAAAACTCGAGAAGCAAGTAGGAGGTGAAACAAATTTGGAAAAATTAATAAGGCATATCCAACTGTTCAACCAAGCCAAAATGATTTAAGTTTCAAATACCCTAGTAAAGATGGTACAACAGATAGCTCTTATAATGCAGGGATTAAAATATTTCACCAAAACATACAAAGTGCGAGAAACAAAAAAATTAATTTAGAAATTCTCTTAAATGATATGTTAAAGGACATACACATTGTAGCCTTAACAGAGCATTGGCTCAAACAGGAAGAAATAGAAATGTTTAAACTGGAAGGATATACCTTAGTCAGCTCCTATTGTAGAAAACAAAAAAATATTGGGGGTTTTTGCATGTTCGTAAAAGATGGGATCAAAGTAATCGAACTTGGGAAATTTGATTATCTGGCATGTGAAGAATTTTTTGAGATCAGTATGATAGAGCTGGTTGAACATAAAACTGTAATAATTTGTATATATCGGAATCCTAGTAGCAATGTTCAGCAATTTTTAGAAAGCTTAGACACTTTACTAGAGAATTTGTGCAAAAGGCAAACTAATGTAGTAATAATAGGGGATATTAATATTGACCATCTGAGTAGTAACCCTGAAAGAGTAAATTTGGATAATTTAATATTCACTTATAGCATGCAAGCTGTAGTGAACTTGCCCACTAGGGTAACAAATACATCTAAATCAGCAATAGACCAGCTGATCATTAATAAACGTGCTACTCCATATAATTTTGAAATTATTGACACTGTATTATCAGATCACTATGGTCAAATATTTGTTATATATAACCAAAGGAACCTCAAAACAGACAGTGTGACACATATCAGTATAAGCAATGAATAGGGAAGCAGAATAGTGATTATTTAAATTATTTGCTCTCTAGAGAGGAATGGGAAAATGTTTATTCTAAAGTAAATGTAGATGCAGCCTTTCTAGAATTTGTCAGTATTCTTAAGTTTCATGTAAGTATTGCTTGTCCTTGGAAAAAAATTTAAAACGAATGAGCATAAGCAGCAAAATTGGATGACCAAAGGTATTTTGATATCTAGTAAAAGGTTAAGATTTCTAAATAAAATCTCAAAGGAAAATAAAATATCAGAAATGTTTATACAGTACTTATTGAATTATAAAAGAATCTATAATAAGGTTATTAGAAAAGCAAAGAAACTGTACAATGATAAACAATTAGCAAATTCAATAAATAAATCTAAGGCTGCCTGGAAACACGAAACCAAAGTAAAAGCCACGCGAGATGATTACAAACTCCAGAAAGAAGGCAAAATTATAGATGATCCTCGGATGGTTGCAGAGGTTTTTAGTCAGTATTATGCTGGGGTACCAAAATTGATTGTAGGGGAGTCAAAAGTAACGGAAGGTAAAATAATAAGTAATATATGTGTAATATTTATTGAGGTACTAAGCTTTTACAATTTTTGGACTGCCCTCTGTTTTGGCCCAGGCCACTGCTACACAGGACAGTCCATTAAGTATATTTACAGACATGTTACAATATGTATTATTACAGAATAGTCACTTATTATTCCTTCTCTCGTTTTACAGTCCACACCCACTTGTTTTTAACCTTACTTAAAAACTGACCTATGTTATTATAATTTTTACTTAAAACCTTGATTAAGCTGATTCTCCTATTCATTTTTAATATTTGACATTCTTTCCTCCACATCTCTGTTTCCTTACAATCAAACAATATATGTTTTATATCCTCTTTATCTCCACACGATGGGCACTCGTCTTGTGGGTATCCATTTCTTTGACCTCTTAATCTCCATATCCCTGCTCTTAACCATGCTAACCCCTTTCTTTCTTCACTGTTAGTGCTATCTATATACCTCTCCCTCCCCCAACTATTTTTCAATTGAATATAGAAAACAAGTGATCTCTTCTCTGCTATTTGACTAAACAGTTTCTGGATCTCCATGTCTTCAAATCTTATTCTAGCCCCTTTCCAAAAACCTTTATAATTAGTTTCTCTCTTTCTCCAAATATCACCCATACCATTATTTTCCAAATTATTTCCTAAATTACTTACCCATCCTTTATTTGGTAAACTTAGTTCTTGATACTTCAAGCATTGTTTCAGTATATTGCCCTCCTCTAAATTCAATATCCTATACCAATATTTTAGTGCCCTTTCTATAACTAACCCTTTTCTTGGAACTCTCCCCATTTCAATTAGAGCTACTTCATTTGCAGTTGATATTGGCAGCCCTAGAACTTCCTTACAAAACCCCCTGTGTACATAATCTAAAACTTCCCATCCCTTTTCTGGCCCCCACATCTCAATACCATATAGCATTCGTGCCTTAACCACCGAATTATATACCCTTTCTAACCATTTCATTTCCATTTCAGGTGTTTTATACAAACATCCTCTTACAGCTGTCATTGCTGCTTTCCCTTTTGCCAGTGCGCATTTCTTTTGCTTCTCCCATTTTCCTCCTGCATCAATTTTCATTCCTAAGTAATTACATTCACGTACTACTTTATATTCGATTCCCTCTTTGTACCACTTCTCATGTTTACTCAGTTTAGTACCTTTTTTAAAAACTACAATTTGGGTTTTAGCTCTATTCACCTTTAGGCCCCAAGCTGCACAATATTTATCTATTTCTTGTAAAGATATTTTTAGCCCATTCACAGTAATAGCACCAATCACCAAGTCATCTGCAAACAATAATCCAGGGGGTAAAATAATAAGTAATAAAACATATCCAACTATCCTTCTTGCACCCAAAACAGAAGATGAACTTCACACAATAATAAAAAGCATGAAAAATAAAAGCTCTACTGACTTGGATGGTTTTTCAAATTTCTTGGTAAAACAATGCTCTGCCCTCTTAGTAAAACCATTAGTGCACTTAATAAATTTATCATTGAGTGAAGGTAAGTTCCCAGGCTGCTTTAAGATAGCAAAAATAAAGCCAAAATATAAAAAGGGATCAAAATTGGAAGTTCAAAATTTTAGACCCATCTCACTGCTATCGATCTTTTCCAAAATATTAGAAAGAGTGGTTTTTATTAGATTGTGCAACTTTATTTCAAAATTTAATGTAATTTCTGATCGGCAGCATGGCTTTCAAAAAGGAAAGTCCATTAATACTACACTAATACAGTTTATAGACGAAGTGCACCAAAAGCTTGACAATTCAGAAAAATGTATTGGGATATTCCTCGACCTGTCTAAAGCTTTTGATTTAGTTTATCATGGAATACTGTTAAAGAAATTATCTCATTACGGAATTAGGGGAACTGCAAATAACTGGCTTGTCTCCTACTTGAGAGAGCAAAGGCAAATAATAGAAATAGATTATTAATTTTTAGATGAGTCGTACTTATTACATATCTGCTTCACTTTCGTAGCTGGATCAAGCTTTAGTCGCATAAGAGCCGAAGATGCAAATGATGATTTGCGAAACATGTCCTCAAAATAGGTACGAAAGTGAAGCAGATGTGTAATAAATACAACTCATCTAAAAATTAATAATTTTGCGCTTCACTGTGGTGTTCCAATACAGTTAAATCTCGATATATAATAGAAATAGAGTTTTTTGATAAAACTACAAAGGAAATAAAAACTATAAAATCAAAAGCTGCTAGCATAAACTGTGGAGTTCCGCAGGGTTCAGTTTTAGGGCCACTGCTATTTATTTTGTATATCAATGATTTGGCACTTTATTCACAAAATTCTTTAAAATGCTCCTTATTTGCAGATAATACGAGCCTCTTGATATCAGGTCAAAATGATGACGACCTCAAAGAAAATGTAATACATAATTTGAAAGAAGTATCAGCTTGGTTTCAAAAAACAAATTAGTTATAAATAAGGATAAGAGTCAGGCATTGGGTTTTCATAATAAAATCAATAAGGCAGTTTATTTACCTGAAATTATAATGGATGAAAATGAAATTAAATATACAGGAAGGACAACATTTTTAGGAGTTTGGATGGACGACAGTCTAAATTGGAATATACATATTGAAAGTCTAATGAAGAAATTAAGTAGAATTTGTTTCCAAATATCAATTTTGAAGCACAGTGTAAATTTGAATACATTAAGAATAGCCTATTTTGCAAATTTTCAATCAGTAATTTCTTATAAAAAAATGTAATGTGTAGTGTTTAATGCCTGCTTTTACTATATACAGCACCGCAGGCGATGACACTGATGATACATGAGATGAAGATGGAGCACTGGTGGAATGAGATGGCGGGGGAAACCGGACTTCCCGGAGAAAACCCGCCCCAGCGCCGTGTTGTCCACCACAAACCTCATTTTGCGGTCGCCTGGGATCGAACCTGGGCCGCCTTGGTGAGAGCCAAGTGGTCTAACCACTGAGCCACGGCGTGGCCATTAATTTCTTATGGTATAACAGTATGGGGAAATAGTAGTAACATTATCAAAGTATGTGTGTTTGGAGGAATTTAGTAACAGTGACGTCAAAATTAATATAAAAATTATTTGTGGTTGGTTTATTGACACTCGTCACTTATTTTTTCATATATTTATGAGAGACTAGTTTCAAAAGCATCGCGTAATGAACTTTGAAATCCCGCCAGTAGATAATTTGACAAAAAAGTTCATAGTTCCACCACCAGAGAGAGCAGACAACAACAGATGCCAGTTGGAAAGAGATTGAAAATGGAGGCCAGGGCCTTTGAAACTAGTCTCTCATAAATATATGAAAAAGTAAGTGACGAGTGTCAATAAACCAACCACAAATAATTTTTATATATTATCAAAGTATTTAGAATCCAAAAAAGGGTAGTTAGAATTATGATGAATTTAAAGAGAACAGATAATTGTAAGCGATGGTTCAAAAAATTAGGCATATTGTCATTACCAAGCATTTACCTTTTAGAAATAATAGTACAGGTTAAAACGAACTTAGATAAATTTCAAAAAAGCAATGAAATTCATGACCATAACAGGAGAAATAGTTCAAACTTACATGTCACCTATCATAGAAAGAAAATGTATGAGCACAGTTTTAAATTCAACGGAATTCATATCTACAATAAACTGCTTACTGAAATAAAAAACACTGAGTCCTTCACAAAGTTTAAAAACACATCAAAGATGTATTTGTTACAGAAGTGTTACTACTCAGTAGAAGAGTATTTAAATGACAAAGGGTAGGAATAAAAGGAATGTAAATTTTAATTATTAATTTGGTTATTATGCTTAACAACTTATTGTAATTCTTGTTTTTTGTTACTATTTTTTGTGTAGTTAGTAATTTGACAATTCCACATCATGAGTTGTATGATTTACGGATGCAATAAATGAATATGAATATTAATCGACTCCCTTTAAATTTAACTGTTTTAAGTTTATTTTGAAAATCCTTCATATGAAGTCTTTCACAGGAAGTAAGATATTTGTCATAATTGTTTCTGTAAATGTTTTTAATTTACCTGTTTCATAGGGGATACTTTATTTCGTTCTTTGAGCAGTTTTGTAACTCTTTATGTCTAACATACCCACTTGCTCATTCCCAGAAATTCCAAAGCGGAATGAAATCCATAGGGGAAGTATCCATATCTTAAATTTTGGGGAACTTTAATTATAATATGACATTCATTTACTATTTGAACCAAAAGGTTAGAATCAGTGATGTATTTAACATTTGATAGTAATGAGTCGGTAATTCAAACACAAACATCACTGGAATTATCCTTACTTGCACCTGTTTCGGAGAACAGTTTGTCCCTATCGTCAGGAGTTATCCCACTGGTTGGATCCGTGGTTTCCTGAAGTGAGCTGGTTGTCTGTGGCGGCATCTGTTGTCTGTGAGATGAACTTCCAAAGAGAGTCTTCAGGCAGCAATTCAAAATTTAAAGTATACTGTTTGTTTTTTATAATTAGCAACTTTTCCCAAACATCGAGTTCGGCTACATTACTGGCTAGCCTTAATAGTTTTATATTTGGTACATTTTCATGATTGGTAGAACAGAAATGGTGGGCTATTGCTGATTTTTCTATTTGTTTGTATTTCACACATCTCATATGTTCCTGTAATCTAATATGTAAACTTCATTTGGATTTTCCTATGTAGAACTTATTGCAGCCTGAGCAGTTGATTTTGTATATACCTGATTTCTTGTTTTCAGGTACTGGGTCTTTCAGGTTGTTGCATAATAAGTTTTTTAAACTGAATTTATTTATTGGGGCTAGGGTGATGTTGTACTTCTTGAATATCTTGTTGAATTTGTGATGCACTCTGGGGTGAGATTGAATTTCCTGACCTGTGTCTCAGTTTTTGATTCTGTTAATTTTGTGGTATCCAAAATGTGTTTCTGTTGAATTTCCAAATTTTCTTTTCTATTAATTGTTTACTGTATCCATTAATTGCAGCTATGTTAATCATTTGGTTATATTCTTTGTTGTATTCATTCTATTTCAATGGGATGTTGACTAGTCTATATGCTAAGCTGTCCAAAACTGCATTTTTGTGGAGTGTAGGGTTGTAGCTATCATCCTTGATGTAATTATCTGTTTGTGTTGGCTTCCTGTAGATGCCAAAAGATATGTTATTTAATTCATGAATGAACTTCAATTCTAAGAAAGGTAAGTAGCCATCTTTTTCTATCTCTATTGTGAACTTTATTGCTCTATTCTGTATGTTCAATAGTTTTAAGGAATCTTGTATGAATTTGTGTGGAACAATGGCAAAAATATCATCAACTTATCCATCTGGAGAGTGCGGCCATCCACCTGACCGCAGAACAGCTGGAGAAATTTCGACAACTACTGAGACGGTATCAGCGCATCTTCAGCCAAGGCGACAGTGACTATGGCCGCACAGATAAAGTGCTTCACTGCATGGACACCAGAGATTCCCGCCCTATTCGACAACCACCTAGACGCGTACCGTTGGCAAAACAAGTGGCGGTACGGGATGTGCTAGAGGACATGAAATCCAGGGGAGTGAATGAAGAGTCCTACAGCTCTTGGTGTTCTCCTGTAGTTCTGGTGACAATGAAGAACGGCGAGCTATGCTTCTGCGTGGACCACAGGAAGCTGAGCGCTGTCACCCGGAAGGACTACTTCACCTTACCCCAGATTGACGACACTCTGGACATGCTTGCTGGTGCACAGTGGTTCTCGACCCTGGATCTGAAGTCGGGTTTGGCAGGTGGCTCTCGACCCGAGAGACAAGTAGAAGACTGCATTCTCAACAAGCCAAGGGCTTTGGCGATTCACTGTTATGCCTTTTGGCCTCTGCAACGCACCAGCCACAAGTCAACGCCTAATAGAGTCAGTAATGAGAGGACTGACTTATGACGCCTGCCTGCTATACCTGGACGACATCATCATCGTCGGTAAGACTTTCGAAGACCATCAGGAAAACCTGAGCAAGGTGCTACAGAAACTGCAGGCGACTAAGTTGAAGCTGAATGCGAAGAAGTGCCTGCTCTTCCACAAGATGGTTAACTACTTAGGCCACATAGTCTCACCAACCGGAGTGGCCACAGACCCGGAGAAAACCCAGGGTTTGAGAGATTGGCCTCGCCCAAGGGATAAGCGAGAGTTGCGCAGTTTCCTGGGGCTGTGCAGTTACTACCGCCATTTTATCAAGGGGTTCTCCAACATCGCCAGACCTCTCACATGCCTGACAGAGGAACACCAACAGTATGTGTGGACGGATGACGACGAAGGCGCTTTCCAGCACCTGAAGGAGACCCTATGCAGTGTTCCTATTTTGGGATTCCCACAATCAGGTGGCGCTTTCATTGTGGACACCAACGCCAGCGACCATTGCGCTGGAGGCGTCCTATCGCAAATCCAGGACGGCCATGAGCGGGTAATAGCCTACTACAGCAAGACGCTATCCAAGGCAGAGAAGAACTACTGCGTCACCCGGCCAGAGTTACTGGCGGTAGTAAAGACATTGGAGCACTTCCACAAGTACCTGTATGGTCAGCCATTCCACCTGAGGACTGACCATTCCGCCCTAACCTGGCTATTGAGCTTTAACAACTTGGAAGGCCAGACAGCACGTTGGGTCCAGAAGCTGCAGAAATATGACTTCACCTCAGAACATCTTAGAGGAAAGAGCCACGGTAACGCAGACGTCATGTCCCGAAGACCCTGCCCAGAGGAGTGCGGACAATGCATAAGAGTGGAAAAGAAGGAGCGCACCGCCGCAGTCCGAGTAGTTACGGCCGTGCCTGCTGAAGACTAGGATAGCGCAGGCCTGAGTATGGAGCAGCTGGCAGACGTAGACTTGGGGCCACTCTTGAGAGAATTGGAGGCACGGACAAGACCAACCTGGAAGGACAAGGCACCGAGAAGCGCAACCTAAAAGTCGTACTGGGCCCAATGGGACTCACTGAAGACAAGAGAGTGCGTGCTGTTCCGAGTATGGGAATCGCCTGATGGGAAGACATACAGAGAACAGTTGGTACTTCCCCAAAGCAAGGTCCCGGAAGTCTTGGAGGAAGTGCACGCCGGTACTTCAGGACACCTGGAAGCAAACCGAACGATCGAAAAACTCCGACAGCGGTACTACTGGCTGAGGCTCCGAGCAGACGCTGAGAGATGGTGCCGTCAATGTCATGTGTGCGCGGCGAGTCGCGGTCCCCAGTCTAGAAGCCGGGGTCGCATGCAGCAGTACAACGTCGGAGCGCCACTCGAAAGGATCGCCGTCGACATAGCTGGACTAGTTCCAGTGTCCGACCGAGGCAACAAGTACCTGATGGTGGTCGTTGACTACTTCACCAAGTGGCCGGAGGTGTATGCCATTCCGAACCAGGAGGCAAAGACCATCACAAACTGCCTCGTGCAGCAAGTGCTCTGCCGATTTAGGGTGCCCTTAGAGCTCCACAGCGACCAGGGCACCAATTTTGAATCCAACCTGATGAAGGAGGCACTAGAAAGACTTGGGGTGAACAAGACCCGCACAACACACTTACATCCACAATCGGACGGCATGGTGGAGAGATACATCAAGACCTTAGAAGAGCACCTTGGCCAGCCATCAGCGAGACTGGGATGTCAAGGTGCCATTGTTCTTGCTGGCCTACCGCTCGTCTGCACATGATACTACTGGGATGGCGCCAGCCAACTTAATGTTCGGCCGAGAGTTACGCCTCTCCTGTGATCTGGCATTTGGAAGCCCCCCGGACGTGAAACAGCCAGCAACCGAGTATGTGGAGAACCTGGTGGACCATCTCCACATGCATGAGATGGCTCATCAGAACATTCAGAAGGCGAGCGACCACATGAAGACCCGATACGACAGGCAAGCGAACAGCCAAGGGTTCCAGTAGCGAACCTAGTCTGGTCATATCGCCCTACCCGGACCAAGGGACTCTGCCCGAAGCTTCAACAGCTGTGACAAGGACCGTACCGGGTGGTGAAGGGGATTAACGACGTGGTCTACCGCATGCAGAAGGTGCCCCGAGGGTAGATATTGGTGGTATACTTGGACCGTCTGGCCCGCTACGATGGTGCTGTTCGGGACGACCAGCTATGAGGAGGGAGCAGAGACGCGGCGAAAAAGCACGGAAGTTTTGTTGCCAAGAGAGAAGTGCGGTTTGTGTACAGAAAAGAGACTGCAGATAAAGACAACACACGGATAGGCTTCACATAGATAACTAACTTGCATAAGCAGATAAACAGCGTTTGAGATAAAATACCTACCGAAAAAAACTGACAAATGGAAATTTCTGCTAATAACGTGATTATTCGGTTTCTTTATTGTTCTGGAAATATCTCGAATTTAGGAATGAGGTATTTAAGGAAGTGCGTACTCCCCAAGAGTGGGTGAGTCACGAGAGGTAAGCAGAGAACAGCTGAGAGTGTTGTTGTAAACTGAACGCTGTTTGTTATTGTTATCAACCTGGGAAGACTGTGTTGTGATATATGATGTAATTTTGCTGCTACAGAGTGTATTTCTACGCAAATAAAGAACATTTAGAATTCTGACAAACTGGACTTTTAATTCTACGAACCCACAAAGTCACAACACTTTTACAATAAATAGTACAATAATTATATTCTATTGTAATATTTTTATTGCTCCAATGTTGTTAGCTTCTGTTTTCATATACTGAATATTGTTGCTTATACCCTGTGTGACTAATGTCATTTAACATTTGTAACGATATGTTAGAACGTTTTATGTGAATATCCAGTTGCAAATTCTTGTTTTCTGATCTGACAATTAGTGGGCCATGTAATGACAATATAAAAAAGAAACTGATGAATGGTTGCTAACAAGAAGAAAATCAATAATCTTGCTTGATGTGGAAACACGAAAACTTTTTAGTTTTAATGTGTAAAAATATGTGTAATTTTATGACTGGCCATAGTAATGATTGTATTATGTAATGTGATGACATAGCAGTAAATAGGCCAATCATAAAATTAATAGAGTAACGATAGTAACGGAAAATCAATAATCATCAGTAAGAGATATTTGGTATTCTTGATAGAGATGAGTGGACGTGTAGAAGTGAGGAATTTTAAGTAATTAACAGAAATGTTTTATTAGGAAAATAAGGATTTATCGATGTGTTGCTGGTTATCTGCAGTGATTGTACTCATTAAAGCACTCTTGTTAGATCATTGGGAGATTATGACCCCACTAGACCCCGATTCAGACTGTTCCAGGTACCCTGCATGGCTTGCAGGCACCAGAGATAATCCAGGAATTAAGCCTTACAGTAGGTTAAGCTAGCTCCACATAATTATTCTAAGGTACTTGACATTAAAATCTTCAACCAAATTTAAATTTATGAAATAGAACAACAGGGTGCATAAGGTTCCACATCCTTTCCTACACCCCAAGGAACATATTGTTTATGTTACCTTGCATCAAAATTATTCCTAAGAACCCACAATATAACCTACAATATCCTGAAATAAAAAGCCCTACCTGTGATAAAACCCTTAAAGGGTGGGCATGCAGCAAAAACCTTCCGGCTTTATATACCCAGCCAGTACCTTGGTCGGATGGACTTTCAAGCTCGCTGGAGTGCGAGAATTAGTATACTCAGCAATTACAGAAGTTACTAAAGAAAGGAGGCACGAATGTGTTCAACATATCTGACAAACTCCCATTAGTTTAACACTAAATCCAGTATATCGAGATTGAACTGTATTGGAACACCACAGTGAAGCGAAAAATTATTAATTTTTAGATGAGTCGTATTTTTTACACATCTGCTTCACTTTCGTACCTATTTTGGGGACATGTTTCGCAAATCATCGTTTGCATCGCATAAGTCGCATAAGAGCCGTAGATGCAAACGATGATTTGCGAAACATGTCCTCAAAATAGGTACGAAAGTGAAGCAGATGTGTAAAAAATACAACTCATCTAAAAATTAATACTAAATCCAGTATTAAATGTATAAACGTCATTCCAAACTGGGTGATGGATCAAGTGTCCTGAAAGTTAAAGTTTGACTGAAATCCATCTTGAGGGTAGAGCAATTAGTTTATCACAGCAGACATGATGAATTAGAAATGGGAGGCATAAGTGACAGTCATTTTAACAATTTACTTCACAAATCTGTTCCTAATGAGAAAGAATAGAAAAACTTGAAACAAGTGATGCAAGACATTTTTTGAATTCCGAAGGTTTCATCAATAACCACATACACAGAGATAGAAACAAAGCCGTCTGCTAGCCCACTGATTCTTGATTTACAGCTGACATGTACATCTATAGCAATTGTAGCCCATCTCTAAATTTGCTTCTAAATGAATTCAAGGACACAAGGTCATTATGATAGCAAAAGAAACGTAAAAACTCATGTGCTTAGGCAGTAAAATTTATACATAATCTGCAAAAGTTTACAATAGTCATCCCAAAAATCTCTTAGGTGCTTAATACAAGAAACTGTCATTTCAAAAGTTTTAGCATTAAAAACAACAAAACTTTAAAACTCAAACCATACAAGGTTACTGTTGTCTAGAAGTTACTACCAAGTGCTCACCTCTCAGGTAAATTTGTGTAAAAATGTTTTGGTGGAACAATCGTTCCATGGCTAATACTGTTCATTGACGAAGAATGGTTTCATTTACAAGGTCATGTTGCATCACAACACAACTGTTAAAACGGAATGTGTAGTGTTTAACACCTGCCTTTGCTACATACAGCAATGTAGGCAGTGACGCTGATGATACATGTGATGAAGATGGACTACTGGTGGAAAGAGATGGTGGGGAAAACTGGAGATACCCTGGAGAAAACCTACCCCAGTGCCATGATCACAACACAACAGATCTTACACTACAGATAAAGGAAATTTTGTAGATGAATATCCCTTGTATGTTAAAATGTCAGTAAGGTGCACAGTAAATGAAATGTCAGTCCGGATATTTCCAGTAAGACACTGACGCATGCATACAGCTGATGAGTCATTAATTTATTGCAGCAATCTTTGATAGAATCATTAATAAGTGTTTAAAACCAACTTGGTCCCCTGATGTTACAGCATGGGATACTTATTTATGATTAGGATTACTATAGAGAGGATTTGGTACCGAAACCTGCAATTTATTCTACCTAAGCCCCAAGTGGAGCATCCCCAGGAGGAATAATGAAGTATGAGCAGACAGAGAGCAGCTGACCCAAGGAGGCACAACAGCGCTGAGACACCTGATGACACATATACCCTGAAAAAGTCCACCAGATGAGAGATGATGTGAAATGATAATGGAGATGAAATGGAGGTACAGGAAGTTCGGGGAAGTAATTAGCCTACCCCGCATTCACCCAGAGTTCCAGGTAAAGCCCCATGAAACACATGGGTCTGGTAGGTTGGCTACAGAAATTGAACCGACACCTCCCAAATGCGGGCCACAGATGAAACCGCCTGAGCCATCCATCTCAGTTACTTATTTAGGAGGTAATATGAAAAATAACTTATAGAAAACTAATCTACAGACATAAGAAGAATTACAACATAATATCAGGACAGAAATTAACAGTCTTTTAAAAAACATAAAAAGCAGTAGTAACAGTGAAGCAATACAAATAGATAGGATACATGTTTACATAGAAACAGTGGCGGTATATATGTCTGGGAATGGACCTATACATGACTATATGCTGAATCTAAATACCAAACTTCAGGGAAAATAGAGAAATATAAGTCTGCTCATTAAAACTATCTATGCAGCAAGACCTATTACTCAATACAGGAATTTATGGATGACTGTTAAAATGTCCTGTACTCTATGGGGAATGTAATATATTGTCACCCTGGTGGTAGGCTCGCCAAGCCGATGAAAAATGATGGCCGATCGTTGCCGGAAGTGAGAGACAGTTGAGTGTAGTTGTTAGGAAAAATAAACAGTTTAAGGTTAGCTAGCAAACTGTAATGGTGACGAATGTATTTGCTAGGAGAATAAAGTGTGGTTTTTGTGTTTCGTAACCTCATTTCATTATTTCACGAACCCACAAACTCACAATATCATTTTATTTGGTTTAATGTATTATCACCATAAATAGATGGTTTACTTATTTATCTTAGATGAGTAGTTGTGTAAGATTAAGATTAATATTAATAGTTCTTAAAAAATAGAAAAGTCATGTATTGATGTATAGTGGTAGTAGTTAAAATGATTTATGTTGATTTGGTAGGGTTGTTTTCTATATGACGTGTTCAGTGTCCTAGAGCTCTGCTAAATGTTAGGACCAAATGAAAAAATCAACCAACACCAATCTCTTGGAAACCGGCACTAATTTAAACCCACTCCAGGGTTAAATATACAAAATTCAGTTTCTAGTGGTCTCACTGTAGACCACTAAGTCCTGAAAGTCTGAGTTAGTCCTTATGTTGAGGATAAAGCCCTTAGTTAAACATCATGCACTGTTGACTATTGAAATGGGAGATTCCAACATGTTATTCTGAAAAGTTGCAAATACATCAATCCAGACGTACAAAGGCAAGATACCTTTACTAACATAGTCAAAATAAGTGGATCGTTCAAGTCAATCTGGGATTTTTTTTTTAAAGGTTTAAATGGATGCATTTCCTGGAGGTTTTGTATGCAGTATATTGTAGCACCTGCGTCCTTTTACTGGTACACGGGGATTATCTGCTGTGCTTCTGGATAGAACGTTATTCAAGATGGCGGACAACAGTGTGAACATCCACATGGAACAGCATGCTGTGATGAAGTGAAAGAATGAACCCATGTTTCATCCAGTGGCAGCTGGTGGATAAAATTAGGAGTGTGCTATAAAGCTACCTATTGTTAAAAAAATACTTACAGTCTTACTGAATGTCGACGTATAAAGTCCATGCTGTGCTTACTATCGCAGAACTTATCAATGACTCTGGTGTTAAAATCCTCCATCTTAGAGGCAGTGCTCTTCTGCATTGACAACTTTGCTAGGTCAGTAAGGCATTCTTGAGACCTGGTATATCTCAGAAATGTTTGCTCTGCAGTGGTCATTGGTGTTGTAACTAAAATTTTCAGCAAAATGGTAACTTCAGAAAATGAATCTTACAAGCAGTTTGTGATTATATATTGCAGTAGCTGTACCGCTCCATCAATATTTCTAAAATCAGGCCTTCCATACAGAACTTTGGGCTCAGTCTTCAGCATTTTCTTGTTTAGTACTGTTTCAACAACAGTTTGAAGTTCATATTCACAATAATGATGCAGAAAACTAAGAAATAATTTACTGTTTAAGAACTTGGTTGCATCGAGATGACTTAGAGATTGAAATCGACATCCAGCATCCTCAATTATGCGATCACAAACATTTTTAGTACACAAATTCATTGTGTAAGTACACAAATTCATTGGCTCACTAAACAACAAAAGACTAATGACCAAGAAGGAACCCATTATTCTCCAGAACAAAGTATTGACAGACAACACTAAGATTGCAGACTCCTTCAACAAGGTGTATACAGCTTCACAACCAACCTCAAAACAAAAAAAGAGAGAAGAGAAGTTACAAAAAATCAACATAAACCAGCACTTTCAAACCAAAAACACACATGAAGTATTTCAAAAGGACTTTGAACCTCAAGAATTAGGGTCAGCAATACCACAACTAAAACCACACAAAAGCCCTGGACCTCACAAGATAACTGGAGAAATAATCAAACATCTCGGCTCATATGCAAAAAATATGCTTCTCCAACTAATCAACAAGTCCTGGAATTCAACAGTTCCCACAATATGGAAGAAAGCCATCATTATACCAATGCTAAAGCCAAAGAAACCATCAAACAAACTAGACAGCTACAGACCCATCTCATTGACCAGTGTTCTAGCTAAATTAATGGAGAGAATGATTTGTGCTCGCTTAAATTGGTACCTGGAGACACAAAATCTCCTTTCACCATCACAAGCAGCTTTTAGAAAACATTGGTCCACAATTCAACAGATAGCTACATTAAGCCAAGACATCAAAGATAATTTAGATAAACGAAGAACAGTAGTTGCTGTTTATGTTGACTTGAAAAATTCATATGACACTCTACCTCAATTAAAACTATTACAGAAAATGATAAAAATTGGAGTAGAAAACAAAATGTTAAAATGGTTTTATAATTTTCTTATTCAAAGATTCTGCAAAACTACCTTTGATAATTCTACATCAGAATCAAAACAAACACATAGAGGAGTACCCCAAGGATCTGTGTCCAGTACTACTTTATTATTATGACAAATGACTTACCACAAAAACTAAACAAAATAGAGAATATTAAATGTGCCATGTATGCAGACGACATAGTAATCTGGACACCAGTTAGTAACACAGAACTGAATAAGCTACCACAACAGATGAACAAGGCATTGAAAGAGCTACATAAGTGGTGTTCAGATAACGAAATGACTGAACTTATCCAAAACAAAATACCAAGTGTTCACACTTTGCCACAAAAAACCGCTTATCAAAATAACGCTAAACTGGAAGAAACTAACAGAAACAGAAAATTATAAATATCTAGGCATAACACTCAATTCTAAATTATCTTGGAAAACCCACATTAATGAAACCATAGAAAAGACCTCTCAGAGATTAACAACACTCAAAAACTAGCTGGCAGCAAATGGGGTCCTCTGCCAATACACTCAACACCACCTATAAAAGTTACATCAAACCAGCACTCCTGTATGGAAGCGAGGTGATACTTACAGCAAGTCAAAGCAAACTATCACAACTTGAAACATTACAGAAGCAAGCACTCAGAATAATAATGGGAGCAGTCAAATCAACACCAATTACTGCAATGCAAATTGCTACAAATAACTTGCCAATTAAATATGAAATGGAAAAACAGAATCTCCTCTTAAATGAAAAACTACAAAGGCTCCCCTTTAATAGTTACTGAAAGAACTACAAAAGCAGAGAAAGGACCTTAAAAACACGAAAGATTTATGCAGAAAGCCTATAACTACAGAGAAAATACAACCTTGAAGACACAAACAAAATTGAACATCTCCCACTTCCAATCTGCCCTCTATCACAACCTAAAATAAATAGCAGAGTAAACATTCTGCAAAATATAGAGTCAAAAAGCGATGTAAGTGCAGAAACACTTAAAAATGATAGCTCTAGAAACAATTGAAACTTATTATCCACAAGACTCATGGCTACACATATACACAGACAGCTACCTATTTGACAAAGAAAGTAATGCTGGAGCAGGAATACATAGTAAAATATTCAATTTTTTACATCTGTTTGGGCACACTAGCAACCCACTATGATGGAGAAATAGAGGCAATCAACACCTCGCTGAAACAACTCTTCAACCAAGTGAACTCTTTCTCTAAAGCAGTGATTCTAAGCGATTGTAAATCAGCACTTCAAGCCCTATCTTCACTGTACCCTAACAACAATAGAATACTTGAAATTTACAGTTCATTATGAATACTACAAGGTCTAAAAAAAGATATACACTTCCAGTGGATTCCATCCCACTGTGGAATTACAGGCAATGAAATTGCAGATTCCTTGGCAAAAAAAAAGAACACAAATAAAACAAAAGCTCCCAACAAAAAACCTCATTCCACACATCAAAACTACATATAAACAATAGAATCAACTTATTCTGGAAAGAAGAATGTGAAGAAAAAAGTACCAACAAGCAATGGAAAATTCTACAAGGAAGTAAAAATCCCATCCCAAACTACCCAAGAAGCAGTACTGTTGTCATCTTCTGACTGATTACTGGCCACGACTGTTTGGCCGCTCATCTACACAGGATTAATATTTTTGAATCCCCGACCTGCACACTGTGTAGGGATCCGAACTCATTGATGGACGGAGTTCGTCTGATCCAGTGTAGTGCCCTGACAAATACAGATGGAGAACTGACAGCACAACTAGTCAGACGTTATTGGGAAGCCAGAAGGAAAATGGAAATTCTCCAAATCCATGAGCATTAGCAACCAACCAACATTTTTAGTTTTAATTTTCAGAGGCTCAACATTTTGACGCTTACTTGTAGATTCACAGGAAACAAAATCCATACTCTCAACTGCCTCTTGAATATCAGAAATGCACCGAATAAAAGAAAACCCTTATTTTTAGTTAATTGATGGAAATTAATCATTTCTCCACACTAGCCGTATATAGGCTAAGGTTTTTGATAGTCAACATGAAAAATTGAATGCCATGGCCAGGATTTGAACCATGGATCTCCTGGTTTCCGTCCAGTTGCTCTTACCCTTTGAGCTACCATGGCCAACGTGCCATCCTGACATTCAATTCTCCATTTGACTCATATTTCCCTGGTAAAGCACTAGGGGCTCTCGCATCTGAGATACACCGTTTGTGGCGACTTACTATCATAAGTACTTGAGTTCTAGGCTTCATCATTTAACTCATATTATTTTTAGTTAATTGATGGAAATTAATCATTTCTCCACACTAGCCATATATAGGCTAAGGTTTTTGATGGTGTCAACATGAAAAATTGAATGCCATGGCCGGGATTTGAACCATGGATCTCCTGGTTTCCGTCTAGTCGCTCTTACCCTTTGAGATACCATGGCCAATGTGCCGTCCTGACATTAAAAGAAGACACGTCGTTCTTCACTTTAATGGCATCAGTTGATATCTATTGTAGTAGATGATAAAGTGTATCAACATGTGGGCTTAAGTTATGGAAGAACTTCAACCAAGCAAGAAAATGTGTATCTACTAAATAGCACCGATGTCCATTTACTTCTAGACTGTCTTATCGTTTGTACCATTTTCTAGTTCCATTAAACAATGCAACAGTTCATCTTGATTTTCGAAAACCATATTAACAGTTCTGGATCTAAAATTCCATCTAGTTGCAGAACCACAGACACTCGTCTGGCTGCCGCAGATTGTGAGGTAGCTAAATGTTGGGTGGATCTTGAAAAAAAAATGCAGGTAAGCTGACGGGCTAAGAAAAAATATTCTGGCGAACTTATTTTGAGAAGCTGCACGTTCCATAACTAAATTCAATTGATGAGCATAGCAATGCATGAACTGAGTATTTGGATACTGAGAAGAATAATACGTTCTGTGCATTAGATACACACACAAAAATCTGGTTTGCAGCAAACATGCTGTTATTAAACTATGATAAAAAAAACACTATTCAATGTAAAGCAAAGCAAAAGTTGGAAATGGAAGTAATGTATGGATATGACAAACATCTAATCTGGTACAAAATTTGAGCTCCAAATTAATAAAGAAGTTCTTGAGAGAAAAATAAGTCATGCTACCAAAGCTTAGCTTTTCTTGCTTTGCATTAACACATTTAAAATATCTGCTTATGCAGAATGACTTAACAGCGTAATTTGTCTACTTTTACTTGCTTTTGTGTTTAGGTATTACCTTCAGGGGCAATCGAGCACACAGAGAGCAAATGTTTATAATACCGAATAGAGCCAATTAAGTTATTTGCGCTGTTGGGCCTCATTATTCCTGTGGGTCATTATTTGAAGCAGATAAGTGCTGACCCACTCTGGTGGATACATACCTTCATGTTTTTTATTTATTATCCTCCAATGTTGTTGTTGTTTTCAAATGTTAGGCTTTGGCAATGAAGTCATTAGCTCTCTTGCTCTCCAATATTACTCTGTAGTGGGTCCGGGAGGTAGGGCTTTGCAGGTTAAAAGATGTTCTTCAGTCATTTCCTCTTCTTTGTTGCACATAGGACAATTTGGATTTGTATAAATTCCTATTCTGTATAAGTGTTTGGCCAAATAATCATGTTCCGTAAGTAATCTAAAATTTGCTACTGCAGCTTTAAGTGGGATTTCTGGAATAATTTCTGGATTTTTAATTAAAATGTTCCATTTTTTATCTTTGGCTTTATTAGATATTGATTGCTTTTGTTTGTTTTTATATTTGCTTTTGATTATTCTTTTTATGGATGTAAAGGGTAAGTTTTTACTTTTGTTCTGAATTAAATTTGCACCTTTTTTGGCAAGAAAATCAGCTGATTCATTTCCAGCAATTCCACAATGTTTATCCTCCAATCATATCCTCCAATGTTAAGTCATAAAAAACGAATTACATGGGTGAAATGATTCTCCAATGAATAGAGCCTAGAGATACGGACATTTACCTTTTTGGATATGCAAAACCATGGAAAAAGCTTATACAGATAATTCACCCTTACCAAGATTCAAAGTCACGAGCGCTTGAAAGTGAGATAGATATGCTAGCACCAATGCTACAGAGTGGGGCACATATATTCTCTATGAAGCTATCTTACAGATAATTATAATAACTTCACAACAAAGCTTGGTGTGCATGTAACTGCAAAGTTTTCAAGTCAATCTTAAATACTCACTTCTCATACATGAGGAATTCTTTAATATCTATCTCAGCATTTAAATTTGCAATACATAAAGCAGACTGCATGTGACTATGACCTACTGTATAGAAAGTTCTGAGGTAACTGCTTCAAATGCTGTTGGTTAAGAAATTTTCAATTTTACTACAAAAAGTAAGATTTAAACAAAAATAAAATATTATCAATGTACCTGTGGTGGTGGGTATACTATAAAGTCATGATGCATGTCCATCAAATGACGTGTAAGATGACCCTAAGCTTTGGTCTGACGTGACAAAGAAACAAACAACACCGTAGGGTTTTGTTGACAGTAGAAGGTAGCATACCAGTTTACATATGTATCATACACATCTAGTCAATAAGTATAGTAATAAAAAAGAACATGGTACCCAGCAGGATCAAAATAAAGTGAATCGAAAGTTAGTGACATTAATTAAATTACCTTGGTAATACGGTAATTGCTCCTGGAGTAGATATTATCACTTAGGAATCATGCAACCAATGCACCCGACTAATATAAGGTGAACTTTTATTAAAAGAAAAGAAAAAAAAAACGCGGTGAACATGTGAAACCACGCCATGCGTAGGTTATTGCAGCTCCGAAAACCCTTTGGATAACAAATACAAAGCTAATTTGCAATATGAAAACAGTACTATTACATCATAAATGTGTGACATTTGTTTAGTTGTTTTATGATAAATGATAAATGTTGGTTCAGAATTGAAGTAACAACACTTCATGTTATATATCATTTCTCTCAGGACGTTGACCAAGTGATTAACAAGGCCGTGAAATGATTTAACTGAACGCCGTAATTTTTTAGTCCGTAAATTGGTTTGGCAAGTTGATCTAAAAACAGGGTAGGCACCTATACTGAAAGAAAATATAATTAAAAAAATGATATATGACAAATGTCAATACTGTGAATGGAATATAGGTCATTAAGACCATTCAGATTATTAATATTTTTGATGAGTTTTTTCGCCTCAGTTTTTTTAAGCCTTTGTTTTCAAAGATGCGCAAATATACTAATGAACGACACTGCATTATACTTGATTCAGTCCTCATTGTTTCTTTGGTAAGCTCATTTTGGTTTTCAATAAAATTATGGTGTACATCACTACATTGTTCTCCTTTTCCAGGGCCATATGGATTACGCTAATGCTGGCCTGCGGGTCCAGGTCAAAAGCTCATATCCTAAAAACAAATTTATAGTAACGGTCCACAAATTAACAGATGCAAGTTTGTTTTACCAGGTTTGATGTAATAGAACTTTTATTTTAGTTTTGAAGGAACTCGTTACTGTTTTGGTATCCAAAGTCCCGGGTGTGCAATATCCAACATATGGCGTGGTATACGTTTACTCGACAGCAGTTTGCTTCTTGAACAAGTTTCTCAAATGGAAATCATCTCAGGTAACATTAATACCTTTATTACACATTATTTTGACTTTGTTGGTATCGGTTCTTATGTACCTACTTATGCACTGATGTGTTGCAAAGTTTCCTATTTCAATTGTTAAAAATGCATTGCGTTTAAACGTCTGTTTGAAAGACTGGACATTTTAACACTTCCGTGATTATGTCTATGTTTAGTATGTTTCCTTTAAAAAAAATCAAGACTACTAGACATAAAATATGATTATACATACCATTAGAATGGACTTACATAAACCTGGTGCTAAATTGACTTGTCATAAAGGAGTATATTATGCATGTGTCAGAATATTAAATGCCCTTTCAAAATAATAAAAGGACTATCATAAGGAAAAATGGATAATATGTGTTCTTTGCTCTGTAAGGTACATTATATTGGTTTAATGTATTATCTCCATAAAGAGATGGTTGTCACATTTTCATGGATATGTAGCATGTTTGTGCATGAATCTTTTAAATCTAATTTTCTTTCCTTTTAAATCTTGTATATCAATTAGGTGCTATGTTCAGGTATATTGGTTGAGTTGTAATTGTATAATATTGTATCAGTGGCAGCAATGATTTCCTCTTCCACTCATATTTGTTGGTGGTGATAAAAAAAGAAATAAAATAAATGAATTAAGAAAGTTAATTAAAACAAAACATGCTCTAATGTGTGGTGGCGGTGGTGGTAGTAGAACATATTTATTTTTGTTTGGTGAGGTTGTCATCCGTATGACATGTTCAACATCAGACTGAAAAATTCAATGCCATAGCGGGAATTTGAACCATGGATCTTCTGGTTGCAGTCCAGCCACTCTAACCCTTGAGCTACTATGGCCAACATGCCGACATGACATTAAATTCTCCAACTGACTTGTGTTTTTCCTGGTAAACCACTTAGGAGTTCTCATAAACACATGAAACAACTACCTTAATGGGGACTTACAATGTGTAAGTACTATAAGGCCCAAGCTTTATAGTTAACCACTATTAGGTCAGTTAATGGAAATTAATTCTTCTTTCACATTTGCATTGTGTATGGAAAGGTAGAGTCAGAGTGAAAAATTCAATTCCATATTTGGGATTTCAACCACAGATCTTCTGTTGCCATCCAGCCGCTGTAACCCTTGAGATACTATGGCCAACGTGCCGACATGACACTAAATTCTCCAATTGACTCTTGTTTTTCCCAGTAAACCACTTAGGAGTTCTCATAAACACATGAGACAACTTCCTTTTTGTAATTTACATTCTCTAACCTTACGTCATATCGGGCGATGAATGGAATGGGTGTAATGACGCTCAAATGAGCCCAGGGTCCATGGAGCTTAGAGTTACCCAACATTCGTCTTTCAGGATAAGGGAAAAACCGAGAAAAAACCTTATCCAGGTAACTCGCCCTGACTGAGATTCGAACTCGGGACCTCTTGAACGTGAGGCAGATATGCTACCATCTATGCTACCGAGGTGGGTGACAACTACCTTAATGGCGACCTATAATGTGTAAGTATTTTAAGGCCCGGGCTTTATAGTTAACCACTATTAGGTCAATTACTGGAAATTAATTGCTCTTTCACACTGGCTGTGTGTAGGCTAAAGTATGGATTGGACATGGACAAGGGTTAGAGCGCCTGGATGGCAACCAGAAGATCCCTGGTTCAAATCCTGGCTATGGAATTGAATTTTTCAGCCTGACTCTATCTTTCCATACTTTAGCCTACACACAGCCAGTGTGAAAGAACAATTGATTTCCATGTTCAAAGTCATGGATGGTGTTCAGTGGTGGGACCAAACAAATAAAACAAAACGATCCCTAATGCTTATAGTTTACAAGAAGGAGAGTTGAGGCAACTTCATCTATTGTTATATGTAAGTGGTTAGGTTTCTTCTAGTGGCAGTGTGGCCACGGCATAAGTAGCTGAGGCGAAATGTGACAATCTTAAATCCTAAATCATGTGAGTATATTTTCAGCCGTATTTGCTTAATTGTACGTGTATATGAGCAGAAATTATTTCCTCTTCTTGTTTTCTTGGTTTTGTGCAACTTTGCATAAGTAATATACCTTATCAGGTTTCTCATTATGACTTCATTGCAACAAAGTACGATAATGTATGATTTTTTTTTTTTTTTTTTTTGTAATGTTACGTCCTCCAACGTTAAGTCATATCGGACGGTGAATGAATTGGGTGAAATGATGCTCAAATGAGTTCAGTGTCCATGGAGCTTAGAGTTACACGCAGATGTCGGTATTACGACCTTCGGTTAAGGGCTAAATTTCTGGAGGTAAACTAACCCTCACCTCGAGTAGCGGTTAGTGAGATAACCTGGAGTTTACCTTCACACACAAAAAAGAAAATGGCGTACCTCCAGGCCAGATTGAATGTTGACAGCGATTCTAAGGATGAAATGTTGTCACAGTATTTAATAGAAGAAGAACTAAAGGAATTAGAATGTGGAAAGATAATTTCATACATATATTTGTGACATGTTGTTAAATGAAATAAAATAAACCACATGAAAATTTGGTATCTTGACGTAATAGGTTATGGAATGATAATTACTAGTGTCCCATGGTGTCAGTGACTTCTTGCAAGCAATGCAGTATTTTATGCGACCATATTGCAACATGTTTTAACGAACATAAATGTGATAGACGAAGCATGTTAAACCTATACCGGAATGAAGAAGTGAAGAAAGCAGCTTCATTCATGAATGAGTGCTTTGAAGCGTTGAAACTCAAAATTAGTGAATTAAACATCAAAATGGAGCAAAGCATAAGATAGATCTATGATACTAAGATAGATGCAATGGAAAATGACTTCGAGGATGTAAAACAATATCAGCGAAAGAATAACCTAATTATCAGTGGCATACCACAAGTGGAAAGGGAAGATGTATTTTATACTGTTATACAATTTGTAAATGCCTTAGATGTCCATTTGACGTACAATGACATTGATGCAGCGCACAGACTTCCCTCCAGAAAACATGAAGTAAGTACCAATCTAAGGAATCCGCCTATACTGGTTCGCTTTACGTGCCATTGGAAGAAAGAAGAAATAGTCCAAGCCAGAATAACAAAAAGACGAGTATCCACTAAAGATATGGTCTTACATGGACCCCCTCAACTAATTTTCGTCAATGATCACCTGATGGCTCTCAATGATGGCATAGCAAAAAGAACAAGGGATTTAAGGAGAGAAGGGAAGATAGTAGGAACGTGGACCAGGGATGGCAAAATCTTTATACGAGAAAAACAGTTTGGACCTTCAATAAGGATCATGGGGTAGAATCACCTTCTGGCATATGAAAATAAGATAACCTCAAATAATACAAAAACCACAGCAGCAGTGCAGAATGAAACAAGAGAAGCTCAGTGAAGTGCAGTGTCTTAGGTTTCTATTTTGTGATGAATTGCAATATTTGTACCTTTCATGTGTGATTGTGATAACATTATAGGTGAGTTCAAATATGATTCTGTAGGTGATTATTTAAACATTACAAGATCTCAACCGAGCCCAAAGGTAAGAATTGTGTACCTGAGTGCTAGGTCTATTGTAAACAAATTAGATGATATTGAGTTTCTTGTGGCAACAATAACTAAAGTAGATGTGATTGTTATAGCAGAAAACTGGCTCAGGGAAAACATAATTAACTTTTTTAATATAAAAATTTTTATGCACATCATATTATAAGGAAAATGACAGGAGGTGGAATTTCAGTGTATATTAGAGATGTATGGAAAACGTCGGTACAAAACATAGTATACAGTGTCCACAGTATCCTGCACATAAACCTGAAAAGGGATCTAATAACACTTGATATCATTGCAGTTTATAATCCTAATGATCAAAATACTGGCAACTTTCTCACTGATATGGAAACTGTACTGTGTGGGAAGCTTGCAAAATCAGCCCTGATCATAGGCGATGTAAATATTAATTACCTCACTTAGAGTAAAAGTCTTGAAAACTATAATACACTAATTACAAGTTTCAATTTTGTACAAGGTAGTAAAATATACCCAACAAGAATAGGCAATAGCTCAGCTACACTAATTGACCATGTACTTATCAATAACAATGATACCCCAATATCTATATCTAACATAATGCATGATATCAGTGACCATAACATACTTATAATCGACATAAAAGAACATCTTTGCAAGGCCCTTCATGATAAGTATATCAATACCAGAATGTCAATTCAAGAATTTAACACTATAAATCATAATAGACTTTCCTTATTTATACAAAATACTGGATTTAACTGTGTCACAAATGACCCTAATGAATATTATAACTCATTATTGCAGTTTATAAAGGAAGGGGTTTCAGTCTGCTCCTACAGGTGCAGAAAGGTTGTGTCAAATAAACTGACACATAAACCATGGGTTAATAGTAACTTTTTGGCTCTAGTTAAAAAGAAAAACTTACTGTATAGCAAAACAAAATGCAAATTTCCCTCTCCGATAGCAATTGAACTGTACAAAAAGTGTGCAAATGAAGTAACTAAAATGAAAAGGGAACTTCAAGAAGCATATTACTCAAACTGAATAACTCCTATGATCCAAAAAAGGTATGGATGACAATAAATGGAATCTTAAGAAATAAAACCCCAGTATTGCAATCAAATAGAAACAAAAATGGTAGGTAATCAAAAAATAGTAAATCAATTAGAAATATGTGAATGTTTTAACCAATACTTTGTAAATGTAGCTGATCAGTTAGTGAAGATCTATATAACTACACAATATACTCCACCACCTTATAGTTCAGTACCAAATAGTCTTTTTCTATATCCAACAGATAATAATGAGGTTCTAAAAATGATAGCAACAATAAAAAACAAAGGTAATAAAACATAATATTTTATCAAATTAATTGTTAACAAAGTGCAAGTACAGTTTGGTTCCACACATTGTAACCTTTATTAATTTATCACTTAGTTTAGGTTCAGTACCTGATGGTTGGAAAATCACAAGAGTTGTCCCAATTTATAAGACAGGTGATAGAGTAATTATGGATAATTACAGACCAATAAGTATTATTCCTGTATTTGCCAAAATTCTGGAAAAAGTAGTAAAAGTTAGGTTATTACAGCATCTAGAAAAACACAACTTTTTTCACTCATCAGTATGGATTTATTAACAAATCTAGTACTCTTGCTGCCACGGTAGATATTGTAACGGACCTCTGGAGCACCCTGTACCAGCTGCGAACGGAAGGCAGGGGGGAGGACCGCGTTAGCCACACCTCCTCGTTTGTCTTGTAGTGGTGACAGACTTGTGGTTAGGGGAAAACATGACTGGTCGCCTGTTTTTCTGTACACCTGTTTCTCGACCTTTCGTTTACTGGAACATTCTCCTGGTCACTAGAAACCGGCGATATTCCGATATAAAGAGGGTTACTGACAGACAGAGTCAGTTCAGTTGTTGGTTGTGTTGGTCAATCAGTTGGTTAGTGAGTGTGAGCGAGAAGACAGTCGCAGTTCCTGGTGTAAGAGTTAGTCAGTGACGTGTTAAGGAACGAAAGGATTGTGCAACGGGACTGTACGAACTGTGTATGAGTATCGGAGTTTATGTAATCGCGAGTACAAGTGAAGTTGCAACGGACGAACTGGTAAATTGTAATTGTGTGCAGCAAGTAATTTTGTGTAATTGGCAAGTGTTAAACAGTAAGACGGTGGAAATAAAGAACATTGTTGAGTGGTGTAATTGGACTTTTTATTCCACGAACCCACAAGGTCACACTGGTGTCAGAAGTGGGATAACAACAGTCACACTGGTGTCAAGAAGTGGGATAACACAAAGTCACACTGGTGTCAGGAAGCGGGAAGATAACATCACCGAACATTACAACCATGGACGCGAAATTGGAGAAAATTTTAGAGATGATGATGGAAATGACGGCGGAACTGAGAGAAATGAGGACGGCAACTGAAAAGCTCGCTGCAAAAACAGAAGCGGCTAAAGACAACATCACCGAGAAGATGCAACAAATGAAGGCCGAGTTAACCACGGAAATGAGAGCAGCGAATGACGGTCTGGCTACCGAAATGAAGGTGGCGAACGAGGCTCTCGCCGCCAAGTTTGAGGAACGGTTGGCCGGCGTGAGGGAGGACGTCACGGGACTCGGCAAGCGGATCGGCCAGGTGGACGAACACGTCGGAGACCTCGCGAGCCGCGTTAATGAGCTAGAGGAAAAGGCCGACAACATCGCAAAACCCCTCACCCGCCTGACGGAGGAAAACCGGCCTTATGTGTGGACGGAGGACGCCGAAGACGCTTTCCAGCACCCGAAGGGGACCCTGTGCAGTGCTTCAATGTTGGGTTTCCCGCAACCGGGTGGCGCCTTCATTGTGAACACCGACGCCAGCGACCATTGCATTGGTGGTGTCCTATCGCAGATCCAGGACGGCCACGAGCGCACAAGAGTGGAAGAGGAGGAGCGTGCCGCAGCAGTCCGAGTAGTTGTGGCAGTGCCTGCTGAAGGCTGGGATAGCGCAGGCCTGAGGAGGGAGCAGCTGGCGGACGCAGACTTGGGGCCACTCTTGAGGGAAGTGGACGCAGGGACGAGGCCAACCTGGGAGGACATCGCACCGAGGAGCGCCACCTACAAGTCGCACTGGGCAAAATGGGACTCGTTGAAGACCAGAGTGGGCGTGCTGTTCCGGGTATGGGAGTCGCCCGATGGGAAGGCGCAGAGAGAACAGTTGGTACTTCCCCGGAGCAAGGTCCCGGAAGTCTTGGAGGAAGTGCACGCCGGTACTTCAGGAGGACACCTGGGAGCGAACCGAATGATTCACAAACTACGGCAGCGCTACTGCTGGCTCAGACTCCGGGCAGATGCTGGTGGTACACCTGGACCGCCTCACACGCTACGATGGGGCTGTTCGTGGGCGAACAGCTTTGAGGAGGGAGCAGTGTAACGGACCTCTGGAGCACCCTGTACCAGCTGCGAACGGAAGGCAGGGGGGAAGACCGCGTTAGCCACACCTTCTCCTCGTTTGTCTTGTAGTGGTGACAGACTTGTGGTTAGGGGAAAACATGACTGGTCGCCTGTTTTTCTGTACACCTGTTTCTCGACCTTTCGTTTACTGGAACATTCTCCTGGTCACTAGAAACCGGCGATATTCCGATATAAAGAGGGTTACAGACAGACAGAGTCAGTTCAGTTGTTGGTTGTGTTGGTCAATCAGTTGGTTAGTGAGTGTGAGCGAGAAGACAGTCGCAGTTCCTGGTGTAAGAGTTAGTCAGTGACGTGTTAAGGAACGAAAGGATTGTGCAACGGGACTGTACGAACTGTGTATGAGTATCGGAGTTTATGTAATCGCGAGTACAAGTGAAGTTGCAACGGACGAACTGGTAAATTGTAATTGTGTGCAGCAAGTAATTTTGTGTAATTGGCAAGTGTTAAACAGAAAGACGGTGGAAATAAAGAACATTGTTGAGTGGTGTAATTGGACTTTTTATTCCACAAACCCACAAGGTCACAATATTATTGTACCTATTCAAAGAGCTCTGGATAGAAGTCGTTTAGCTGCTGGTTTATTTATTGACCTATAAAAGGCTTTTGACACTGTAGATCATACTTTATTACTAAATAAATTTGAGTATGCTGGTGTAAGAGGACTTCCTCTCAACTGGTTTCAGAATTATTTCAGTAATAGGAAACAATTTGTAAATATGAACAACATTTCTAGTTCTCTATCAGTAATTCATCATGGTGTTCCACAAGGTTCTGTATTAGGTCCTATATTATTCCTAATTTTTATAAATGACATAGGATGTTTAAGACTAAAAAGTAAATTGACTATGTTTGCTGATGATATATGTTTGTTATATATAGATAGCTCTGAGCACCAGCTGATATATGACATACAGCAAGACCTGAAGGCATTGAATAGCTGGTTTAAGGGCAATAAGTTAACATTAAATGTCTGTAAAACAAAATATATGTTATTAATTTTTAGATGAGTCGTATTTTTTACACATCTGCTTCACTTTTGTACCTATTTTGAGGACATGTTTCGCAAATCATCGTTTGCATCTACGGCTCTTATGCGACTAAAGCTTGATCCAGTGGAGTGGACTAAAGCTTGATCCCAGAATTACCCACACCGCTGGATCAAGCTTAAGTCGCATAAGAGCCGTAGATGCAAACGATGATTTGCGAAACATGTCCTCAAAATAGGTACGAAAGTGAAGCAGATGTGTAAAAAATACGACTCATCTAAAAATTAATAATTTTTCGCTTCACTGTGGTGTTCCAATACAGTTAAATCTCAAAATATATGTCATTTCATAAAAGATCATACGTACCAGTAGTAAATAACAAGATACATGTTGATAATGCAGTGATTGAAAGAGTAACAAAAATCACATATCTAGGTTTGATTCTAGACAGTACGCTCACATGGAAGGACCATATCATGCATGTAAAAAATAAGATTCTTCCTGTGTTAGCTGTAATTCACAGGCTGAAATTCAAAGGATTCAGTGTAAATCATTTACGAAGTATCTACCATGCTTTAATTCAATCTCATTTGGATTACTTAAACATCTTATGGGGTAATTCTGTAAAATATTTAATTCATGACCTCGAAGTACTTCAAAATTGTGCCTTGAAAATAATCTACAATCTACCCTTTAGAACAAACACAAAAACACTCTACCATTTAACTAACATTTTACCATTACAAGTAAACATAGAGTTGTCCTTGATAATATATCTCCACAAAATAAAAAGTAATCTTCTAAAGTCCAATCTAACATTTGAAAGCTACACGCACGCACGCACGCGCGCGCGCACACACACACACACACACACACACACACCTACACACACACACACACACACACACGAAATAAAGGAAACAACAAAACCAACAGTGAACACTTCTACTTATGGCCTGAACAGCTTAACCTCACACGTTATCAACTTATATAATGCGCTGCCACTGGAACTGAAAGGCTGCAGGAACATAAAAGGTTTTAAAAGGAAAGTTGCTGAAAATTTACTGAAGGCATATATTGATAGCTGATAAAGTGTTACACATTTATGGCTGGTTTGAAAGCTGAACTGTTTAAAAATTAATATGGATTAATGTCCCATAGAATATGTAGCTTCTATTTTTCTGTTAAGTTCTTTGTTACTATTATTTCTTGAGTTATAGTGAATGTCTGTATCTTTGTATGTTTCATATATGTTATTCTTGTACGGTAATTCATTCATACTATGAAAATGTAATATAAGTATTGTTAAGGGCTGTTTGCCATCATTTTATATATTTTTGTACTGTTCCCTAGCATGAGCTATGGCTCTGGGAACCTTTTCAGATAACAATAAATAAATAAATAAATAAATAAAAATAAAGTACAGGCAATACTATATATGTAGGTGGGTGGGTATAAAAGTTCATAAACATGCTGAAGTAGTAAACATTCGATTTTGCTAATAGTGGGTGCAGTGTTTAATTTGCGTTTCGGTAAAGAATTACCAGAGGAAAGTAACAAACTGTAAAGTAAAGAGTGAATAAAACAAATTTTTTAGGACTTATGCATATCAATAGCTTGTAACCTAATTGAGTACTATAAAATTCAGAGGCCTCTTCATACTGGAGGTAAGAAATCCACCACTACTATAACACCCTCATACTTGAGAGAAAACACTTATGTAAAAGGATACCACCCACAGCCAAAAGAGATGTGACCATTACGAAAATGTCTAGTGTGTTGCAAAAAAGAAGTTTGCAAGGAAACCAATATTATTTATTGTAAATCTGAAGATGTACTTTTGTATGTTTGTGCAGGTTTTAAGGTGTACCATTCAAAAAGAAACCTTTCAGGGTACGTTTTTATCATTTACAGAACTAATTTAAATATACTGTAAAATAGGAAGATTAAAGTAATTGGTGTTAAAGAGACATTAAATGCATGTATGCGCAGTACATCTATACACGTCCATATTGGTGTGGAGCATTTTAACTTGGACGTCATATGACATCCATTTCGGTGAAAGGGTTTAAAGGTCTCTCTATGTACAGTATGTAGAATCACAACAGTAACACTGAACGTCTCACAAACTCCCACTAACTTAAGCCTAAATTCAGTGATAAATATACAAATGTCATTCCAAATTAGTTTTGCATTAGTTCAAGTGTCCTGTAAGTCCAAGTTTGACTCAAATCAATCTTGCGGTTATAGCACTTAGCTTATTACAGCAGACATTGATGATATTAGAAATGGAAGGTACAAGTAACAGTCATTTTACAAATTTACATCACACATCTGGTCTCTTAGGGAAAGAATGGAGTAACTTCAAATATGTGATTCAAGAAATTTTTGTAAGTCTGAAGGTTCATAGTGTACAAGGAGACAGAAACAAACGATGTCTACTAGCCTATTGATTCTTGATTTACAGCAGACATGCACATATACAGCAATTGTAGCCAATCTCTAAATTTGCTTGTAATTGAATTCACGGAGACAAGATCACTCTTTATAGCAAAAGAAACATAAACACATATGTGCCTAGGCAGTAAAATTTACAATAAGAAAAAGATTACAATGATCAACATAAAATTCTCTTAGGTGCTCTGCACAAGAAACTGACATTTTAAAAATTTCAGCACAGAAAAACTAACTTTTAAAACTAAAACTATACAAGGTTACTGATGTCTAGGATATACTACCAACAGTTCAGTAGTCAGGTAAATCTGGTCAAAAAGTTTTGATAAATGTTAATGGTGGAACAATTGATCCATAATTAATACTATTCAGTGATGAATGATTTCACTTACAGGGTCATGTTGCATCACAACACAGATATACTACATATAAAGAAAATGTTGGGCATGACTATGCGTTGTATGTTGATAAAATTGCGTTATGGTGTGCAATAAATGGATGTCGAATAATATGAACTATTTTTATCTGCATACCACATATGCAGTAAGATACAGAAATAATATACTGGCACAAAGTTTCAACAGCTGACGGATATAAAATGACAGTCAGAATATTTCCAGCAGAACTCTGTCATAATGCATACAGCTGATGGGTGATTAATTTATTGCGGGAATATTTTATAGCAAAATTAATAAAGGTTTCAAGCCAGATTGATCTATGTTTATGAGACATTTATTTGGAGCTAGTTGAATGTTTTGTTTTTTGAAGACTTTTTTGAATTTATCAAATAAAATCAGAAATATAAATAGAATAAACTTTGGCATTTACAGAAAACCAACACAAACAGATAACTACATAAAAGCTAATGGCTACAATCCAAGATCCCACAAACAGGCAATCTTTAATAGTTTAGCACACAGGCTGGTCAACATCCCTCTCACAGCAGAAGAATACAAAATAGAATACAACAAAATTATTGAAATAGCACAGAAAAATGACTTTCCCAAATCACTAGTAGACAAAAAAGTGAACTTAGCAAAAAAGAAGAAACTACTAAAGGAAACCACAACCCTCTCAGCTACAGAAACTAAAATGATCTTCAAAAAATTCACTTACCATCCATGGGCCTTTGATAAATTCAAAAAAGTCTTCAAAAAACAAAACATTCAACTAGCTCCAGGGAACCATTACTCCTTAAAAAACCTAATTTGCTCAGACATCAAAGGTGCCATTCCATCTAACAAAAAATCTGGTATATATCAAATTGAATGCTGTGACTGTAGTCAAATTTATATTAGAAAAACCAAAAGAAATTTAGAAACAAGAGCAAAGGAACACTTTAGGAACATAAAATACAAACAATTAGAAAAATCAGCAGTTGCCACGCATTTTTGGGAAAAAAACCACAACATAAATCCAGAACCAAAATTACTAAATCATACAACAGGAAAAGAAGAACTCTCCACATGGGAACCAATCTTTATTTGAAAAAATAGGAACAAAGTATTCAATTTCAACATCCCCCAGAAAGATTTGTTCAGAAAGTTCCTCGAACCGCCACCAGAGGAGACCGATGACAAAATATTGCCAGCTACACCAATGAGAACAAGTCGATGTCCGGCTGAAGATAGAGGGAAGGCCTCAGAAACTGGTTCCGGGAAAATTTAAAAGTAAGTGTTGTTTTGTGTCATTAATCGACTCCTAATTAATTTAATAAATTTAGATTATGAAAAAGCAGAAGATAATAGCAGTAAAGAATACAAAAAAATTTAAAATTCAAATAATTATTACCTACTCTTACTGGTAAGTACGGTATGTGACAAAATATACAGTACTCATTTTCGCTCAGTGTGCATGCACATACCTGAGGGTCTGCATGTAGTTACATCACCATCATGTATAGTTAGTCGTGTAAAGAACGCTGTGTTTTGTGACTGGAAGTGAGAATCGATCTTGCGACAGAGAAAAAGTGTTTATAATGGAGTATCATTTTTGCTCGTATGGATATGCTTATGAGGGCAAAGCAACTTTAAAGTTAGTGGCAGAACATTATCATGAACTTCAATAAGCCACCACCTAGCAACAGTTATGCTATCTGTTGTTAACAAGTTTTATCGCACAGGTAGTCTATTGTGTCAACACAAGGGAAGGTCTGGTAGGTCAGTAACATAGGAACATAGTGACTGCGCCATTTATTCAGGATCTAAGAAGGTTTTGTCTTGCCAGGAACATGCAGATGAATAAGACAGTGGTTCCAACAAGACAGGGCGACCTGCCACACCGCTCGACAGTATATGGCTATGCTGCAGGAAACCTTTCCAGGACGAGTAATTTCCCACAGGGCTGAGTTCCCCTACCCATCACATTCCCCCGCTCTCATCACCTAATGCTTACGTCTGTAGAACGTTAAAGGAGAAAGTTTTCAATTTTCCAGATGCACCCCAAACTGTGTCTGCATTACATCCGAAGATTGTCTCATTCTTCGGGACTCTACAGCAAACTGTGTTCTGGAAGATGTTGGAAAATCTCTGTGATCGTTATGAACACTGCCTACAGTATAATGGAGTACATTTTGAACATTTACACTATCATCTCGATACATAAGGTGATGACAATAACAGTAACATAATTTCCATCCGATATGACTTAACGTTTGAGGACGTAAATTTAAAAAAAAAAAAAAAAGGGGGGGGGGGTAACAATTTCTAGTACTGTACATATATTCTCTGTTAAGCTATTTTCCTGCTCTGCATGACTTAAAGCATAAGAGGTGCAGACAGTGTACCTAGACCAACGAATAGTACAAAACTGTTCCAAAAATGTTGTTAATGTGCAATAAAAATTTATAGTGGGCTTCCATTCTACTTGAGAAAATTAAGTAATTCTAAACAACATGGAATTTTTAACAACGATCTAAAGTAATTCTTACATACTCACTTCCCATATAATATTGAAATATTCATTAATGCCCCATTAACAATATTTAGGTCAGATATCAGATATTTTGATGATTTACAGTATATTGACCTACAGTAATGCATGTTCTGAGATTAATGCTTGAAGTGTTGGTGATTAATAAATTTTAATTTTGTAATACATAATATAACAAAAAGGCAATAAAGTACCAGTAGTGGTAGATGTATTATGATTTATGCTGCATATACCACAAATATATGACATGTTGAACATCCATGTACTTTGCTCAGGCTGGCACCTGAGATATGAACAAAGAAACAAAGGACAAACAAATGCTATGAATGTGTGACAAAGATGGATAAATCTGAATGAAGATGTACATGATAAATAGTTATTTGATTATGCATTTATGTGATAATGTTCTGCCACACTCCACGGCACTTCAGTGGTTGAAGATATTTAGGGAGGGCCGATGTTTCAATAACAAAGCAAGGTGGGCCAGGTACTCCAGCAAACATAACACAGCTGGCATTACTGTTTGTGAAGACCAGCAAATTAGAATTGACAGTCTTGTAGACATGTTACAGAGTTCCCATGGCAGTGTTTTACCAATTCTGCATAATCAATTAAACATGAGACATGTCTGTGTAAGCTGAGTGCCAAGATTAATGACTCCAGAAGAGAAGATGAAGTGTGTAAAAAACTGCAACATCTGATTGAAATGCATACCTCAATGCTATCATTACAGGTCTTTACCTGTCTGTAAAAGGAACTCTGGAGGAAGTATTTTGCTATTTTGGAGGCTGTCCTGAAGAAGGCCAAGGGTGGCTTCCAGATGTGTCCGAGGACTGGCAGAAGCACATGCACATACATAGCAATTGTAGCCAAACTCTAAATTTGCTTGCAAATGAATTTCGGGAGGCAGGATCATTCTTAATAGCAAATGAGTCTTAAATACTCCTGTACTTAGGCAGTAACATTTACACACAATCAGCAAAATGTTAGAATAGTCATTACAAAAATCTCTCAGGTGCCTTGTGCAAGAAACTAACATTTCAAAAATGTCAGCACAGAAGGCAACAGAACTTTTAAAACTCAAATCATATTTTACTGTTGTCTAGGATTTAACAAGTGACCTTAGTCAGGTAAGTTTGTGTAACTGAATTTTAAGAAATGTTAATGATAGAACAATTAATTTATGATTAATAATGTTCAGTGACAAAGAATGTTTTCATTTATATGGTCACATATCATCACAACACAATTGACATACTGCAGATAAAGGAAATTTTGTTCATGAGTATCCCTTTTGTGATACAAAAATCGGGTATGGTGCGCAGTAAATAAATGCTGAATAATGTGTGTCCAACTTATGACAAAAAGGTACAAAAATAATATACTTGTCGCATGTTTCCAACAGCTAATGACATATAATGTCCGTCCGTATTTTTCCAGCTGGACTCTGCCACAGTGCACACAGCAGATGTGTCATTAATTTGTTGTAGGAATTTTTTAAAGAATCATTACTACGGTTTAAGTTCAGCTTGGTCTTATGATCTTACAGCATGGGATGCTTATTTATGAGGGAAGATGAAAAGTAAAGTATAAAAAACTAATCTATATTCATTAGCAGAATTGCAACATAATATAAGGTTAGAAATTAACCCAATTTACAATACAAAAAAGAAGAGAAGCTAATAACAGTAAAGCAATATTGATAAAGAATCAATAAAACAAAAGTGATACTTGCTCTTCTGCAAAACTTGGCAGTTGTCCATTAGAGACCTGCAAGTTTGCCATGCCTCATTGCACACTGACTTGCCAGTATGCCAGTCAAAATCAGTGGGGGTTGGTGCCTCTGAAGTTGAATTTTGTGAAGTTATTCATGTAATAAAGCATCAAATGGATCAGCAATTAGTAATCAATCCTCATAATGTATTGCGATTGTTTGAGATGAAGTTAGAACTCTTCTTCATGAAGATGCTATTGGTTAGAATATGAATCACTTGCATGTTTTCTGGTAACTATTATAGTGCGGAAATATGAGCATATGTTAGAAACAGATACTGTTGTAACAATAACACATAATTACGATGCTAGTGATGATAATGATCAACAAGTCATTGCAAGCAGTAGTGATACGGCAAGTGTGGGAAGAGGCGATGGAAGCAGTGAACGTGAATTCCATCCCTCTCCTGAAAAGAAGGTTAAAGTCGCAAATATCATCACCGTGTTTAATGGCAACACACTAGAGAAAATATACAATGACTATTACATAAAGGGTTTCAATACCTATGACAAGCTTCTCAAAAAATATCCTGAACCGAAGACTAAATGCTATATTAAAAACACACTGGACTATGTGCTTAAGAAATGAGAAAGAAATGCAGTTTCTGAAAGGAAATCGTACATTTCAGTTGAACAAGAAGCGATATAGCAAAATTCAAAGAAGCACGAGAATGTGGATCTACCATTCATTATTGGCATTTACAACATTGGCATTGGACGAAGCCAGAAATCTCGGAAGTACAAATTTTACCGCTTCACTATGATTTATAACTAATTTGAAAAAAGAGATTAGGTTAACATCACACCATATCACTATGCTCAAAACATGAAAAGATAAGGATGATGAAGAACAGCTGATTCAAAGAGTTCAAATGTTTGTTTCTGTAATCAATGAGCATATCACGACTGAAAAATTGAAATTAATTCTGTGTAGAACTATGATCAGAGTCAGTTCAACTGTGGCCTTTCTTCTGATAGAATGCAATCCATGAAAGTGGAGAGAAACACTGTCTCAAATGTTACAACAAATACTTACATGATCAATGTTGCTGTATCACCTGAACGATGGTTGGCAGATAAACTCTATATTTGCTTCCAAAAACCTCGTGGAGGGTTTGGAGCCCATGTGTCAAGGGAAATAGAAACTCGGTGCCCTTGAAATGTCTTTGTTAATGCAAGTGTGAGTTGGAAGATGATGAGGCTACATTTGAAGTTGTTCTTTCTATCAATTTTGAATCCAAATTTGTTGCAAAAGTCAGTCGTACTTTGTGACTCCTGATCTGAACATAAGAGTTGCAATACGTTCTCTTATTACAATCTCTCGGTGAGGTGACTTACCTTCCTCGGGATATAGAAATGAAGATCCCTTCAGCTTCCCAGTTACTGCGATGAAGTAGTCTGGATAAATTGCCGGTAGCTTCGTCGATGAGCGATGAGATCTTTAATCCAGGGCTGTGGTACCGCGCCAGCAACAGAATAGTGAATGGTAGCAACCAAAATTGATCATAAAACACTGCTTCACTTTTTTTTTATAAGATTCTATTTTCTCCCTGTGTCTTTACACAGTCGATGCTTTGTAACAACATTTGCTAACATATTTCATGATAGTAATGGCGTAGCATATGCAGCAGCGTGTCCAGAACTATAGCCATTACACGTCTCGCCGGATCAAAAGAACTTTCAGGAATGAGCTTTATCAAGTGAAAAAATTAAATTCAAATTTTTACTGAAATCTGATTGGTTAATTTTGTCATGTCTTGTTACTAAGGGACCAATACTTAAATTTGATTGGCTTGATGTCAGATTTTGAATTTCTATGCAGTCTAATACGTCACAAACAAAGCCATCTTGATTTAACCTCTCATCAACTTCAGAGGGCCAGGTTTGTATTACATTTCCATATATGGGAATTTTAATAAATTTCTCGAATTATATGGAAAATCAGCTTCAAAATGCCTCCATTCAGAATTTATGAGTTAACCATCTCCATAACAGGTTTGTCTCTTTTTGGTTCATAAATTGTGAATGTTGCCCCTGAATAAACTACACTTGTTTACAAACTTTGTTTACTTACATTCACATTTTAATTAACAAAAAATGTTATGAGCAAAACAATATGTACAAACAACTCTTAAACAAATTGACAAATTTGAGAACAAGTTTTAACATTATATATATATATAATGATCTGATAAGATCTCAATTGCAATTTAGTATAATTATATTATTATGATTATTATTATTATTATTTTGAGATTTTTGCAGTGTCATTTAATTTGGGTGTGTGTTTGGTTTTTTAAATGGTTTTAATAAAGATTTATGATATCTCCCAATTGTTTTGCCATCTGATGAAGGTATCTCGTATGTATGTTCCCAATCTTATAAGGGCCTTTATATATATTAGACTCATTCTCCAATATACTTTTCCTCCTGAATCTGAAAGATTTATTGTTTTAACCAAAACTTCGTCACCTAATTGAGGATTCCAAATGGCTTTTCCTCTTTTGACTTTCTGTCTTCTCTTTTCTGCTTTAACTACTAATCTATGATATGCCAGAGCCATTTTTTCCTCTTCTGAAAGATGTTCGTTCAATGGTTCAGCAGTAGTAGGACTCTTTATCACCATGGTTTTGGTGAATGGCCTGTCATTAATTCATAATGTGTGAATTTAGTTGTTGTGTTAGGAGTATGATTAATCACATTTTCTATAATTTCACAAAATTCGAACCATTGTTGGTGGTGGGAATGGCACAAGATATGAAAGTAGAACCCAATATCTCTCAGTATTCGTTCACAAGGATTTCCTTGTGGGAAATACACAGAAGAATTGTATAACTTTATACCTTGGCTCCGATGTGTTGAAGTATATAATTTGCTCCGATGTACGATGGCATTGTCTGATATAATGGACTTGATTTTTCCAAATTTAGGAATCCAATCGTTAGTGATTTTTAATACACATGTTCTGCTCTTAATATTTTTTTACAGGATAAATTTTCACAAATTTTGTGAATACATCGAGCATAACAAAAATATATTTATAATTATATTAATTGGCAGGCATTTCTCCATGAGCATCAATTGCTACGAGCTCATTTTTATTTTCTCTTACGATTACCTGGGGCTCATAATCGTATTTTACATTAAGAGGTTTAGCTTTCTGACATAGGGCATAGGAGGATATTAATTTGCATACTTTCCTGCCCAAATGTTTGATATATACCCTATCTTGGATAGCTAAGGAGGTTTTTTCACTTCCTGGATGTGCCAAGTTTTCATGAAATGAGGTTACTACTTCCTCTTCGAGGATTTTGGGCACCATTATTTTCCAATTCTTGGGCACACCTCCATGGAGCTTGTACAATACTCCATCTTTCTTAGCTATTGTATTATTCGTTGCATTCTCTATTTCAGGTACTGCTTGTAACAATGGACCTAATGAGGCATCATTGCTTTGAATTTCTGCAATGTTCTTGAAGTTCTTTTCCAAATTCTTGTACCAATTGAAATCTAATTTATATAATTTAACTTCATGATGTGGGTGGGAGAGTGTCTCAGGGATTTCATCTCCGACCTTCTGCCGGGGTAGCAAGTCACTGAAAATATTTTCTTTCCCTGGTATATGACATATCTCGATATCGTACGAAGTAATCTCGTGTATGTATCGAGATAGCTTGGAACTAGTTAGTTTGCATTTCTTTATAAATGACAAACTTATGTGGTCGCTATATACTATAATTTTAGTATTATACACATATTGACGAAACTTTTGTAAAGCAAAGTAAATAGCGCCAATTTCCAATTCTGTGATGCATGCATTCGATTCTACCATACTCAAGGTTCTCGAAGCAGTAGCAATCACATGACTATTCCCATCATGGTCAGTTTGTGTCATTAATGCAGCATAAGCATGAATACTTGCATCAGTATATATTTTATATGGATGGTTCTGTAATGGTCTTTCCAGGAGGATGGCGTTTTTAAATGAATCCTTTAATCTTTGGAAAGCCATTTGTTGTTCGTCTGACCATTTCCAAGCAGTATTTTTCTTTAGCAATTCCCTTAAAGGACCTAGTTCTTTGGCATATTTTATAACAAATTTGCTCTCATACTGTAAGATGCCTAGGAACCTTTTCAACTGTTTGGTGTTCTTAGGTGGAGGAATCTTTTCTATAGCTTTTATTCATTCTGGATTTGGTGCCATTCCTCTTTCAGAAATTATGTAACCTAAGAACTCAATTTCCTTGACTAGGAAATGGGATTTAGCCAAAATTATTGTCATTCCACTCTCCCTGAGTTTAGAAAAAATATAGTTCAGATGCTCAATGTGCACTTCAAAATCTTGGTCATAAATAAAAAAATCATCAATGTATTGTAATGCAAAATCATTTATAGTGTCACCAAAAATCTGGTATAGTGCACGGAGTAAGGCGCTACCACTGGTAGATAACCCAAAGCCGCAAGTCTTAAATTGATACATTTTACCACCGAAATTGAAACCTGTGTATTTTCGTACTGATTTGTCTAAAGGAATTTGCCAATAACAAGAAACCAAATCGATTTTTGAGAAGTATTGGCCACGCCCCAGTTTAGAAAATAATTCATCAATTCCCAGAGGTCTAAAATGATCAGGTTGTGTGAGGGCATTAATTTTTCGGGCATCAATAGTCATCCGAATGGACCCATCAGGTCAGCAGGTGTCCTTTTGCAACATGACAATGCAAGGCCCCACACTGCCGGTACAACAGTTGCAACAATCAAAAACCTGTCTTCCTCATCCATCATACTCACCAGAAGTTGTGCCAAGTGATTTCCATATATTTGGACCACTCTAAGATGCAATGGGAGGAAAGAAGTTCCGTTCTGATGAAGAGGTATGCCATGCGGCACATGAGTGTTTGTGCAGACTACCAAAAGAATTTGTTTCAAAAGGCACATACACGCTTTGTAAGCGCTGGAGGACTTGCAATGAGCATGGGGGAGATTATGTTCAAAAGTGATACAGGTTTGTACCACTTCTGCGCAATAAAGAGATTATGTTCAAAAGTGATACAGGTTTGTACCACTTCTGCGCAATAAATATTTAAAAAATATTGCAGGTTTTCATTTGACTCAGCCTCATATGTTTGTTGAAGCCCACGTACTGTACTTGTTAGTTGAATACCAAGTATTGGTGACTTGAAATGAGGGATTTGAACATGGCATTTTGAAAATTTGCAAGAAAAGTATATAAGACAAGATACCGTTTAACAGCGTTGTGAAAATACATAATGTTTAATAAAACCTATTAATATTACTTGAGTAACTGTGTATGGAGGACAGTTTAGCAGTTGAGAAACATGCAATACAACCAGTGATTACCTAACAATAGGGACAGTCAGCACTTCCATGTCTCTCAGCAGAGGGACTGAAACGTTTTGATCATGAGAGAATTGTTACAGATCACACAGATAAAGTTTATATCATATATAAAAACTGATGCCTTCACTTCAGAATCAAATGATGTATTCTGCTTATATCATCAAAACATAAGAGGGTTACACAGTAAAATGGAGGAGCTAAGTATACATATACAAGATATAAATTGTAATATGTTTGTAATTTGCTAGCAGAGCACCAGATAACACAAGCTGAGCTAAAATGTGTGAGTAACTATAGCTACATATTATGTTCCAGGTTTTGTAGAACTAGATTACGTTACACAGATGTAAGTAAATTCGTTAATAGTTCAGTAAAGTTCACAATCATAAATGTTGCATCTTTTTGTGAAAAACACAATTTGAATGCAATTCACAAAAGTAGAATTTGGCACGAATTGATATGTAACAATTAGAGAAAGCACAGGACACTCCTAAATATTTATAAAGAGATTTCAAAGGTTTATATTAACAATTATTACTCTTATTGTTGAATAAAGATATTCTCTTTTAAGATATCTTACAAGTAATTATACTAACTTGACAACAAAACTTGCTGTGCATGACCACACTACAAGAAATGCAGGCAGTCTAATAACTTAGAATATTCCAGAAGGAATGTTACTATTCCACAATAAGAATTTACAACAATCTTGTACATTACTTAAAACTATTAGATAAATCAAGTCTTCAAGAAAGTTTCAAAGTCATTCTTATGTTTATTTATTTGTAATTTACATCCTTCAACGTTAAGTCATATCGGACAATGAATGGAATGGGTGAAATGATGCTCAAATGAGCCCTGGGGGTCCATAGAGCTTACAGTTACCCGACATTCGTCTTTTAGGATAAGGGAAAACCATGGAAAAAACCTTATCCAGATAACTCACCCTGACCGAGATTCGAACTCGGGACCTCTTGAACGGGAGGCAGACATGCTACCACCACGCTACCGAGGTGGGCACGTCATTCTTGTATATTTACTGCTCGTACAATGTGGAGGAATTTTTTAACATTCCTTTCAACATTTAAATTTTTAATACACACGACAGATGACATGCGACTGTGATGTGATGTTCTACTTTATTACTGATGTTGTATTGTATGTTCTGAGGCAATCTTCAAATGTTGGTGATTCACTAATTTTCAATGCTAATACATAAAGTTAAAATAAAAACAAAATTATAGGTGTTAGTGTAGTTGTGGTGGTGGGTTTCCCTGACATAACCTAGTTTCTTGAATCATTTCTCTTAACTCCATAATCTCCTGTCTACTTTCACTCTTGTTATGTTCTATTACCTGCATTAGCCTTTCCATACTCTCCCTATATTCTTTCCTCCCATCTCTGATTT